>CM069162.1:25977092-26564592 GCA_035221665.1 Okamejei kenojei
AACAGTACATTGGTGAGTTAGTTCAGTTTAGCTTAGTTTAGAGATACAGCATGGAAACAGGTCCTTCATCCTACCGAGTCCACACTTCTTCTTTCGTGTGGCGTGCACAGCCTAAAGTTGTTGGACAACTTGTTCTATTTGATCTTCCGCTTGTGCACGTCGAGTAGATTGCATTAGTCAAAACAGGGCGGACCACGTGAAGGTTGCAATCTTCCACCCCGAGTCCACACTGACCAATGATCACCTGTACTCTAGTTCTCTCCTACACACTAGGGGCAATTTACAGAAGCCAATTAACCTAAAAACCTGCACATCTTTGGACTGTTGGAGGAAACCGGAGCACCCAGAGCAAACCCATGTAGTCACAGGGAGAACATACAAATTCCCAGACAGCACCCATAGTCAGGATCGAACCCGAGTCTCTGGCGCCGTAAGGCAGCAACTCTACCACTGTACCACTGTGCCAGTTACTAGTAACTGTCACAAGATAACATTGTTGACCAACAGCTTCTATTACATTGCTGATGATTGAGAGCAAGCTGATTGTTTGATAATTAAATGCATTAGAGCAGTACATTACTGGACAATTTTCCACCTTGTCAGCAGATGCCTGTAATTCAACTGTATTGGCAATCTTGCAGACTGCATTCAAGTGTTTTGTAACATGGCTATCTAAACTTTGTTTGGTCTTCTAAAATGTAGAGGAGACTGCACAATGAAAATTAAATACACTGTACCATTGCTTTTCTCAGTGGCTAACCCATGGTTTTCTGAGAGTATTTGTTAGCTGCTGAATGAGCTTTGCATTGCATTTGCCGAACTCGGGAATGTTTTATAGAACAGTACAAGCTGCTGTATTTTGTACGTGACCTACAATAAGTGTATTAAGAAGGAAAATCAAACCATCCTCTAAGCCAGCTGCATGGTTTCAACAATGCATCAACTTGCCAGTATGTTCATTGTTGAATCAGAACTTGAGAGTATTGATTTGTTTGTCACCCATTTCTTTCTCCCTTCTCATCATTTGTGCCTTTTCAGTTCCCCTTCTTGGTCCTGTATATTTTAGCTGCCAACAAGTTTGGATTGCTTCGGTGAAAGAGACTGTGAAAAGGTGGTTGTCACTAGGTAATGATGTCAAATTACCATGGAAACTATAGATATAAGCACAGAGAGAAATTTATACATTAGAAGCCCTCCAAAAGTGAAGCATTTTACCAAGAATTAAACTGGTGAAAAGTTTATTGTGTTCTAATGGCTTTCCGGAACTCTGTGGTGAGAAAAGAACTGCATTTTGAACACAAAAGAAATTGAGATTTTGTTTAGTGCTAATCAATGCTTGGAATGCAATGCAACTTCATCACCAGGGAACCAGACAACTGCTTGTCTAACAGTGAAATATTGCTCTTGATGGATGAAGGGATTAGCTTCAGTGAATGTTTGTATTTCAAATACATTTTTTTTAGCTGGACATTTACTGTTCGAAAATTAGATTAAATGCAGAAGCATTGCAAAAGGTTGCAATCCACAGACAGCTGAGTGCTTGTGACAAATGACAAACCTTAGAGAACTGACTGAGACATCATATCAGAGAGAAAGGGTTGCGGGGGGGGGGGGGGGGGGGGTGGGAAGCTGGAAGAGCAGAGGGACTCGACAAAACCTGGCAGGTAATAGATTGATGGAGGTGGGGGGGGGGGGGGTTGATAGCAGGTGGTTGGACAAAGGCCAGAAATGAAATGACAGGAGGTGTGAGACAAAAGGATTGAAGAGTTGTGAATTGTGAAGACTATTGTGAGGAAGGAATAGGTAGAAGTGCAGGGGTAGAAGAGAAATAATACCAATTCTAGTTAAGGTAGGGGATAGGGGAAGGGGTGGGGGAAGCAGGAGGGAGGGTTTGTGAGGAAAGAAGGGAGAGGAGGGTGGGACTGTAGTTACCTAAAATTGGAGAATTCATTGATCATATATTTGGGTTATAAGCTACCCAAGCAGAATATGAGTTGATGTTTCTAAAGTTTGTGTGTGACCTCACTATGACGATGGAGGAAACTCAGGACAGCAAGGTCAGTATGGGAATTGAAAATCCAGTAGGCCTTGGCAGACTCGTGGAAGGCAGAAAGGAGTTGAATGGAAGAAAGGGGCTACATGCAGCATTCTTCTCTTGCTGCCATGTGCAGATATTTGTCTGGAGTTCCAGATTTTTGATGCAGTGATATTTTGCTCTATAGCTGATTCAATTCATGGATGAAAACAACGAATTCCATAACATTGTTACATAGAAATGGAATATTTCACAATATGCAATATTTAAGGCATCATGGTGGTGCAGTTACTAGAGCTCAAAACAGGAACAATGCAAGTTCAATCCTGACTTCTGCTACTGTCATTGCATACCCCAGTTTCTGTGACCCCAACTTCCCCTCACGTCCTTAAAAATTGTGCAAATGAGTAGGGTAATTGGCTTCTCCAAGGGGGGGGTTGATAGGAATGTAGGTTGAAAAGGTTGAGGGGAAAATAAGTGGGTAAATGGGATTTTACGTGTGTTAGACGATGAACCAAGCGGTCTCCTTCTATGTTGTAAGGAAATATAGGATGAATCCTTACCATGAAGATTGTCTTGGATGTTGTGTTTCCTTTGTAAGAGCATCAATACCATTTCAAAAGTACTTCATTGGCTCTAAGTATTTTTGTACTTTGAAGTTATTAAAGAATTAATAACTTCAATTTCTCTCTTATCCTATCCATGCTCTTTGAGGCATTACTAATTGCAGGTATAATAGGATTATCATTGTCTATGCATAATTCACATCGTCATCTCAGGGAATTGTTGACTTTTATTACTAAGCATAAAACCACATTACTCGAGGAACTTGGAATACTAGGCGTGTGACTGCATGATGAGAAAACAGGCGCCAAAGTGTCCATCCTCCAATGTTGTGCCGTCTCCAAGCAATACAGCATTTAGTCATTGTTAAGTCAATAACGATATATTGCATTATGTTGATATAGTCGATTAAGGTCTTCCTGCAGCAAAAAAATGAGCTCCTGGAAGAATTTGGGTGTGTCAGCATTGCAGCTGAGCAAAGGGGATTACCAGGCATGAGGGAGGAGCTAGCAAAGATTGACTGAAAAGGGGCTTTCATAGGAATAAAGGTAGAGCAGCAATGGCAGGAATTTATGCAGATAATTGGGAAGGTGCGGGGGAGAATAAGACGACCACGGCTGACAAGGGAGGTCAAGGACAACATAAAAGCAAAAGAGAAGGCGTATTACATTGCAAAGATTGGTGGGAAGCCAGAGGATTGGGATGTTTTTAAAGAACAACAAAAGATAACTAAAAGTACAATACGGAGAGAAAAGATGAAGTGTGAATGTAAGCAAGCCAATAATATAAAAGAGAATAGCAAGAGTTTCTAAGGATATATAAAGAGTAAAAAAGAGGCAAGAGTCGACATTGGGCCGCTGGATAATGATGCAGGAGGTGACAATGGGAAATCTAGAAATGGCAGATGAATTGAATAACTTTTTTGCATCAGTCTTCACAGTGGAAGACACCAGCAGCGTGCCTGCAATCCTAGAGAGTCAGGGGGTGGTGGTTAGTGGAGTGGTGATTACTAAGGAGAAATTGCTAGGAAAACTGAAAGGTTTGAGAGTGTACAAGTCACCGGAGAGTGTACAAGTCACATGAGCGTGTACAAGTCACCTGGACCGGATGGACTGTTTTGAAGGAGGTGGCTTCTGAGAATATGAGGGCATTAGTTGTAATATTTCAAGAATCACTAGAGTAGAAGTGTTTCCTGAAGATTGGAAAATTGCAAATATCACACCGCTGTACAAGAAGGGAGCGAAGCAGAAGGGCAGAAACTATAGGCCGGTTAGCCTAACTTTGGTGGTTAGTAAGACTTTAGAGTCTATTATAAAGGATGAGGTTACGCAGTACTTAGAAGTTCATGATAGGCCGGTCAGCATGGTTTCGTGAAGGGAAGATCTTGCCTAATTAATCTGCTGGAGTTCTTTGAGGAAGTTAACAGTAGGACAGACAGAGGGGAGGCTGTAGACTTTGTTTACCTAGATTTTCAGAAGGGCTTTGATAAGGTGCTGCACGTCAAACTGCGAGGGAAGATGAGAGCCCATGGTATTAAAGGGAAGATACTAGCATGGATAGTGGGTTGGCGGGATGGCAATTAAAGAGTTGCAATAAAATAAGCTTTTTCAGGTTGGCTGCCAGTTACTAGTGGAGTTCCGCAAGGGTCGGTGCTGGGGCTCACGTTGTATATTAATGTGATTTGGATAATGGGATTGAAGGCTTTGTGGCCATGTTTGCAAATGATGCTAAGATAGGTGAGGGGGGGGGGGGCAGACAGTGTAGAGGAAGCAAGGACTCTGCAGAAGGACAGGTTAGGAGAGTGGGCAGAGAAGTGGCAGATGAAAATCAGTGTAGCAAAGTGCAGAGCCATGCATTTTGGTAATAAGAATTAAGGAGTAGATTATTTTATAAATGGGGGGAGAATCCAGAAATCGGAGGTGCAAAAAGGACTTGGGAGTGCTGGTTCAGGACTCCCAAAATGTTAATTTGCAAGTCAACAAGGCAAATTCAATGCTAGCATTTATATCAAGAGGACTGGAATACAGAGATGTAATGCTGAGGCTTAATAAGGCGCTGGTCAGGCCACATTTGTGAGCGAATTTGGGTCCCATATCAGAGGAGAGGGTCCAGAGGAGGTTTTACAAGAATGATTCCAGGAATGGGTAGGTTAGCATATGATGAGCACTTGACAGCATTGGGCTTCTACTCGCTGGAGTTTAGAAGGTTAAGGGAGAACCTCATTGAAACCTACAGAGTAATGAAAAGCATAGAGCGGATGTGGAAAGGATGTTTCTGCTGGTGGACCAGAGGTCATAGTCTCAGACTTAAAAGGCACTCTTTTAGAAAGGAGGTGAGGAGGAACTTCTTTAGTCAGAGGGTAGTTAATCTGTGGAACATTGCCACAGAGGGCTGTAGAGGCCAAGTCAGTGGATATTTTTAAGGCGGAAATAGACAAATTCCTGATTAGAACGGGTGTCAAGGGTTATGTGGAGAAGGCAGGAAAATGGAATTAGGAGGCAGAGATTAGCCATGATTGAATGGCAGAGTAGACTTGATGGGCTGAATAGTCTAATTCTACTTCTATAACGTGAACTTGTGAACAGATACCTATTGTATAGAAGCAAGAGGGAGAGGTGAGACAAAGGCTGATAGATAACTAGAAAGATAAAAAGAGAGAGACAGGGGAAAACATTTTGGCAGATGGATAGGTAGAGGGGAGGGCACGGGGCAGGATAGAGATGGAGGCTGGTAGGTGATAGGTGAAACCAAACAAGGGAAAGATGGTTGGCTGGCGGAAACAGATGAGTGAGAGGAAAGGAAAGGTGAACCTTGGGAGAAGAAACTCAGGCAGAGTGGGTGGGTGATGGAGGAGGGTGTTGAGTGGGGGTACTAAAGGGTTGGGGGGGGGGGGTTGGATGAGAAGAGAGAGACCCTGGGTGAACTAGTGACTGTTAGAGTGACTGTTAGGCTGGTTTGATACTTGGGAGCAGTCAGATCGTGACAGATTTGAGTTACTGTGAATCTAAGGCAAAATATTTTGTGCGACATTGTTTTAAAGTTACACTTTGTCTTTCACTTAAAGATTGTAAGGTTTATGTGACCGATATTTATACCTTTTGGAAGGATGCAACATAAAGTAATACAGCATGGAAATAGGCCCTTTGCCAAATCGTCCATGCTGACCAAGAAGCCCCGTCCAAGCTAACTCCCTGAAAGTGACAACACAAGTAGATGGAATGGTAAAGAAGGCATATGGTATGCTTGCTTTCATATGTCGTGGCGTAAGAGTATAAGCGTCAGGAGGTCATGGTACAGTTTTATAGGACTTTGGTTAGGCCGCATTTGGAGTATTGTGAGCAGTTCAGGTTGTCCCTATATAGGAAGAATGTGGAGTCTTTGGAAAGAGTGCACAGGAGGTTTTCTAGAATGATGCCTGGATTAGGTGGTATGAGCTACAGGGAGAGGCTGGGCAGACCAGGATCATTTTCTCCTGAGCGCCAATGATTGCAGGAAGATCTGATATAAGTATATACAATTATGAGAGACACAGATAAGTCAGACAGAACATTTTCCCCTGGATGGAAAAGTCAAATACTAGAGGGAATAGCTTTAATGTGAGAGGGGCAAAGTTTAAAAGAGATGTAGGTTTTTTTTACATTGCTGATGAGTGCCTGGAAAGTGCTGCCGGAGATGGTAAGTCAGGCAGCTACGATAGTGGCATTTCAGAGATTCTTGGATAAGCATACGGATATGCAAAGAATGGAGGGATATAGATAAGATAAGAGTTGGTCTTGGCATCAGTTTCAACATGGATGTTATGGGCCAAAGGGCCTGTTCTTGTGCTGTGCTGTACGTCTGTAAGATCACCCCCCAGGCACGTGCGCTCCAAGGAATAGAGTCCTAGCCTAATGACTTAAAGTAGCTTGTTTCTCATACGCTGTGGATATGATTACATATGCCTCATCCCTATTTGCCTCTGAACTAAGGAAGCAGCAAAGAATCAACCATGTCAATGTTTCTGGAGACATTGATTGGACAAATTGGATAAGCAGGACATTATTGAAGCAGATGGATATCCCAATAGTTTTAGGTTTCCATTACTGAAGCCATTTTTCTTTATCAATTACATAATTATTTAAATGAGTTTAAATTCCTACAGCTGTCACGGTGATATTTGACGGTATACTCACTATCTTATTTTGATTATTGTGTTTCTGAACACTATAATTGTGCCCCCTGCGAGAACGTTCCCCCATAGTCATTAGTTATATCAGGTCTTCTTCTTGTGATTGAAACATAAACCAAAGGAATAGCTAAAAGGAACTTAACAAAGGAACAGGTCCTGTTCACCTATTACCCATACTCCTCGTCTAACTTTATGTTCAAATCATTCAGTTCCCTTTCTTACTCCTCATCTCTATAATATTCTCCATCCCTCAAAGACTCCAAGACCTATAACCTCCTCCAATTATGGACCCCTAACCATTCTTGATTTTTATCAAACTAATTAGCTGCAATGTTTTAAGCTGCAGGTCACCCTCATCCTAAAAAATCTTCCATTTGGGCTAAGTTATGGGCCATTTGTTGCAATAGCTCTTTCTGTGCCTTACTGCCAGTCCTCAATGTCAATTCCATGAAGTGGTTTTAAATGTTTTCCAAGGAATATATCATTGCAAGTTTTTAAACTTTCAAAAGTTACTAATAAATTATCTGATGTAATCTCTTAGTCAGCTTGCAAGTGATATTTGGCACTTTGGGTGTGGAACCAGGAGACTAAAGGCACTACAACTAAAGGTCATGCTGCCTGACCTGCTGAGTTACTCCAGCACATTGTGTCTTTTTCTGCCCTTTAAGTACTCACTTCTAAGAATACCAAGAACTTGTTTTCTTCCCTTTTACAGGCAGTGCAGAATTATGAATAAAGAAGCCAATTATGCTTTGTCTCCTCCCAGTAAATTAGTAGGTTCGAAATATAGGTACATATATCTCTCTGCATACAAGCTGTAACACCTAATCTTTTATATGTAGATGGCTCTAAGACCATTATCTGTGTAATACCTACATCGACTCCATGTAAACAGCAATGTAATCAGAGCACGGTAATCATGGTCAGAAGCCAACTAAAGTAGTGGGTGCTGAAAATACGTCCAGCCATGCAATAGAACGGAAAGATATTATGTACCAGAGGCAGAAGTAGTAATCAAGAACAAATGGGCAGTGATAAAATAGCAGCAAAGCAGTGGACTACAAAACATGCAACTGTCAATTTAGAAACAAGGAACTGCAGACATTAATTTACAAAACAAGACACAAAGTGCCTGAGTAACTCAGTGGATCGGACAGCATCTCTGGAGAACATGGACAGGTGATGTTTCAGATCTTCAGATCCTTCTTCAGACTGATTGTAGGGGTGGGGAAAAAGCTGGGAGGAAGAGGGCAAAACCTGGCACGTGATAGAAGTGAGGGGGGTTATTTGATTGACAGATAAGTGGACAGAGGTGAGATCAAAGGTGTAAGATAAGTATTGAAGAATTGCGAATTGTGAAGCCAGAGGAAGGAATATAGGCACAAAATAGGTACGAATCCAGGTGGGGAAACAGGGGAGAGGGAGGAAGGAGGAGGGGAGAAGCGAGGGGTAGGGGGGGGAAGGAAGGGGAGGGAGAGGGGGGGAGGAGAGAAGGAGGGAGGAGGGGGAAGAGGGGAAGGAGGAGGGGAGAGGGAGGGAAGAGGGGGAGAGGAGGGAAATAAAAGGAGGGGTTTTGTTGGGGAGAAGGGAGAGGGTTAATTTACCTAAAATTGGAGAATTAAATGTTCATACCGTTGGGTTGTAAGTTAGCAACCGGGATATCCAGTTGGCCTAAGCAGACCAAGGTTAGAGGAGACGCGCGTTTCACTGTGGAGGACTGAAGGAGCCCCGAGATGGATTGTCTGAAGAAGGGTCTCGGCCCAAAACATCACCTATTACTATTCTCCAGAGATGGTGTCTGACCCACTGAGTTACTCCAGCTTTTTGTGTCTATTAAAGCATCCTTGTCGCTTCCCCAGAAACCTGTGATGTTGCAGTTGAAGAAGCTGCCTATGACCCTTTCTAACCAGCACTTTGCAAGACCCAGAAGTACATCCTGCAGGACAATCCTAAAGTGGGATGTCTCCAACACAATAGACCAGTGGAAAGGGTTACACAAAAAGCTGGAGAAACTCAGCGGGTGCAGCAGCATCTAAGGAGCGAAGGAGATAGGTGACGTTTCGGGTCGAGACCCTTCTTCAGACCAGTGGAAAGGGCCATTTTATGTCCACTTTTTAAACCTTTTTAAGATTTTAAACCTATTAAAGATTTGAGTCTGTGATTTTTGTAAGATTACAATTTTATTCTATTTATAACCATAAATTTATTTATTGGAGTGTTAGCTATAATATTGTATTTGTGTGACTTTTGTCGGTGCATATGTGTGTAAATATATATATGTACTTTATTAAATTACATCTTTTAATTTTGTAAAATAAAATTAATCTGTGGGGCAGGAGAACACATAAAGAGCTGTTTTCTGTATATTTGATTTAGTACCCAGTAATATGCATCATACAAATGTCACATGATGCTGCACACTAATTCTAGTTGCAGTGAAGCAGCTGCAGGTCTCCCCTGACAATCAGGCTGATGTTTTGCCCATAACATAGATTCAATGCATCAACTAATAACATAGATTCAATGCATCAACAGTATCATCAAACCCAACTCATTGTGCAGAAAACTGATGATGTCCTCGTGCAGCTTTGCCCTTTAACACTGGCAGAAAGGTGGGGCTAACTGCTGACAATTATTTGCAACTGTAAAAATAAAGGAACATTGACACGCGCAGGACACCCTGACATACGTCCTCCAACACCACACCCATTAAGGAATGCACAAATAATTTTTTCAGTCACTCAGATCACAAAACAGAAAAACAGTCGTAACTCTGGCAAAGGACAGGCACTTCCCATTCTATGACAGTAACTCCTTTGCCCAGGGGGTCAAAGGTGGCAAACAGCTTTATTCCTCTGCCAATTGTATAAGATGCAATAAAACCAAAACAATGGAGAAAATGCTCAACAGGTCAGGCTGCAGCCTTAGAGAAACAGTCATGGTTTAAGATCAAGGACCTACAGCATCATTAGATTGGGAAGAGTTTGAAATGAAATAATTTTGAAGTTACGGAGATAAAGGGGGAGGGCCAAAAAGAACAAAAGGAAATGTCTGATAGGGTAGAGACCATCAGTGATTCAGTGACAGAAGTGCTGGTGGCGCCAGCTGAAAGAGGATAATAAAAGTTAGTGCATAACAAAAGGTCTAAAAAAGGTGTAAATGGAAGGAGATGAATGAAATCATTAATGCCAAATGAGGAGAGAAATAAAATCGATGGAAATATGAGAAACAGGAATGAAATTGGTTGATGTTGTTGTTGAATTTGGTGTTACATCCTGAAGGTAATGTGCCAAGCTACAGGAAAGAAGCATTCCTGCTCTCAGTTTCTCTGCTCCCAAGTTGAGGACATCTGAAATGTCATCTTTCTTGAGTAAACATGGTTTCTCCCATGCTTGTCGTTGATGGACCCATCACCTGTGTCTCATCTGTGTCCTGTAGTTCTGCTCTCGCTTTCCATCCCCCCAGACGGAACAAGGATAGATTTCCCCTGGTCCTCACCTTGCCATGTCCCATCCTTTTGCTGGATTCCACAACCACAACATGTTAAGATTTAGGTTTGCGACAGACAAGGAGAAGGAAAAATCCAAATTCAAAATAACTTAATTGGAGGAAACCAAGTTTTAATGGGATGAATTGGATTCAAAGTTGACAAGCAAAACTGTAGAAAAACAATGGGTAGCCTTTAAAGAAGACATGACTCAGGTACAGTAAAGGCATGTTTCAAAAAGAGATAAATGAAGAACAATCAAACCAGTTCCTTGAATGATGAAAGGGAGAGCATGGAGTAAAAGGCAAAAAACAGGCTGGTCCCATATCTATCAAGAAAGATATCAAGAAAGGGGAGAAAGGCGTCAGAGATAGCTGCCATATGCTACAAATATACCGGCTCTCACAGTTTTCTGAACTACACTTCCTCCCACTCTGCCTCTTGCAAAGACACTATCCCCTATTAATTTCGCCACATCTGCTCTCAAAATGGGGCTTTCCATTCTAGGACATCTGAGATGTTCTCATTTTTTCATAAATGTGGTTTACCCTGCTATTATTGGTGGAGCTTTCACCTGCAACTCCTCTGTGCCCTGTAGTTATGTTGTTACTCCCCCTACACCCAGATGGAACAAGGATAAAATTCCCCTGGTCATCACCTTTCATTCCACCAGCCTCTGCATCTAACACTTCATCCTCTGACATTTTTGTCACCTCCAACGTGAACATTACCTCCACGTTTTATCAACCCTACATCTTTCTGCCATCCACAGACCGCTCCCTACACAACTCTTTGGTTCACTCATCCCTTCTCACCTAAACCACCCCCTCCCCAGATAGTTTTCCTTACAACCACGGGAGATGTAATACATGCCCCTAGACGTCTTCCATCACCCCTCATCGAGGGACCACAGCAGTCCTTCCTTCTGAGACAGGTTCATGCACACCCCCTCTATCCTCATCTACTGCATTAGATATTTCTGATGTGGCCATCTGTATAGCGGTGAGACCAAGCGTGGATCTGCGAATGTTCTGCTGAACACTTGCGCTTGGTCTGCTAAGGCCTATTGGATCTCCTGGTTACTAACCATTCGCAAACTGACCATCTATCCTGGGCATCCTTCATTGCCAGAATGTGCCATATGCACACTGGAGGAACAGCACCTCATATTTCGTTTAGGTAGCCTACAACCCAATGGTATGAACATTGAATTTTCCAATTTTAGGTAACTATAAACCCTCCCTCCCTTCTTTCTACCCCCTTCTTCTCCTCACTCCCCTCCCTTCTTGCCTGTGCATCACCTGGACTTGCACCTACTTCTCCCGTCCCACTTCCTTTGCACCTACATTCCTTGCTCCAGCTTCACAATTCACAACTCTACAATCTTTTTGTCTGATACCTTCTGTTTTTCATCTGCCTATCAACCCCCACCCCCCTCACCTGTATCGACCTGTTACCTGTTTTGTCCTGCCCCTCCTCTCTTCCAACTTTTTCTCCCCCACCTGCTGAAGAAAAGATAACAGAGTATCATGGGGAATTATTATTTTTCAGAGTAAAGTAAGGTAAGTAAGTTCATGTCATAAGAGTAGAATTAGGTCATTCGGCCCACCGTCATTCATACATGGATGATTTATTGTTCCCTCTCAACCCCATTCTCCTGCCTTCTCCCCATAACTTTTGAGACCTTTACTAATCAAGAATTTGTCAATCTCTGCCCTATAAAACACCCAATGACTTGGCCTCCACTGCCATTTGTGGCAATGAATTCCAAAGATTCACCACCCTCTGACGAGAGAAATTCACCTCATCTCTTTTCTAAGGGTACATCTGTTTATTCTGAGGGTGTGCCCTCTGGTCCTAGAATCTCCCACTAGTGGAATCATGCTCTCTGCATCCACTCTATCCCGGCCTTTCACTATTCGGTACATGACAATGAGGTCCCTCCTCATCCTTCTAAACCCCAGCCAGTACAGGCCCAGTGCTGTCAAATGCAAAGATTGACTTTCCCTTGTGATCGATATTTGGGCTGTTGCTTTTATTGATTTATATTAATGACCTAGACTTGGAGTATAAGCCACAATTAATAAATTTGAGGATGACACAAAACTTAGCAGTATTGTGAATGGAAGAAAGGATGGTGATAGATTACACCAGAGTACAAACAGGCGGGTGGAATGGGTAGACTGATGACACATGAATTTAAGGCAAATAAATGAAAGGTGATATATTTTGATTGCAAGAATGAGGAGAGGCAATTTAGAATATTGTTATAGAGGGGACACAAGAATAGAGAGACATATTGTAGATGAAACGATTCGGAAACGTATCGACCACAAACACCGTATCCAGAAGCGTTCCCATGACAAGTCCAGCCGTGTCCTCCGTCCTCTCTTTCCTGGCCAGGTCGTCCGTATGCGGTCCACCTCTGGCCACTCCAGGCTTGCCGTTGTTGTCGGTTCTGCTGGCTCCCCTCGTTCATACCTTGTCAACCATGATGGCACGATCTACCGTTGATCTCGTCAACATCTCCCGCTCGTGAACGAGCCTCGTCCCCCTCCGGCTGCTCCTTATGCCCCCCCTGTGCCGCATTTGCTGCCTTGCGCCATGCCCACCCTGCTTAGTCCTCCCTCTCGGCCCTCTGTGGTGCATCCTCCCGCTAAGCTCCCTGGTTCTCTGACCTTCTCGCCTGCCCCCTCTCCCCCCTCTCCCCCCTCTCCACTGCCTCCGTCGCCCAGGAGTTCTCCTGTCCGTGGCTCGGGGGGGGGGGGGGTGTGATGGCGAAGTCCAGACCCAGTCTGGTCGCCTGGTCAGGCCTCCAGATCGTTATGGTGATTACGTGTGATTTTGAGTTCCTGCATTACTGCTGTTTACTTTCCCTTAGCGCATGAGACGTTGTTGCCCTGTCACTACTTGCTGTTTTGTTTTTATAGAGGAAGGATGTAGATGATATGTATGTACACCTTTAATAGTAGTGACGAAGCCCTTGCTAACCACTCCCCCACCAGCCAGTATAATTGTGACCTTCCCACCCCTAGCTCTCTCTCTAGTGTCCGTGACAGACCACGTACAGCTAGGGCAGTGATGTGTGTGTATGTTTAATAAAGTAGTAGTAAAGATTAATCTGTGTATGCCTGTACTCTTTACACATATGTGCACAAATCATTGGAATAGGGAAGAAAGGTTGAGCAAGTGGTTACATACACACAATTCTGTGCTTTAATAATAGATGAATAAGGTATAAAGGTAGGGAAGTCACACTGAATCATTATTAATCATGAGTCCAGCCTTAACCTGAGTATTTGGTTCAGTTCTGGTCACCCTATTGTAACATAGAAACTAAGGTATTAAAGGTCTTTTTTAAAAGATTATTAGAATTGTTAATAGAATGAATGATAAAAGTAACAAGAATAAGTTAGCATGGCTGGAGTTGGTTTCTTTGAGAAGTAGGCTCGAGGGAGATTTGAAGGGAATATATAAACTAATGGTGAATCTGGGCAGAGATAATGGGGGGTATTGCCTGTGGAAGGATGCTTGAATCTTGGGACCACTGGTACAAAATAAAGATGAGAATTAATAATAAAGAAAATCTTTTAATATGCAATGTGTGGTTGGAATGTGGAATGTACCACCTGCAGATGTGAAGGAGGTAAGTTCAGCGTTGGCTCTCAATAGTGGAAATATAGTGAAGAAAAAAATTACAAGGTTATCAAGAATTGATCTGGTAGAAAGCCAGCACAGATATGATGTGCTATAACCATTTTATGATTCAGGGAGAGAGAGACATAAAGCTGGAGCAACTCAGCGGGACAGGCAGCATCTCTCGAGAGAAGATCTGTGTCTCCAACCCTTTCCCTACTTCGACCAAAATCTGCCAATTCCACTATCTTTTGCAAAAGGCTAACTTTGCATTTCCACTCAATCCAAACATAATCTTCAATATGTTTCATGCCCTGTTTACCTCATTTTATCTCACTACACTTCATCCTCCTTATAATCTGCATTACCTTTCAAAGCTGACCTACAGAGCAGATTGTTGGGCACCTCACCCATACTGCTTGACAGCCTTACTCTCTGCCCTTACAGTTCCAGTGACAGGACATTAAAAAAAAGTCCAGCTATTGATTTTGATCAATACCCAGTGGTACAATAGCGAAATCTAGCCACTGCACTTAAGTGATTTTTCCCTACTCTAGGTTGACCTCCCTAAATTATGTAATGCTTTTCTTTGCTGTTGTGGAATTCTGAGGTTCCAGTGTTAGACTGACATGGAAACAATTTTAGGATACATAGGACTTTGCCTGCATTTTTTTGTCAAAAATATTGGAGGCACCATCTGTCAAAAGCATGTTTATCAGTGGAAACAAGAGTTGATAAAGGCTGAGTATTCAACGCTGATTTACAGCAGAACATCCCTCTATATTGTACAAACAAAGGAACTGGTGTGGCAGGTTACGCTGTATCCGGGGCATGCTGCCAAATGTACATAACCCAGTGTTTCAGATTGCATGTTTTTTTGTTTCTGTGTGGCATGCTCCTCAGATGCAGATGATGGGTAACCGGGCTTGTTTATGTTCAAAGACACTTGCGCAACAAGACCCAGAAGCAAAGTTCCGGCCATACTGGTATTACTGGATCAACAAAAGATGGGATTTTCTCTTTCTTTTTTTGTATTTGTCACCAAGCAACCAAGTGTTTGTGTTTTAACCCTGAGTTTTCTGACTTCCTCTTTCAGAACATTTTTAGTCTTTGCTCCGGGATTGTTTCTTTGAGCTTCAGCTTTTCGTTTTAGCCAGGTTTTGAGGATTTTAATTTATTTTATTTTGCACAATAATTTTTTTATGAAAGATAGAAATTGTTACAGGCAGTCTATCCTCTGCAGTTGCAATCTTATTTCTCCATAAGGTTCAAATCTAAATAGAAAAATGGTTCAGAGATGAGAAGTTCAGATTCCTGCAGCAATGGGATCAGTTCAGAGATACGAGGGACCTGTTAAAAGGGTGCGTGGCACGCAACTTATCAGAACAGCGATCAATATTTTTCTGGAAAAACTGGGTAGTTCTATGAAGAAGGACTAAATCAATTTAGTAGGTAGATGAAACATGCGAAATATGGCAAAGAAAGACAAATAAAAGAGTTCCATTATAGTAGGGAGGGAGATGGGAACCAAATGCACAATAGGCTGGGATGAGTTTTGAGTGAATGCACAATGCATGGTTATTAGGTTGCCTCAAGGCTTTGCAATTTCTGATTACATATTCAAGAGTTAATCAAAGATGTTTAAGAGGAAGTAATTAAGGGTCAAAGATAAAATCTATTTAGTAGACTGGATCGCGGCCAGAGGCCTTTATCGAGGCGCCGTGGTCTCAATGCCTGCTGGATCGCCGCGTAGAAGCCCGGGTTGGTACTCGCGTGTCGGACGGAGGAGCCGGGCCTTGCGGGTTGAAGTCTGGGTCGATGGAGCGGCCGACGATACCCGCAGCTGGGGCCCGGGTCAGCACCATGGAGGCGTGAAGTGGGGTGTTGACAGCGGTGAGGCCTCGATGACAGCGTGGAGGACCACCGTGAGGGGGGAGGGGAAGAACAATGGAGGACCCGGCATGGAGGGACCGTCGTGAGGGAGGTGGGGATAGAACAATGGACAATTGTGGAGGGTGGGAGAACAAAGGACAATGGGCACCCGGCGTGGGGGAGCCGTTGTGGGGGATGGGGGGCTTGGGAGGGGGAGGGGGAGGGGGGAGGAGAACAAAATGAGGAGTCGGCGTGCTTTGTAACTTTGTCAGCGACATAGGTGGCTGCTATTTGTGTACATTGGGTATGCAGCAAATAGTTTCACTGTGCCTAGTCACATGTAACAATAAAGTATCCCATTGGTTAGAATTAAGGAACAATAGAGACGTTACTACCCTACATAGATCATATTATATTCCACCAAATAGCAGGATAAGACAGTTGAACTAACTTGCAATGTCAGAAAGATTTATGAACTTCAGGTAATGATAACAGAAACTAATAATTGTCCTAAATAAAGACTGGATAGAGTGCAAATAACAAAGGGGTGGAATTCCTGAAAGGCATAAAAGCAAACATTAATTTCCAGAGCAGACAAGAAGGAAGCAGAATTGTATCCGTTTTTTTAAAATGAACCTGTGCTGGGGAATTGGGAGATGAATGATCATAATGTTAGTAACTTTATAAAAGTTATGAAATATATCAGGTAACAGAATTAAAAAAAAAGATAACTAAATATAACTAAAATACAGTTAAATTCAAAGAGTTAGGAAGGGACCAAACTACTAGATTACTGAGGGAAATAACGCTGAAAACCGAACAAGCCGTTGTCATAATGAAGAACCGTCTGAAGAAAGGTCTCGACCCAAAACGTTAGCCACTCCTTCTCACCTGAGATGCTGCCTGTGCCACCGAGTTACTCCAGCATTTTGTGTCTATTTCGTCACAATCTTCCAGTTGTCCCTTGATCTACAGAATTGCAAATGTTGCAAACAACAAAGTGCCCAATGAACTCAGCGGGTCAGGCAGCATCTGTGGAGGGAAATGGACAGGCAGGCACTTCTTCAGACTGTTCAAAACATTGCTTTTAAGAAAGATTATAGCTTTGATTAAAGGAACTTTGACTCTCTGATTCAAAACTATTGAAGTGAAAGTGAAGATGTTGGAGATTGGTTGTTTTGTATACTGGAGCAAAGTATATTTATGCTTCGTAGAGTCAGTTTTAGTACCATGGGTATACCTTCACCATAAGGATTGCAGTGGTATAATATTATACAACAACGCCACCTTCTTAAAGAAAATTTGGGATGAAAAATAAATGGATGTTTTGCCAGTAATGTTCACATTCCTTGAATAAATAAAACATAATGCATTGGTTGAGTTAATTGGATTGTTTCCTCAAAGGTCCAGCACTGGGAAGATATACTAATTGATCTCCTTTCTGCTGCATCATTTTCAGATCCCAACTCCATTCCAAATAATTATGTACATACCTAACTGTTCATCTCAGAAGTCAAAAGTTACACATCAAGAAGGGATGCCAATTCTCCTGAGTTTCCAGAATTGAAGATTAATCACCGATTAACATTGCTGCAAACAATCAAATTGAAATTAATTGAGAAATTGGGTGCTTTTTCCCCATTTTTTAAATACATTTATTCCTTACAGAATGGGAATTAATGCTCTGTGATTGTAATGCCCTGTTGAAGGTCAAAGAGTGTACGAGGAACCTCTGGGAATACGCTCAAAGTTGCCAATCCTACATTGAAATGGACATGGTTTACAGTTGTAGAGAAATACAGCATGGAATCAAGCTCTTCAGCCCAGTTATACGTGTTTTATATTTATTTATTTTCATTACCCATTGCCCATGAAACCCTTGACAACCCTTACTATAAGCTGAGTGTAATTTTTCAAATGTTTTTTTTATTTCGATCAGTTCTTTAAGTGCTTTAGTATTTTTATTGCTTCCATGTTTGCTACTATCGGCAATTTTTAGTTATCAAAAAAATGTTTAAGCTAAAATATTTCATTCTCAATAGACTGCAATTAAATTAATAATAACAGTGATTACCTATCTGCTCAGAATTTACCTTAATTCTTTCTGTGGCAAGTTCTTCCTTTACTTTTATATAATTGTGAATATGTTGTGCTTTTATGCCCTATTTTCTCCGGCACATTAACTCTTCTGGCCTTTTTCATACTGTCCACCACTGACCAACCCATCCCACAAATAAAGGGGATTGGTCAGTAATCCATACACGTTATTCAAAAGCCATATCTTGAAACAAAATGAATAGAAATGTAAGTTCAGCATGTCTTGCAGTTTGGTCTTTTAGATGTTTTATTTCTGGTTTTCAATTAGTTCAAAGTTCAAGTCTCAAAACTAAAAGCATATTGGTGTCTAGTTTAGGTCCCAGCCTGTAACTCAAGCTCTTCATTATATTATGCATAAATCATTAGACTATTTGATCGGATTTCAGTCTATATCTTATTCCAAGTATCCATTATTTTTCTATAAACCATCCAAGACATTGACTGGATTCCAGCCTGTAGCTCATGTCTGGTATACATTATTCTATGTTTAACTCACCAAATACATTTGATTAAATTCTAGCCTGAAACTTACTCTTGTATATTTTATTCTTCATATAAATACAAAGAACCTATCAATTAGATTCTAGATTGCAGTCAAGTATATTAAGTATTTCTATAGCTTCTAAAGTAAACCATCACTCCCCAAATCCCCACCTTACTCACACTGTGACATCGCCCTTTACTAGATTGGGTTCCTTCGATATAAATCTGTTCTGTAAGGCCTCCAGCTGAATCTACTCCTGTGAGAAGATTCTGACTGAGTTCACATTTTGGCCAGTAAATCAAACAAGGATTTAGAAGCAGGTTTTCATTTTTGATTCCCCAAAGGCATTTGATACGGACTGATAAATTTACGGTACAATTTCTGTCTCACAGCAAGCATCAATCTCATTAAATGGCTGGGCTTTATTGAGGAGCAAAAGTTTATAAAGAATCCTCTTTATAAAAATCACAAATTCTTAAACCCGTCTAACTGCACAACCAATGAACCTACAAGATATGAACTGTGTCATGTAGGTTGGAAATGAGCAAAGGTAGATACCAACAAAGGTTTCTATTTATATTGCACATCTAATGTAGAAATATTAACCCAAGTTGCTTCTCAGGACTGTTCGCAAACAAACAAAACAATGGCTAACAGGCAAGGAAAAATTATTAAAAGCCTGACTAAAAAAATAGATTTAAAGGAAAATCTTGGAGGAAAAAGTAAAATTAAAGTAGTACAGAAGCTTGGAGAGGAAATTGTAAAACTGAAAGAAGCATAGGATAAATAAATTCAAAGAAGCTCAAGTGGCCAGAAGAAGAGTTGTGGGACTAGCAGAATTTACAGAGATATACAATGGAGTTTGAAAAGCAGGAATGAGAATTTAAAATCCAAGTGTTTCTTAATTGGGAGCCATTGTAGGCCAGCGGGCGGAAGGATGTCCAAATTAGGACAACAGCAATAGAGTTTTAAATATTTAGGAAGTGGAATGAGAGAGCCAGCCAGGGATGCAGTTGCATAGTCAAATCCAGAGATAACATAAAGTGTGGATGAAGATTTCAGAAGGGGATTAATAGACACAGAGACAAAATCGCATCTTCTTCCTGAGAAGATTACGGAGAATCGGTCTGTCAAGGAGGACTCTCTCTAACTTCTACAGGTGCACAGTAGAGAGCTTGCTGACTGCTTGCATCATGGCTTGGTTCGGAAACTTGAGTGCCCTGGAGAGGAAAAGACTACAAAAAGTAGTAAACACTGCCCAGTCCATCATCGGCTCTGACCTTCCTTCCATCGAGGCGATCTACCACATCTGTTGCCTCAAAAAGGCTGGCAGCGTCATCAAGGACCCACACCACCCTGGCCACACACTCATCTCCCTGCTACCTTCGGGTAGAAGGTACAGGAGCCTGAGAACTGCAACAACCCGGTTCAGGAATAGCTACTTCCCCACCGCCATCAGGCTATTAAGCCTGGCTTGGACAAAACTCTGAACATTAATACCCCTCCATCTGATATTTGCACTTTATTAATTTATTAATTAATGTGTGTATTTAAGTATATAACTGTAGTCAATGCCTACTATGTTCTGTTGTGCTATGCAAAGAAAGAATTTCATTGTCCTGTCAGGGACACATGACAATAAACTCTTTTGACTTTGACTTTGAAAATCAGGTAACAGTACAGCATCTTTGTAATGGCTGTGCTTCAAAATGCAATTCAATATTAAGTGTATTACCAAGATTACGAACAGGCTGTTTCACTTTTTAAAATTAGAAATGTAGCCGATGGCTATGGAACAGACTTGTGCAGAGTACTGAAGACCATAATTTTGATCTTTCCACATACTGTTAAAACGTTTTTGCCCATGTGGAAATATCAAGACTAGAGGGCGTGGCTCTAAGGTGAGAGGGACCAAGTTTAAAGGAGATGTGATGGGCAAAGTGTTTACATTATGGGTGGTGTGTTGCCAGTAGTGGTGGTGGAGGCAGATACAATAGGGGCGTTTACGAGGCTTTTAGATATGCACATGGATTTGCAGGGAATGGAGGGATATGGGTAGGAAGGAACTTCAGATGCTGGTTTAAACCAAAGATAAACACAAAATGCTGGATTAACTCAGCAGGACAGGCAGCATCTCTGGAGAGAAGGAATCGGTTACATTTCGGGTCAAGACCTTTCTAGATAAGATCAGTTTATCTTGGCATCATTTTCTCATCAGACCCGCGTTCCTGTGCTATACTGTTCTATGTTCTATGTATAGAACAAACTGGTTTTCCCTGGATTGTGCAATTCCTTTTGTTCAGGCATGTGAGGCTCTCGGCTCCGGTTCAGGATATAAAATGGATTTTATGTGTCCTGGGCATCCAAGGAAAGGAAATTATCAGCTATTGAATGAAAAAAAATCAGGTTCCACCAATGAGGAGACTTCTGTGGTCGGTAAAATTCACCTCATACAAAAGTCAAGCAGCGAACATCTCTTATCATTGATTAACTATAACTGACACCAATGTTTGATTTCTCAAACATCAAAATTGTGGCAGGAACCACTGACTAGAAATGGAGATCGACTAACCACATAATTACTATTGCTAAAAGAGTATTTCAAATGACAAACATTCTGTGACAAGAAACTCACTCCTCTGATTTCCCAAAAACTTTTGATTTACAAGGCACAGATCAGGAGTGGAGATAATACTCTCCACACAAGATTTAAACATTGAACAAATTAAAACAGCTTAATTGAATGTCACTTTATTCACCATCTTACACATTCATTTCTTTAGCAAATGTGCGCATCTACGTATAAGATGTACGGCAGCAATTCACCAGGGCTACTTTAAAAGCACCTCTGGAACCAATTACTACTACCACCAGGAAAAACGGACAGGAGTTGCATCAGAACACACCCATCTACCGATTTCTCTCTCAGTCACACCTCACCCTAACCTGGTAAAAAACGGAGAATTCGTCATCCTTTGGTCAAATTCTCAGAATTCCTTACCATGATTTCCTTACCCATCGCACTTTGGAAGCATTTACTGCATGTAAACTGCAGCAGTTCAAGAAGACAACTCATCTTCTTAAGTATTCTCAGAGCAAGTTGAGAATGACCATAAGTACTACTTTTCCAAACTATTCCAACTTACCCCAAAAATATTCTTCAGTTCATAAGATTAATACAAATAAAAATCACTTGAGCAACTTGCACTGTCCCCAACGGCACCATCTTGGTTTATTGAGCACACTCCAGCTTCCAAGCCCAATGCTTTATCACGTTCTGTGAAAAATTGTGTCCCAATGATCTACATCTCCAGGATAGAACATGGACAATATGTCTGTGAAAGCAGACAAATACAATTTGAGTCAGCTTGTACTCTTCTGTTTGGCTTGAATATGCAATATACTGCTTGAAATTTCCAAGCAATCTTAGGTGTCTTTAACTTCCACACTCAACAGTAATCTAATTCTGGGAGGAATTCAGTTTCAGTTCAGTTTAGTTTATTATCATATACTGAGTTACAGTGAAAAGCTTTTTGTTGTGTGCTATCTTTTCTGAGAAAGACAATGCATGATTACAATCGAGCCATTGCTGTGTTAAGATATATGATAAGGGAATAAAGTTTAGTGCAAGGTAAAGCCAGCAAAGTCCGATCAAGGATAGTCCGAGCGTCACCAATGAGGTAGATAGTAGTTCAGCACTGCTCTCTGGTTGTGTTAGAATGATTCAGTTGCCTGATAACATCTGGGAGGAAACTGTCCCTGAATCTGGAGGTGTGCATTTTCACACTTCCATACATTTTGCATGATGGGTGCAGGAAGAAGAGGGAGTGGTCAGGATGCGACTCGTCCTTGATTATCTGCTGGCCTTGCCGAGGCAGTATGAGGTATAAATGGAGTCAATAGAAGGGAGGTTGGTTTGTGTGATGGTCTGGGCTGCGTCCATAATTTGCTTCAGTTTCTTGCGGTCCTGGATGGAGCTGTTCCCAACCAAGCTGTGATGCATCTTGTTAAAATGCTTTCTATAGTGCATCGGTAGAAGTAGGTGAGTCTGCACAGTCATGGATGTACAAGGAGTAAAGAACGGGGCTGAGAACGCATCCTTGTGGTGCACCAGTGTTGAGGATTATAGAAGAGGATGATTTGTCTCCTATCCTCACTGGTTGGGATCTGCTGAATAAGGAAGTCGTGGATCCAGTTGCAGTGATGAGTGCTGACACCAAGTCTCGCGAGTTTACTGGAAGGAGGAAGAAACATAAAGAATTCTGATATTTTTAATTTGCAATATAGTTCTAGGTCAAGAGGAAAAAGAAGGACTTATTTTTCTTTTCAGATATAATAATTGTTAATGTTTAACTTCCTCAAGAGTACTTTTCAGTATAGATTAGATTTGGGATGTGATTTAATTAATTGGCTGGGATTTTTTTGTCTAAAATATCAGATAGTTTATACACAAAAGGAGACATGTCATCAAACGTTGAAATATACATTTATTTTTTTTCCAGTTGTGCATATACTATTCTAGTAATATTAATATTTCTGTTAATATAACAAACATGGATTTATATTATACTATTTATGTACCAATGTATTGCTCCAATTAGAAATTGCAGAGGATAGGCCTGATTTGATTGGATATTGTGATAAATATCCAGTCAACCTTCCAGTCTGTGGAATTAGCTTCATTTCAAGATGTCACGGTGTCAGTACAGTTGGATTAGGCTCCCTGGGGCTGGTGGAAGTAAGATTAGTTAGCTTCCCTAAACCCGGTCACTATCCAGTAAGGAAATTGAATGTGTAAGAAATTTCAAACAGAGCTGAAGTGGCTTAGCTGTGATTCTCCCCAACAAGCAAATACTCCCATGGTGGATTATAATGCAAGGCACAGATTTCAGCAATTTCACAGCGGGCAAAGACAAAAAACTTTTTTTTCAATAATAAACTTTATTCACAACTGTTAGAACAAACAAGCCTAAAATATGTTCCATAATGGATACAACCAATAAAGTACCAGATTGATAGGTTCCTGTATACACACCCTCTTTAATTCAGGTACACCCAGGCAACTAAAGAATATTTTCATTGTTTCTGGCTGAGTAGCCTTTTTGTCTCTGATGTATGTTCAACTTGTGAGGAATGTCAGTTCCAAAAACCAGACTGTCCACATAATTTCAAGAAAATCTTAAACAAGCATGCTGGGGTGGAATTTAACATAACACATGATCTCTGATGGTTGTAGCCTTCCAGCAAATCCCTCCCTGTCTTTTCAATGTAATTGTTTCAAATAGTCTGCAATTTTGACACCCTCTGTGACCTTTACCAATAACGAGCAATACTGCATCACACCCAATTTTTTTTGTTCTTAAATTTACTTTAGTTAATTTACTTCTTCCTGTGTTACTTAACTGGTCAGCATTACTGGCAACTGAGAGTCATTGGGCTTTTGTATACAACCGACTATTTTTAAAAGCAACTTTATCGTTAGTTCTTGAGTTATCTTTTGTTTCCTATTCTTTAGAATTGGCCTTTCTAGAGAGTAGAGGTCACCAAATAGTCAGACCCTGCCTGACAAGCCATGAAAGTCAATGCACTTATGAATGAAACACCACACATCCAAGGTACAGCAGAATGAAGAGTGCAAATACTTAGGGTGGAGCATCAGGTGACAATTAATTAGCTACTTTGCTTTGGGAAACATTGACCTTTTCTGTGGGAGCAGTGTAGGAGCAGCACATACAAGTGCAGTGTATCTCATAACACTCTTGGTGTGCCCTATAGATAGTTGTACCTCAGTACATGTGACAATAAACTAAACTATCAGATTGAGACTTTTAAAAGTCTGCAGGTGAGTTGGTCCCCAAGGATACACACACATACTTTGTTCCTTCAGGTTCATTATTTATGGCATAGACCAATTACATTTCTCATCAATGGTAACTCTCAAAATGTCATAGAGGATTCAACAATCTCCATCCAACTGAATGTGAAGCATAAGTAGTTAGAACATTTTGCTGGAAAAGGTAATTGACTGGTACTTGTGTGATATAGATGTGTCCACTTATCAGTCCATGTGTGAATGTCATCCAAATCTTACTGTATGCAAATACTTCCTTATTTTCTGATGAGTTGTAAATTAAATTGAACATTGCACAAGCATCCCTTATATTATAAAGAAAATCACTGATGAAGCAGTGGAAGATAACTGGTCCAGAGCACTGTTCTGATGCCTTTCAGATGAAATGATTGACCTTCAACCATCCAATGGGGTGGGAGATTGCAACCTTGTGGTCCACCCTGTTTCAACAAATGCAATCAACCTGGCGTGCACAAACAGAAGATCAAACAGAACAAGTTGTCTGACAACTTTAGGCTGTGCATGCCATACGCAAGAAGAAGAAACCATCCAATAAGTTATTGATGTGCACAATCACCTTTACCATCTTCACCAATGTTAGGTATGAAACCAACCAATGATTTCCTTACTTAGAACATAGAACTGCGTAGCACAGGAACACAATGTTTCAGCCCACAATGTTAACGCCAAACTTGATGTTAAGTTAAACAGATCTCATCTGCCTGATCCATTTCAAAATCAAAGTCAAATTTATTCATCACATGCATCAACTAAGGTACAGTGAAATGAATTTGCCTTGCAGCGATACAGTTGAAAAAAAGAACACACAATACACAATAGAATTGAACACAAACATCCACCACAGCATTCTTCACTGTGGTGGAAGGCAACAAAGTTCAGTCAGTCCTCGTCCCTTTGTTCATCCGTGGTCAGGGCCATAAACCCTCCGTAGTCGCCAGTACGGACGGCCGGATGTACAGGCCATCTCGGCGGGACAATCGGAGTGCCCGAATTGGCCACTTTTCTACCGGAGACCCCGGCTTCAGGAGATTATCAGCCGCAGGCCGGCGGTCGGAGCTCTTCTCCGGCGATCCTCGGCAACGGATCCCAGACCCCGGATGGTAAGTCCACGCCACACCTGTGGCTAGAAGCTCCGCAGACCACAGCCCCCACGATGCCAAAGTCATCAGGTCAGTGATCGGAGCACTCCTTTCTGGTGATCCCCGGCAAGGGATTGCCGCCGCTCCTCTATTCCTTGCATTTCCATGTGCCTATCTAAAAGCTTCTTAACTCCACTATCAAATCTGACTGCACCACCACCGCTGGCAATGTGTCCCAGCCTCCCACTACTCTGTGTAAAATACTTGCCCTGCACATCTCCATTAAACATTCCTCCTCTCACCTTATAGCTATGCCCTCTAGTGTTGGATCTTTCCACCCTAGGAAATAGTCCCATTGACTATAATTTTACTCACATTTTGTCAAATACTGCCTTGATGTGAAGAGCAAACACTTTCACCTAGTCATCTTTCTGAGGTCTACAATGAAGTCTTGAGCCAAGTGGTCCTCAGAAAACCCAACCGAATAACAGTATTCAGGTTAGCATTGAGTAAATATTAATGGCATTGATAATTATACATTTTTCACTCTGTTAATGATAAACATAGACCTATGAACAATTAAATACATTATATTTGTCCTATTTATGGATACATTTCTATAATATTAGGTGGAGGCTGGACTTGCAGTATTACTGGACCAGCTTTCCTGGAGATACTCCTTGTTGAACCACAGTCCAAACTTACCAGGTTCTATGATCTTTGATATACCCAGTGTTCTCAGATGTCTTTTGATTTCATGAAGAATTAATTGGATAAAGTCTGGCTTCCATGAAAGTGGTGACCTCTGGTGGATGCTGAGATGGATTATCTACTCGATTCTTTAGGTTGAAATGAAGACTTCAGCCTATGGCACTTTCTGTTGAGGATGGGCATGTTCTTGAACCATCTTCTTTCTGTTGGTTCTGTAATTATCAATCACCATTCTCAAATGGATATAGCAGGACTGTTGGAACTGGTTTGATCCTATCTTTGTGGGATTGTTTAACTGTGTCCATTGTACGTTATTTTAACTGTTTAACATAATAGTCCTACACTGCACCCGTACCAGGTTGGCACTCACTGTTGGATATGCTGGTCCTCCTCCTGGCAAGCACTTCCTTATTCCTCATTGAACCAGGGTTATTCTTTTGATGTGATGGTAAAGGTAGAATGAAGATTATACCTGCCATGCAGCTTCACGCATGATTAGCTGCAAATTTGCAGCAGCTGATAGCCCAGAGCACCTCATGAATTCCAAATATTGGCGACTGATCATTTTTTAATCTATGCCACTTGGCATAAAAGCACTACCACATAGGCCATCCTCAGGTGACACTTTGGGCCAGCTTACACATATTTTTACCTGATGGTTTCAAAGGGAACTAGTTGCTAAACGCATATCAGTGTCTTCCAGATTTCCATGTTTGCACACAGCAGCACAGAAATACAGATTGCGCTAGAGGTCAAATGACAGGGCTTCTGATCCCCACATCTTCTGCTAGACTCAGTATTCCTCTTGATCTGGCTAAGAGACCAGACACTTTGAAGCAATGGAGAAGCTTTCTGATAGAATAAGTTTCTGATAGACTATGTCAGCCATCGGGGTAGTTGAATGAGGCTTACTGCCCTACTTGACTCACAGTCTGCTCCACATTGTGAATGATAGTGGCAATAATGTGTCCAGGACCTGGGAGACATGAAAGGTGAATGCAATTGCAGGCATTCTGTGGCAGGAAAATGTGAGGTATAATTTTTTGTCTCCAAAAACAACTGCGCGGGTGTATTGAAAAATATATTTGCGACATGTAGATTGGTCAGTTCATGGTCAAGTAGATTAAACCATCATATTAGTTCTCTCACCAGACTATCATAAATAGTCTATATTCTTCAGAAATTAACCAGCTCCGCCTTTGATGGTGCATATTAACCAATCTTGGTGAAGTTCCCCACCCAAAATAGACATTGTGCCCATCTTAGTCCTGTGCCTCTTTTAAGTGTCGTCCAAGGTGGAGGAATACTGATTTGGCTGAAGGAATTGAATAGATAGCAATCAGCAGGGAATACTTTTGCAATGTTTGACCTCATGCGTTTTTATGTCAACGTTGATTACTTCCACCCAACTATATGCTAGTTTGCTGCTGCCTCTGCTAGGTGTGTACCAGAGAGCCAGATTGTAATAAAGGCTCTGTGATATGGACTGAAGATATGATGCTATGAGTAAAACTAGACAGACTGTTCCTTGACTAATGTGAGAAATGGCTTTCCAATTTTAGGCAGAGATCTGAAATATCCACGAGGCTGACTTTACAGGGTTAACTCAGCTGGGTGTGTCTTTGCTAGTGCCTGAAGCTGAATTGTCCTTCCGTTTTATTCTGATTGTATTTTGTTACCTGGCTGATGTAACTGAGAGGCTTGCTGGACCGTTTCAGGGCACAATTAAGAGTCAATCATAATGCTGAGAGTCTTGAGTCACACTGTCACACTTCCTTCCCTAACAGGAGTTAGTAATCCAGAAATGTCCAGATCATTTAACAGCTGCCACAGAGCTTATGGCCAAAGACAGCATGGAGATTGCAGTCAGTTAAGGAACATGTACTTTATTTTGGAAAGTTGAAATACTTAATGGAATATGTACCTCTCTTTATATCTCACTTCTAAACATTTCACAATCTCTTCAGGTTTACAACAATTACAAATAGTTGCCTGAAGTGAAATGAGAGTATGACCAGTGTGTTGTGGGTTCCTGATAATGCTGGCTGCCTTTCTGAGAAAGCACCTTCAATAGATCCCTTCAATGGTGGGGAGGTCAGTACCAGTAATGGACTGGGTCGTGCTACTAGCTTTTGTAATTTCCTTTGTTCCAATGTTCTTCCTGCATCAGAAATCATCTGTGAACCATGCAAAGGAAACCAGGCCTGAATTTTGTCAAGATTTATCTGCATTCAGATATGAAAAGTCTCTTAACATTATTAATTAGAGTGGATGCTTAATTAGGCTGGAGCCACATCCAATGTGAATCTCTCATCACTTCCTCTCTTGTTCCCCTCCCTCTCCCTCCTGTACACCTCCTCTTCCAACTACTTTTGCAGTGCCAAAGGCGGAATCATGGAGACATAATGCCTAAATTATGGAGGATGCAACATAATACCTTAGAAGAGGAAGGCTGAGGATCCACAAACCTGTTTCATTGATGGATCGGTGGTGGAGAAAGTCACCAACTTCAGGTTCTTGGACGTGAAAAATCTCTGAAGGTCTGTCCTAGACCAGCACATTGATGCAATCATAAAGAGAGCCTATCAATGCCTCTACTTCCTTAGAAGATTGTGGAGATCTTTTGACTATGTCGTCAAATGCTCTCTTCAAGTGAAGTGACAAGCTGAACTGATCTTATGTGAAACAAGCTCCTCAGGTTGTTCCAGAAAGATTTTCAAGATTGTAATGACATGCTTAGCAAACATTCATGCTAACCTATGCAGTCTACAACAATCATATATATTTTTTCATTATTTCTACCTTGGGTTTTATTTTCCTCCCTCATTTTCCCTCCATATTTTTTTTCTCTTTTTTCTCTCCCTTCTCCCTCATTTCCTATTTTTCCTTCCTTATTCTTACCCCTCTCTTGTCATTCATTATCGGTATGACTAATAGACTGAATGTTTCCTGCATATAGATCTGGAAGAGGTTACTGCCTTGTCTAGAATGTGTGTTCTGTTTTTGATTTGTTTAAACATGGCTCCCTCCTCCTGGGGCTTGTGTAACATTCAATGATCAGTCATGCTACTGCTATTCACAAACACTCAATTATTATTCAGACTCCAATATTATAATTCCATGAAAAACAGGTAATTCTGTGGGCAGGAAATGAGTGATTAAAACATCAAGAATGACGCTGTGACTGTTAGACTTTAAAAATATTTTAAAAATCAATCCTCCTCTCAACAGAATGCGTAGGAAGAAACTGCAGATGCTGGTTTACACCGAAAATAGACACAAAATGCTGGAGTAACTGAGCAGGACAGGCAGTATCTCTGGATAGAAGGATTGGGTGACGTTTCGGATTGAGGCTCTTCTTCAGGCCCTGTCTATTCTCAACAGTGTTATTTTATCTGATCCCACCCAAAATTTCTCGGAACAAAGCCTGATTTTAAATTACACCAAATCAGGAAAGATGAAATGGGGATTAACTTAGAGAGCGGCATGATATGAGGGGCTACGACTGAGAGTGGGGGATGAAAAGAAAATAGGGGATACAAGTGTTGGAGAAGGAGTAATATAAATGTAGCATTTTGTCTATGCCTTTAGCTTTCATGTGACTTGAAATCACAACCTATTGGATAAGTGAGGTCATATATCCCATTAATTTCAGAACCAACAGGAGAGAAAGGCTTCTAAACAATCAGACAGACAGCATTTTCATGTTGGGATGGTTCTTGTTCCCATTGAGAGATAGCACTTTCAGGGGAGAAGGGCACCTGAACCAAAATGAAAATCAGCATCTTCAGGGGAAGATGGGATTGAACCGGAGTACTTTCAGGGAGGTGGTGTCCCAGAAACCCGGTCAGAGCATCTGCAGGGACCATTTGACCCTGAATCCAGTGAATGTCAGCTTCTTTCCAGCAAGAGAGAAAGGGAAAAAATTAGTTCCTTGCAATCTGTTAATTCAAAAATAATTTTGAGGCAATAGTTTGCATACTGTGTACATACATGTCCTTCAGCATTTTGCACCTCTGTTTTGTTTGTATTGTCATTTGCTTTAACTTCAGACGATTAAACTATGAGACAGACACAAAAAGCTGGAGTAACTCAGCGGGTCAGGCAGCATTTCTGGAGGAAAGGAATAGGTTACGTTTTTGTTCGAGACCTTTTTTCAGACTGCGGGTCAGGGGAATTGGGAATGAGAGTTACAGACAGTGCTTAGGAGAAATGAATGGAAGATATTAAAAAAGCAGCAATAATCAAGGAATTGTGGAGTACACGATTGGCTACTGTTGGATGTGGTAGAGGTGACAACGAGTAAACAGAGGAACGTAACAGAATGACAGTAAAAATAATCTGAACAGTCTGAAGAAGGGTCTCGTCCTGAAACATCACCCATTCCTTCTCTCCAGATATGTTGCCTGTCCCACTGAGTTACTCAAGCATTTTGTGTCAATCGTCTGTGTAAACTAGCTTCTGCAGTTCCTTCCTACATAGCAAAACTAATATGATGACTAGGGTGGGGGAGGGATGGAGAGAGAGGGGATGCAAGGGTTACTTGAAGTTAGAAAACTCAATATTTATACTGCTGGGTTGTAAGCTGCCCAAGTGAAATATGATATGCTATTTCTCTAATTACATTTGGCCTCACTCTGACAATGGAGGAGGCACAGGACAGAAAGGTCAGTGTGGAAATGGGAAGGGGAGTTAAAGTCTTTGACAACTGGGAGATCGTGTAGGCTGAGGAGGACTGAGCGAAGGTGTTCAGCGAAGCGATCGCCGAGTCTGCGCTTGGTCTCACCGATATATAGGAGCTGACACTTGGAGCAGCGGATACAGTAGATGAGGTTGGAAGAGGTGCAGGTGAACCTCTGCCTCACCTGAAAGAACTGCTGTTGGTCCCTGGGCAGTCGAGGGAGGAGGGATAGGAACAGGTATTGCATCTCCTGCGGTTGCGAGAACGGGAGCTCTGATGTGACAACAAAGAATAAATGATACCTAGCCGTCCCAAAAATAATAGACCAAGAGAATGAAAATATACTCTGAGTTCCAATTCTAATCACAGAAGGAAGCTGGAATCCAAACCAGATTCATGAGTAAGTTATTAGTCACTGTAAGGCTCCTCCTGACTGAGATACTACAATACTGAAGGAAGTATGACATGTGATCTGTACCATGCATTTAATTGATTGATTCAGCATACTGACTAACTATTGCAACATATCAGTTGGGTGACTGAACTGTGTATTGGCAACAATCTATGGCTATTATGTAAGTTGACCTTTGAGAGGTCAGAGGAAAGCAAGCCAATTACTGACACATGACACACTGGATCAATGTGAAATGCTGAATAGTTAACATTAGCCAGGTAACACTGTCCCTCCAAGTCAGAAGGCAATGTGGCTGAAGTTTTATTCCGTAGACTTGAAGCTCATAATATAGGCCAGAACATTATGGAGAGATGTTATCTTTGAGAAGAGATGTTAACCAAAGACCTATTGGAACTCTCATATGTATGTAAAATGTCCTGTAGTGCCAGGAGAAACAGCATGGGAACAGGCCTTTCACACCATCGAGTCCATGCATTTACTGTAGTTTCATATTATCTCATTTTCTCCTCCACTCCTGACACACCAGGGGCAATTTACAGAGGCTAATTAACCCACAAACCGCCACATCTTTGGGATGTGGGAGGAAACTGGAGTACCCAGAGGAAACCCACGTGATCAAAGGGAGAATGTGCAAACTCTACACAGACAACACCCAAGGTCAGGATCTAACCGGGCCTTTGGAACTGTGAGGCAGCAGCTCCACCAGCTACGGCACTGTGCTATCCTATGCCACTTTGAAGAAGAGTTATTTGCAGTATGCTGGCCAGTACTTAAACCTAAAGAATTAGATGATAGAATTTGTGCACAGTAGTACTCAAGATGCTCGATACCATTCAGCACAAATCATCCTATTTGATTGGCACCCAATCTACACTCTGAAAACTCACACTTTCACCAATGGCACACTATGGCTGCAAGATGCCATGCAAGCACTCTCAAAAGCTTCTTTGACAGCATAGGACTCAGAATGGGACTGATGAGGCAGGGTACAGAAGAAGGCAGATGGTTGTACACAATAAAATGCTTGGTGCAATACCATGCAAAGTCTAAGAGCCTTGAGCCCATCATTTATTGCATAGAACTGATGGCCGCTTTGATTTCAACAACTGTATACTAACCATCTGAAGAACGGTCTCGAACCGAAATGTCACCCATTCCTTCTCTCCAGAGACGCTGCCTGTCCCATTGAGTTACTCCAGCATTTTGTGTCTACTATTAATTTACACCAGCATCTGCAGTTCTTTCCTAACCATCGCACATAATCAAGCTGGCCCATGTATAGCTTCCAATGCTTAGCCTCTAAGTACAGAATTCTGCCATGTGCATTCAATTTGCTGCCGTGCAAGGCAGATGGTGATAGAAACCAGTTCTGCCTTTTTATTATCAGATGATTGATTATAATAATAATCCTTATTATTACCTTACATTTATTTTCCCTGAACTTACTTAGTGGAAGCCTTTGTCCTCCTTCTCTTCTTATTTTGGTTTGCGCTATTCTGGATGCAGGATTTTCTAATCATCAATCTCTCTATTATGTTGTAGTCTTAGGAAACAATATTCACGTCTGATAATAACAAGACTTAGCTAAAGGTTTGAAGTGTAAAAACAAACTCATGCTTTTGCCAAATCTCTCCCTTTATACTGCCTAATCTACAGCTAGGTCTGGAAATATAACCAATACTTCATAAATCAATCAGTAGCTAACATTCAAAGAGCCAATCGTCCAATTAAATCGTGAACAATCCCATTAAATTGCTCTTGCTGGATCCTTTATGTAAACTGAACATATGACATTAGATATATTGTTATCAAGTACAATTTGGCAGGTTTGCTTATTGTTTGAGTCACAATCTACCTACTTTGCAAAATAATCATATGTGATAGCATGCTTCCCAATATGGCAGATGGTATGATTGAAACCAGTTCCTCACCCATTGAGCCCTGTGCAAACTGTGCAACCAGTTTTTGTTTACTCTTTCAGAACACTTCATAATTTTGAACATATTTCTTAAATGTCCCATTAACATTCTCTTCTCCAGTGAAACGATACCAACCTTCTCCACTTAAGGAAATTCCTAATCACAGATAATATTCAGGTAGAACTTATTTGGGCCTTCTGCATGGTTTCGAACCTGAGATGAAAAATACTCCCATTGAGCTCCATCATGCAACTTAGCTTTGTCTGCATATTTAGAAACTAACAATATCCTGTGCATTTTTAGTAGCTTCATAATTTTTATTCTCATTCATTTGTATGCAAATCGCCCTTCTCTGATTTTTGTTCTTTACCTCTTTTATACATATGATTTGGATTATTCTTATCATTTTTGTTTTCAACATGAATCACTTTACAACTCTCCACATTAAATTTAATGTGCCATGTCCCTGTTCATGATCCCATCATTTGATCATTTGAAGAAACAAAGAACTGCAAATGTTAGTTTATAAAAAAGACACAAAGTGTTGCAGTAACTCAGTTGGTCAGGCAGCATCTCTGGAGAACATGTACAGTGGCTTGCAAAAGTATTCATACCCCTTGAACTTTTCCAAATTTTGTCACGTTACAACCACAAACGTAAATGTATTTTATCGGGATTTTATGTGATATACCAACACAAAGTGGTGCATAATTGTGAAGTGGAAGGAAAATTATACATGGTTTCCAAATTTTATTACAAATAAAAAACTGAAAAGTGTGGCATGCAAAAGTATTCAGCCCCCCTGAGTCAATACTTTGTAGAACCACCTTTCGCTGCAATTACAGCTGCAAGTCTTTTGGGGTATGCCTCTACCAGCTTTGCACATCTAGAGACTGACATTTTTGCCCATTGTTCTTTGCAAAATGGCTCAAGCTCAGTCAGATTGGATGGAGAGCGTCTGTGAAATGCAATTTTCAAGTCTTGCCAGAGATTCTCAATTGGATTTAGGTCTGGACTTTGTCTGGGCCATTCTAACACATGAATATGCTTTGATCTAAACCATTCCATTGTAGCTCTGGCTGTATGTTTAGGGTCGTTGTCCTGCTGGAAGGTGAACCTCCGCCCCAGTCTCAAGTCTTTTGCAGACTCTAACAGGTTTTCTTCCAAGATTGCCCAGTATTTGGCTCCATCCATCTTCCCAAGAACTCTGACCAGCTTAACTGTCCCTGCTGAAGAAAAGCATCCCTACAGCATGATGCTGCCACCACCATGTTACACAGTGGGGATGGTGTGTTCAGGGTGATGTGCAGTGTTAGTTTTTTGCCACACATAGCGTTTTGCATTTAGGTCAAAAACTTCAATTTTGTTCTCATCGGACCAGAGCACCTTCCTCCACATGTTTGCTGTGTCCCCCACATGGCTTGTGGCAAACTGCAAACAAGACTTCTTATGGCTTTGTTTCAACAATGGCTTTCTTCTTGCCACTCTTCCATAAAGGCTCGATTTGTGGAGTGCATGACAAATAGTTGTCCTGTGGACAGATTCTCCCACCTGAGCTGTGGATCTCTGCAGCTTCCCCAGAGTTACCATGGGCCTCTTGGCTGCTTCTCTGATCAATGCTCTCCTTGCCCGGCCTGTCAGTTTAGGTGGACGGCCATGTCTTGGTAGGTTTGCAGTTGTGCCATACTCTTTCCATTTTCGGATGATGGATTGAACAGTGCTCCGTGAGATGTTCAAAGCTTGGGATATTTTCTTATAACCTAACCATGCTTTAAACTTCTCCACAACTTTATCCCTGACCTGTCTGGTGTGTTCCTTGGGCTATATGATGCCCAAGGAACATTGTTTGTTCACTAATGTTCTCTAACAAACCTCTGAGGCCTTCACAGAACAGCTGTATTTATACTGAGATTAGATTACACGCAAGTGGACTCTATTTACTAATTAGGTGACTTCTGAAGGCAATTGGTTGCACTGGATATTATTTAGGGGTATCAGAGTAAAGGGGGCTGAATACTTTTGCACGCCACACTTTTCAGTTTTTTATTTGTAAAAAAAGTTGAAAACAATGTTTCATTTTCCTTCCACTTCACAATTATGCGCCACTTTGTGTTGGTCTATCACATAAAATCCCAATAAAATACATTTACGTTTGTGGTTTTAACGCGACAAAATGTGGAAAAGTTCAAGGGGTATGAATAATTTTGCAAGCCACTGTATATTTGACTTTTCGGTCTTTAGTTGTTCATCTGATATATTTTGTGTTTTAGCTGGAGCTCTTATGAGATCTTGTTATGTGGATATTGCCACCAATATTTTAATGCCACATGTGTTGATACAACCTGAGGATTTGAACAGAACTGCATAAATTGTAGCTTTTTTCTTTCTTATTGGATGGGTTTTCTGGCTATGCAGCTCCAGTGGAACATCTAGTTCTGGAATTGCTTTAGCACTAGTTTTGTGTAAAGCGACAGACAGCAACATTCTACTTGAGGGCAGAGATATTATTTGCAATAAAAAGGTCTGATATCCCAAACATTGTTTTTAAATCGTCAGCCTTGGATCTTGAGGGACAAATGACAGAAGGATCTTCTAGAGAGACATGGAGAATAAGGGCAGTAAATGGGCAATATCAAGGGAGGAGACAGTGAAGAAGGAACTAGGATGGAGGCATAATCAAGGTATTGGGAAGAGAATAAGTTGAGCAATTACATCAACGTTTTCTAAAGAATTGGTGTCGGTAAACTGGAGACATGAACATAGGCACAAACAGAATTACATGTGAGTTACCCATAGTGACACCTCCGGGGGGGGGAGAAGGCAGGATAATGGGGTTAGGGGGAGAGAGGTAGATCAGCCATGATTGAATGACGCAGTAGACTTGATGGGTCAAATGGCCTAATTCTGCTCCTATCACATGATCTTATGATCTTAGGGACAGAGGATGCTGAAACTACACAGTACCTACAATTCTTAAAGAGGATCTATCCGTTGCAAGAACAATGCCTTGGATTCCTTGGATATGTACCAGATAAAGTTGGTCAAGTTCAGTCACGTCAAGTCGAGTTTATTGTCAGATACACAAGTATTGTGAACTACGGATACCAATGAAAATCTTACTTACAGCAGCATTACGGATGTAAGGACTCACACAACACACAAAAACATAAATTCTAGTTTAGTTTAGTTTATTATTGTCACATGTACCGAGGTACAGTCAAAAGCTTTTGTTGCATGTTCTCCAGTCAAAGGAAAGACCATATATTATTACAAGCAAGCCGACTACAGTGCACAGATAAAGAGTACAACATTTAGTGATAAATAAAGTCCGACAAAGTCTAATTAAAGATAGTTCAAAGGACTCCAATGAGGTAGATAAGGGGGTCTATGATGTGACTATCTATGACATGATGGTGGATGTAGATAGGAGGTCAGGGCCACATTCTAGCTGCATGAGAGCACCATTCAGTTGCCTGATAACAGGTTGGAAGAAACTGTTCCTGAATCTGGAGGTATGTTTTCAATCTTCTGTACCTCTTGCCTGACGGGAGAGAGGAAGGGACGAAGGGGGTGAAACTGGTCCTTGATTATGCTGGTGGCCTTGCTGAGGCAGCGTGAAGTTTAGATAGAGTCAATAGAAGAGAGGTTGGTTTGTGTGCAATCACGTCCACAATTCTCTGCAATTTCTTGCAGGTTTGCATGGAGCTGTTCTCAAACCAGGCTGCAATGCATCCTGATAAAATAATTTCTATTGCACAGCTGTAGAAGTTGGTGAGGGTTGTTGGGCATGCGCTGAACTTCCTAAATCTTCAAAGAAAGTAAAGGCGTTGGTATGCTTTCTTGGCCATAGCTTCAATGTGGCTGGTCCATGACAAATTGCTGGTGATGTTTTTTCTTAGGAACGTGAGGCTTTCGACCATCTTCACCTTGGCACCATCTATCTATGTACTACTTTGTTTCCGAAAGTCAATCACAATCTCCCTTTGGCTTGCTGACAATAAGGGAGAGGTTAAAGACACAAAATGCTGAAGTTACTCAACGGGACAGGCAGCATCTCTGGAGAGAAGGAATGGGTGTCATTTTGGGTGGGGATCATTCTTCAGACTGATGGTGTGACTATCTTCAGTTTAACCCTGCATCTGCAGTTCCTTCATACACAATAAGGGAGAGGATGTTGTCTTGGCACCAGGTTACAAGGTTCTCCATCTCCTTTTTGTACTCCGGGCCACTATGGCGGTGTTGTCTGTGAACTTGTAAATTCAGTTGGTATTTGGCTGCAGTCATGAGAGTATAAGGAGAATAGTAGGCTGAAACCGCATCCTTGTGGGGCACCAATGTTGAATTATCATAGGGGATGATTTGTCGCCTATCCTCACTTATTGGGGTCTGTTGGTCAGGAAGTTGGGGATCCAGTTGCAGAGCGGAGTGCTGACTCCAAATTCCACGTGTTTGGTGATGAGCTTGGTTGCGATAATGGCATTGAAAGCAGAGGTATAGTCGGTGAATAGGAGTTTGATGTAGGTGTCCTTCTTATTCAGGTGTTATAAGGATGAATGCACGGCCAGAAAGATGGCATCAGTGGACGACGTGTCGTGGTGGTAGCTGATCTGTAGTGGATCAAGGCTGCTTGGAAGGCTAGAGTTAATGTCTGCCATAACCAGCCTCTCAAAGCACTTTATGATGGTGGATGTTAAGGCCACTCGACGGTAATCATTAAGACATGACATCTTGATTTTGTTTGGAAACAGGATGATAGTAGTCTTCTTGAAGGAGGTGAGTACCTCAAAACAGAATAAGGAGAGATTAAAGGTGTCCGTGAACACCCCTACCAGTCAGTCCACGCATTTTGTAAAGACATGGAAAGACTGTGCAATACATGTCGACCTGTTGTGGCAGGAAGTAAATTGAAGAGGATTCAGATCATTTCTGAGACATAGAGTGCCATAACCAAAGCACTTAATTACGGTGGATATAAATGCTATTGGACAATAGTCATTGAGGCAAGTCACAGTTCTCTTCTTGGGCTCCAGTTTAATAGATAAAACTTTTTGAAGCCGGTGGGAACTTAATTCTGTGGAAGTGCGAGGCTGAAGATGTCCTTGAATACTCTAGCGTGTTGGTTCATTTGCAATTACACAGAAGCAATGTATAATCCTTTTGCAAAGGTTTGCTTTGGTATGAATGCCTCGCTGCTCATGGACAGCAGATGCATGACATTGATACAGAAATATGCTACCACTGCCAGATCTGAAAACAAAAAAAATAATTCTGGGCCTTCTCCAACAGCAACACTGCCACCTTCTGCAGCTGCTAAAATTGTTTCAATCAATCTGTTCCATTATATCTGTAAACATACACACCCTTTGCTACTAAATATTAGCATCACAATTCTGGTGTGGGTTAGGACTAAGACCAAATACCCAAAGTCCTATGATGCAGGGCAGCAGAAAGACTGAAAATGTAAGAGACGATATGCTAAATCATCACGTGACCACGACGTCTGGTTTAAAAAGTCTACATCCTCATTTATTTCCTCTTCCACAGTTATTTATTCTACATTTGTAGCATAACCTGTCTGGCAGCCCATGTTACACCATCTTAATGCTGCACGAGTGCCCTTTTTGTTCCATTGATTGACCAGTTTGTTGCTGCATGAATAAATTTAGAAACTCAATTCACAAGATCGAAAAGCTCACAATGTAAAATAAACTGGAGTTGAATTTTGTCCTCAGAGAGAATACCAAGGAAATCTATGCTCAGCAATTACCTGGGAAAATAAAGGAAACAAGCATCACACCTGCTATTAAATGTTGGATAGTGTGCATGGATATTACAGATATGATATGGTGTGTGATGTACATTACAGTATCTTAACCAATATCATAGAGTACTACAATAATATTACAGAGTACCAGCACTTTTATCTTGATTCTCATATTTGGTACACAACATCATCACTGTTTTAAGATATCCTAATTAATATTACAGTGCCTGATTTATATCCAAATTAATTAACGTGAAATTTGTCTTTTCTTCAGAAGTTCTTTGGAATAGAAAATAGCTTGCTCTCATTCTATTTTCATGGTTTCTGAGGTAACAAGTTTCTGGACTGGAGCAGTCCTTCCACCATTTACACATGGCTTCCATGCACTCTTAATGCATTGAATTGATTCTCAATATCATTCCAAATGTGACTTTTAGTGGCCATGAGCTAGCAATTCCAGGAAGCAGTGACGATGTGACATTTTTCAAGGAGGTTTTGTGTATATTCTTGAAATTTTCTCAGTTCACCTGATAATCTTTTTCTGCAAGAGAGGTTGGAATAGCGTATCTGTTTTGGAGACTCTTGTGTCAAGCATGTCAATGATGTGGCTTGTTCAGCCCAGCTAACTGTGTTACTAGTAACTGTGTTACTGGTGCTTCAGTGCTAAGGATGTTGGCCTGGGGGAGCACACTGACTTGGAATAGTTCAAAGAAAGTATGCAGATCACAAACTAATTTGCTTAAGTGAATGTAAACTAAACTCTGTAATTTTATTTAATATGTTTGGACAGCGAGAATTCTGGGTCATAAGACAACAGTGGATGATTGGCTTGGAAGATTGGCAGTGGATGTTGCTGCAGGAAGCCAAGGTTTGGCTTCCTGCAGCAACATATTATGTTATGTTCCATCAAAGTTGCAGTCGATGACGAGAGAAGCACACTTGTTTCATTGGATGATTGAAGGGAGCGGAGGAGGGTTCTGTGGAGCATGATGACCTGGGGAGGGGGATTAACAACTCCACATGGGAGACAATGGTGCCCTGCATACAGAAAGCGGTCACACTACTAATGCATAGAATCAAAAGTACTAGAAATGAATAGAACCAACAGCACTAGAAATGTATTGAACCAATAGCACTAGAAATGGATAGGTGGAACAACATTATGAATGTTTTTCTCTACTTTGGATATATTTTTATCAATAAAGTTTATTTTGAAATAATAAAGCTACAATGAAATTACAGCCACAATTCAGGCATGATGGTAGAACATGGCTGCTTTAAAGATACACCTTTGTCGGGAGAGGCAAATTGGATGAGAAATGTCATCTCCGTAAAGTGAGTTTCAAAGTCAATATTTGGTAGTCATCAGTGTTTATACCCAAATCTTGAAAGCTTTGTTTGAAGCCAAGGAGGACTTCTACTCCAATCTTGAAAAAATACCTGGTCCATATTTCAGAGGTAAACAAGCTGACCTTTCTGATCAATATCAACGTTGGGGTTAGAAGGGATACAACCCTCTGGCAAGGTATGATTAGTAAGGGAGGAGTAGGGAAGGTTAACTCCAAAGCGGTTATTTTCCTAACAAATTGTTTAGAACAAGCCTTGTCATATTGGACATACCATTTTGTCAGGACTGTCCCAAAACCTCATGGAAACACCACCTGTCCAAGAACAAACCCCTATTATACTATATTACTGTCCAAGTTAGAGATCTCAAAGATATCCGTATCATTTATGTGTTAGAAGGAACTGCAGATGCTGTTTTACACCGCAGATAGACATTAAATGCTGGAGTAACACAATGGGTCAGGCAGCATCTCTGGAAAAAAAGGAATATGTGACATTTTGGGTTGAGACCCTTCATCAGACTGAGAGTCAGGGAGGGGAACACTAGAGGTAAGGGAAGGTACCGAACAAAACACAAAACATCATTTATACCAGACAGCTACTGATGATTGCTGGAATAGTCTATAATATTCTGGAATATTAAATCATTGTGACTGATGTTTGATGAAATAATGATTTGAATTAATATATCTTTCACATTCCGTTCAGAATATCTCAAAGCATTTTCTATCCAGTGAAGTGTTTAAAATCAATTATATAATGTTGGAAGTGTTTAAAATCATGAATATTTCCATTAGATAAAAAAGAAACAATAAGTTCAGTAAGCAGAGGACACAGATTTAACGTCAAGAGTGTTTAACTGTCATATGTACTAAAACGGTATGATGAAATTTTTACTTGCAGCAGCACAACAGGTTTGTAAACACTGGTAAAACTATCAATAATGACACGTGGAAATAAGGCATGTGACTGCACACGCCGTAAAAGTCCTCCTACTCAGTTTTAAACAAATAAAGTAATACTCTGAGTCTAATCTAGCTTGCTGCATGTTGCAGCAGCAGTCAGTGAACGTGCTGCACTTCATGTCACTCCCTTCTGCGTGACTTCCTTCAGCACTCCAGTAGATTGATATAATCTGCACAATCCCTCTGTTGTTTAAACTCCTGGTGTTGGTTCTTTTTCAAATTATGGATGTATTATTTTAATTTCAGTTTTAACACAAGAGTTTCTATTTAAAAGAGAGGGAATGATATATGACACAGCTAGAACCAGATGCAAATATTATTTAAAAACATAGTTCCACTTGGTTGTGATCTTGTCTGTTAGAAAGTTATGGGCTCAAGAGACATGAGCAACATGAGCAATCTCTCCAGAGACATGAGCAATATAATCTGGATTAACATTCCAGTGCAGTTGTAAGGGACATTCTGTTGTCATTTTCTTTCAGATCCGACAATAAATGCAGCTTCAGTCTCGTATATCAATTGGATATAAATATTCCCAAGGTATTAATTGGAAGAAGCACAATTGCCCTCATTGCCCTGGCCTATAATTATTTCCCACACAACATAATTTAAAATATGGTTTGCTCATATCACATTGTGTTTATAAAAGCTTGCCACTTAGTTAGCTGTTCTAATCCTACAGTAGCAACTGGACGTCGAAAACACTTAATTGCTATTAAACACGTTTGAATTTTCTGAGATCAGAAGTTAATACAAGGCCATTGCTTTAATCGTTTCAAGACATGCTTAAGTATAAACTCATCAAGGTGCAGAGAATAAGGCAATGTTCCTGGATTGAAACAAAATAAATCGGTGAACAAATATAGGAAACACCATTGAGACCTAACATCAGACTAGAGCTTTGCATTCCTACATCTCTTTCACTTAAGTACTAATTTACCAATTAAAGCACTAATTTTCTAATTTGAAAAGAACTGAATAGATTCCTGGACAGGTAGGTGCTAATCATTGTATTTTTCTGACTTTTGGGAATATTTAAATATGTTTTACCATTTACGTAAATAAATCCTTTTGTTGTTTATTGTTATTGGTGGATTTATCCTTGCATATTTTTGGGTATTCTGTCTTGTGTTCTCCATCATAATCTCTGTGCAATTGTTCATGTATTTTTTATTTCCATTCTCCCTCAGCTTCTCTCTATTTCAGTGATCCGCACTCTCTGTATCTCCTACTTTTTCACAATCCCTCCATATCTTATACCCTAGTCCTTTTGTCCTTTTCAGTGTATTTTCCTTATTTCCATCACTGATTGTTTTCTATTATTTCTTCTCATTATTTGCTCCATTTTCTTTTGTTGGTATTTTTTCTCATTTTCTGATACTTTTGTTGCAGGTATTTTTGTCTGTCACTATCTCTGTTCCTATCAGTCCTTCCTCTCCTTAAACCAGTTGTACCAGTCCACTCCCTCTCCTGCCTTTGAGCTGCCCTAAGCAAAACCCAGTAACAGCCTCACACCTTCCTTTTTTTTAGGACATAATGTTCTGTACTGCTTTTGTTAGGTTTGTCCTTAAAGGAATCACTAATACTCCAATCAACTATATCGACTTTATATTGAGGAGTGAACTAATGCTGTTATGGAGAAAGGTTTTTGTCATTCTTTGGCTCTCAATTCCCTTGCAACACAAGTCCAGCCTTTAACCCTTTTGCTGCTGTATTTCATAAGAACTGTGATTTCAGTCATACTTTCCACTCCTGTGATGTCTGTAATCCTCTGTTTTAAATCTGCACATTAAACTGGGTCCCAATTCTGAATGCTTGATTGATTTTTAATATCCAAAGCAGCTGCAACAGCATAACTAAAAAGTTGGAAGTGTAACTAAACATGTTTTAAGTATTGCGCAAAACAGCTGTGAATTCCCATCAAAATTCATTGAAGTTCTGGCAGTCAGAGGGTGGGAAAAGGTAATCAATTTCTCCACTGCATTGTAACGAAATGTGAATCCTCCTCTGCCCTCACTATTTAAAGCAGTGGCTGGGTTGGGCATTAGTGCATTAGTACATCTGTACACAAACATTCTTCTGGAATATTAAAGCATGACTGTGGCTATTTTCAAAACATAGAACATGGAACCATACAGCACAAGAACAGGCCCTTTGACCCACAATGTATTTGCTGAACATGATGCTAAGACCATCATTTACCGACCTGCATATAACACATATCCCCTCCATTCCCTGCATATCCAAAGCCTCTTAAATGCCACTATCGTATATGCCCCAACCACCAACCTCAGCAGTGCGTTCCAGGCATTCATCGTCTTCTGTGGGGGGGAAAAAAGCTTGCCCAGCACAATTCCTTTCAACGTCACCTTAAAACTATTCCCTCTATTATTTAATGTATCCATCCTGGGAAAAAAGTTCTGACTGTCTACCCTATCTATGCCTCTTAGAATTGTATGTATTTCGATCAGGTCTCCTCGCAACATCCAGCATTCCAGAGAAAATAATCCGTCTGTCCAACCTTTCCCTGTTGCTAATACCCCCTAATCCAGGCATCATTCTGGTAAACCTCTGCACTCTTTCCAAAGCCTCCACATCCTTCCTGTAACGGAGCTATTAAAATTGCACGCAATGTTCCAAAAGTGGCCTAACCAAAATCCTATAACACGACATCACGACTTCCTGACTTTTATACTCAATGCATAGCATATGCCTTCTTTATGATTCTATCTACTTGTGCTGCCACTTTCTGGGAATTATGGACGGACCCCAAGTTCCTTCTGTATAATAGTGGGAGAACTCATGAAAGAAAGGAAGCAAAAAGAAAGGAGAAAATGTAATAGTTATCAATTGCAAACATATATATTTGACAAGCAAAACAAAATTACCATATTAACCAATTGATTCCTTGCAGGGCATCAGTAGTTTTATTGTGGATAAGTCCAAGTTAAGCATTTGGCACATGCAAGACTGACATCAGAGAGAATATGAGGCCAACTGGACTCATTGTTTGTTGATGGTTGTTTGTGGATGATAGTCTCAGCCTACAGATCATGCTCAACATTTATTGGGTTATAGAATAAAAATATTATATTCAGGATTAATTGCCAACCTCATTCACAGAAGACGCAAACATAAATGGAGTATGAAAAGGAAATGTTAAAATTACCTGGTATACATTGATTTGATGAAAGTTAGATATAAAGCACATTTTGGCTGACTTGGAAATCCAGAAATATTCTGAGGGCTTGAAATTCTATAATCTATTAAAAATTACTAACTCCCACGCTTTAGTTTGTAGCTTCTATATTGCTCTTCTTCAGTCTCTTCAACAATCTTCTACAGAGCAGAACAATAAAATGTTGTTCCTCTTCAGTTTATTATTTTTTAAAAATCATATATTATCCAGGACCTTTTACTCAAAATAGATAACTGACCAATTAGAGGTAATAATGAAATGTGTTTCATCTGCAAACAGCATTGCAAAACCCACTGAGGACTGTTCATTGGGTATAAAACATGTTTATAAATCCATCAGATCCTATTTGTATGACATTATACATTACATTTGTATTTTTAGAAATTTAACTAATATTCTGCGCACAAATTAATTTGTCGATTTTGATTTATTTTCCATGGCAAACCTTGACAAACAACCATGTTTCTTTCCCACCTTCTTTAGAATCACTGATTCTTCTTATGATACCCATGACACGTGTCTCTCATACCTTATGCAGGAAGCCAAGCTATGGCTGCTCATGTAAACAAACTTTTTTCTATGGTCTATCCACACCTGGATTGTGCTTGAGAAATGCTACATAATGTTTGCCAGGATTGGAAGGTTTGCTAGACAAAGAAAAATAGTATTACTATTGCAAGCTTCTAATCAGTGAGAAAAAAGTAGGCGTTGACATGTAGGCTTACACATCCACAACAATTATGCAGATACAGAGATATACACACAAGCACAGATACACAGACCCACACACAATCTGTGATATCAAATGCATTTATTTTTGTGACAAGCCTGCCCATATCCTCTTCACATTCATCCAGGTTGTTAAAAATAGAGAAGATGGGGAGGATTTAGAAAATGGTTCGTTGTACAAAATAGCCAGGGAGAGTGACGACATACATTTATTTATATGGAAATACCTATACAAATACATGTCAATGTACACGCTCCTGAAGGCAATTCTGTAAGCCAAGATTATTTTTTTCTGGAGGAACTCAGGGGGTCAGACAGCATCTATGGAGCGAAATGGACAGATGGGATTTTGGGTCAGGACTCTTCCTCTGACAGTTTAAAAACGTTTGCATTCATTTTTGCAAAATTTAAAGTAACCTTTTATGGCCTATACCTTTTATGCATAGAATAGTTAATATCTAGAATGTGCTGCCAGAGGAGGTGTGGTGTCAGATACAATTACTACCTTTGCAGGCATTTAAGAAAGACATTTAAGTAGGCAAGGCATAAACGCACACAGTTCTAGTATAGGTGGGCAAAGAGATCAGCATCGACATGGTTGGCCGAAAGGCCCTTTTCTCTGCTGTAAACCTCTGTTACAAAACTTTAGATGAACGGATCTAGCGGACCAAACATTTAAATGCTCCTCCGGTATTTTGTGTCTTTTGTATCTACATTTCCTTGTTTCTACTTTAAACATTTAAATGTACTGATACGTGAGTCTTGTACCAATCTAATAGCCACATTGCCAGGCAACATAAAACAGAAGACATGGACACAAGGAACTGCAGATGCTGGTTAATAAAAAAAAACTTAAGATCGATGTTGTTTCAATTTGTCTTTGTATATTGGCTTCTGCAAGGCTTAAGTCATTTTGATGGACAGTGGTGGACCCCACTAAATTAAATTCACAATAAAACTGGCTTCACTTATTTCTTCATTGCTACTTTTTCAGGTTAGTATTAAATGAGGATAAAGGACGAGTAGTCACAGTTTTTAATTTGAAGTTTGTATTTTCCCTTATGGTAGATAATTCCTCTTTAAGGCAGAGGTAAGTAAGTGTGCTGACTGTAAGCCGTGGGCGGGAGGAAGACGTCCTGATAATGACATCAGAATCCAGAGCCCGCCTTTATTAAGCAAACTGCGGAGCTTATTGCAACAGAGAAACATTTAATTAGACTGAGGAGCTAGACCGGGGAAGAGATGAAAAGCAGCCTGCAGAAATGTTGATGTATTCACTGCTGATCTGAGCCGGGACGATTGAAGCATTTACGCCGGATTTCCTGCCCCATGAAATCCATCAAGAGGTAGGTAAGTTTCTCGCCATTCACTGTTCTCAGTTGTCTCAGTTCACTCGTTCCGAATATATTTGATCGAGAAAGCTCGCTCACAAATTCCATATTAAAATTATTTCTCATTATTTTATCTAAATCATTCCGGCTTCTGATTAGTTTACTGCAAATTCCTTTGTTAAAACTGCAATATTTTCCAAGTAACTCGACACGATATCGTGTTTATTGCGCTGCCAAATGAACAAAATGCCCTATAAATCATTAGCCTTGAGCTACTCCGATCTGTTTAATATATAACCTGAACTTGCAAGTGTTTTACACCATTTCAAAATTGGATCCAAAATAATTGTTATTGCAAAAATGTTGCAGGAGAATGGTTAAAATTAACTTTATTAAACTTGGTGTAGTATTAATTACGAGACCTTTTGTAAAAATAAAAATATTACTACAATATTACCGACCTTAAGATCTGTGCATCGGATAAAAGATGTGTTTCTGAGTTAGAGAGTAGAATGACTTGACCGGTACCTGGAGTTGGACAGACACTGGCCTCTAGGTCTGTCCAACTTAATCTATATGCTTCCTCCTCTACTGATTGCTTTCAACCAGCAAATGGGAGAGATAATGTTCAAATCTATCAGCGATTGCGATAGATTTGTTATTAAAGGTCAGTGAAATTCACAACTAGATTCTTCCTTCTCACGTATGCTGTGGCATTGTAAATCTTTTTCCGTCTCTCCAGTAGCAAGGCATCCAGGTTTGGAAACAGTCCAGTGAATAAAGATTTAAAGTGACATACTCGCCTCTGTCCGTTTCCTGCAGTTGCCCCTTTTTAAAAGTTTGTTTGCAAGAGGCAAACGATACAGGGTAAATCGTCTGCACTATGCTTTTCTTGGATTTGTTCCAAAATACTCAAATGCATTACATTTTCAGATGGTAACTAATTTTTCTAATCCCCTGAAACACACACTAGCTTTGAACACATGGCACAAACACATTTTAAAAACTGAAGACAACTTTATATGATGCTCCCGGGTTGCCCTGAAGAAATGCTCCAGTACTAATTGGATGAGAAAATATTTAGATAGCAACTTAAAGCATGTGTAGGAAGGAACTGCGGATGCTGGTTTAAACCGAAGATAGACACAAAATGCTGGAGTCACTCAGCAGGACAGGCAGAACACTTAAAACATTTGTTCTGGTAGTGGCATAGTGGCATGGAAAACATATCTGTTTTCCTGCCGGATACAGTTCTCCAGTTGCTTACTGCCCCAATATCCCAAATGAGTCATTGATTTTCATGTGGGAATTTAAACAGGGAAGCTCATCAGAGGTCCAACTGGTGGAGTGCGCATAGCATCCCGGCTTGTGTAACTAACACTTTTTAAAGAGGGTTGCAGGATAGTAATAAAATGTAGGTACATTGACTGATTTCTATCACCCTTCTCTAATCTAGAAGCTTTTTGGATGTGCAGTTGCAATCCTTGTGGAATAATAACCCAGAGAACACAAATTCAAATTAATTTACTCAAGGTAGCTTGAGCATTTTCTTTTAAATTAAGTTTATTTCAAAATTAAAATAATTTAATCATAAATGACAAAATACTGTACTCTGGGGAGAGGGGAATGCAGTATTTAATTGACCACAGGGGAGTGTATCATTGAATAGAACACCATAAAAAGGTACTGTTTACCTTGCCATGTTTGTAACAAATCTTCGAGCTATCCAATTAATATCACTCTTAATATTTTACTTGAGCACTGCAATTTTTTTCTATGTAATTAAATTTCTACCCAACATCCTGTTGAAGTGCATTATTATATTTCAATCTGTTTAGAAAAAACAATTTTTGAGAAGAAATATCACTTATGGATATATTCAGCAGTTTGTGTCATCTGGATTTTATGGATATATTCTGAGTTTGTGTCATCTGGATTTTGTTTTTCCTATTGGTATCAATAAACTGCAACACCCCAAATCAGTAGTGTAAAACATTATTGGTGTTATTACTCATACTCTGACTGGTCTTGCAACAATAACATAGGAAAGCTCTGCTCTGCTCTGCTAACATAATGGAGATTGAAAAGATGTATTCAATACTAAGATGCTGCAAGCTTCTTTCTCGCTCTGGTGTAACATATCACCTGGAATCAGCATTTCTTTTTCCTCTGATGGCTCATCTTGTGTTTGAATTAATGGATACAAGCACATAAATCTGACTGAAGTAGCTTCTGGGATGCGCAAAGCCTTGCTTCCATGGTACTTTAAAATGAGGGGAGAGGATGTAAAATTTGAGGGCTTTTCTGAACCTTTAATTAATAAAGCTAAATCTATTGCTGGCAGCAGCTCGGCTCCAGAATTAAGCATTGTGTGTTTTGTCTAGAATTATATTTCTAAACTGAGTAGCTGCTGTCAGCATTAGAGATCTTTTCCTGTTGGGTTGTACTGACTTTGATTTTGGTGAAAAGCTTGAAATGATTGCAAATGTGGCATTACTGTCTGGCAGTTTTGGTAATAATAATATGTATAAAGAGAGGATGCGTGTTTAAGAACATCAAAACAGTACAGCACAGGAACAGGCCCTTCGGCCCACAATATCCATGTTGATCATGATGCTAAGTTAAGCTAGTCTCCTCTGCCTGCATGCGATCCTTAGCCCTCAATCTCTATATATCCATGTGCCTATCCAAAAGCCTCTTTAATTTCACTATTGTATCTGCCTCCACCACCACTGCCTCTGTAAAATTATACCTAAAAATATGCCCTCTGGTCTTTGATAATTTCCACTCTGGGGGAAAAAGGTTCTGACTTTCTACCCCATCCATACCTCTCATAATTTTATACACTTCTACCAGGTCTCCCATAAGCCTTCTGAGTTTGTCCAACTTCTCCTTGCAGTTAATATCCTTTTGATCTAGGCAAGTATTCTGGTGAACCTCTTCTGCACCCTCTAAAGGCTCCACATCCTTCCTGCAATAGGGTGACCAGAATTGTACGCATTATTCAAAATATGGCCTAACCAAAATACTATAAAGTTTGTTTAGTTAGATTAAAGGTACGTATACGGATCCTTCGTATCCTCTTTGGATTGTGTTTTAAACTTGTGGCAGTTTTCTCCTCTCCCATTTTATCTCCTACAATCTCAGATTGCTGCTTGCTCTCCTCAGGAACTTTGCCCATGTAAGACATGTTTACCGTGTAAACTTGAGATGCTGTGACAAGCGATTTATTGCGACCATGTTTTCTTTCACCTGAAATGCAATAGGATCACGATCAAACATGGAACAAGAACCCTGACTGTGAATTCTTCCCTTTCCTAGCTCATACTGGTTGTTTGTTACACTATCTAATATACTAGAATTGGCTATTTAAATTATAAATTTAAGAGGAGCGAGGCAGGTGGCTTAAAGCCAGATTGTAAGAAACATTTGTCAGGCAGCATCCATGGAGGAGATGGATATTTGACACTTTGGGTCGGGACTCTTGTTCAGACTGATGGATCTGCTGAGTTCTTCCAGCAGCTTGTTTTTTTTTGCCCAAGATTCCAGTATCTGTTGTCTCTTGTTAACCTTGATCTCTGTTCAAAGCATATTGGGTTCAAAAAGGTTTAAATAATTAACGATAGAACCAAGAAAATATATCATTCATCTAATTCCGTTTGGTGATAATGCAGTGTTTAACTAGTTTGAGAGTGTTCATTTAACACTGGGGTCCTCATTGTGTTCCACTGCGCAGAAAGGGAATAGCATCCTGAGAATCATAATGCTGTGTTTCCGTCCTCTGCATTTTCCTGTAGAGATTCATCTATATTTCATGGTGAGTTGCCATACTGGCTCAGTGCATTGGACTTGGTCTGTTAAGGTAGTATGACTGGAAGGTCTGGGTAGTCAATTGTGCAGTGTGCTTTCTAAGTTTCTAAATTATGCACAGCACATGCAGAAACCCTCCAGAAGTTTCTCTTGACTAGTGATATTGCTCTTCATCTTTAACTTTATTTACGGATAGCAATCTCCCCCCCCCCCAGGCATCCATCTGAATGTTCCACATGCTCTCTGCATCTTCATTTTTAGCTGGTATAGTTTTCCTGTGTAACTGATGGAGAGGAAGTGAAGTCACTACTTGTGTTGATGAGTAGAGTCACTGTAATCTGCCACTCCCTTTGACATCATTCCCCTTTCTACCAAAAGGTTACACACTGTCCTTTGAAAAGTAGAATTCTAAAATTTGTGCCTCTGCCCAGAAAGGAGGCCTGGTCCTTTTGTAACTGAGGATCCCAGAGACTTCTATTTAAAGCCGAGGCGATCGAATATCTGGATAATATAGGAAAGCGTATTAACTTAGTTACCGAAAGTAGCACCAGATTATTTAAACCATTGAAATATGGGCTTTAGCAATCAGCATCAGAAATGAACCTTGTTTCACGTTGTGGACATGTCAGGAAAAAGCAGTGAGGTTGCTTCTTACCTTTTTTCTATTCCCTCTCTTTTTGTATCAATATTATCATGGTCTGATCGTGCTGAATTGTCCCTTTCTTGAGATCCAAATCCATTTGTTTATCGTAATCATAGCTAATTTCTTCTACATTTTCCAGGATCTCAAACCTAATTTAATTTTGGAAAAGGATTTTTCATTACCAGATGCTAATTTAAAAGGAGCATGAAGCCTCACTCTAAATATTTTACTATACCAATCTTAAGTTTAAGGTGAAAGGGAAAAGATTTGGCAGGAATCTGAGGAGTAACTTTTTCACACAAAGGGTGGTGGTGGGTGCATGGTACAAGCTGCCAGAGCAGGTAGTTGAAGCAGGGACTATCCCAATGTTTAAGAAACAGTTAGACCGATACAGTGCGTGGATAGGGCAGGTTTTGACGGATATGGACTAAGCGTGCGGGCAGATAGGACTAGTGTAGCTGGGACATGTTGGCCGGTGTAGGCAAGTTGGGCCATGGGGCCTGTTTCCACACTGAATCACTACGACTCGATGCCTCTAATCTTTTAACTGTAATTCACTTTATTTTCAGTTCTTCAATGACCAATATCATATTTGGTCAAAGGGTGCTATTGCAAGGCACATATTGGGCTACAAAATGTGTGGCATAGTTAAAAGAAAGACCACCCCTCTGCCCCATGTGGGTATACAGGGTTGTTGAATTCTTGCCTTTGTCCTGTCTCCCTCCTCCCCCTCCCCCCAGCAAAAATACAAACTAAAAATGTAAATGCTTAAAGTCCTTCAAATAAAACTGAAATTTGTGGATTTAAAGCACAGGTTAGTTAGGACCTATTATAAGTAAGGTGTGTTTTGGCTATGTCTGTAGATTTTTTTAAATCAGAACCTGCTCAAGGAAATTCCAACCATTAGAGAGTTTTTGTTACAGGGCACAGAAACTGGTCTTTTTAACCATTGAGATCGTGCAGGCCATCGTGCACCCATTTATACTGATCCCATGCATGTCCCTTTTTTAAAAACATTTTCTTCTTGCACTTGGGCAATTAAACTCCAAACTGCATGTCTTTGGGAAGTCTGTTGGTTTATGAGATTGCTTGGTTCTGTTGCATGCTGTTTTTGCTATTTAGCAAAAAACAGTCCAGTGTTGTAGTTTTAAATGTGCCTGGTTCTACACGCAGCATGTCCTTGTGTATTCTTTAAACCAGGGTTGGGCCTCTGGCTTGATGGAAATGATAGTGTGAGGATGTGCTAAACTGTGAGGTTACAGATTATGATTACCTGCAATTCTGAGTTTATCCCATTTAACGTGATTTTACTGATACACAACATTGTCGAGATACAAGGAACTGCGGTCGATGGTTTGTGAAAAATACATAATGTGCTGGAATAACTCAGTGGGCCAGGCAGCATCAACATCCCCCTCCCTCCCCCCTCGCATGGATCCACTCATCAACACTTGCCAGGCTTTGTTTTGCCCCACCTCTTTGCCAGCATTCTTCCTCCCACCCCCCCACCATAACCACAATCAGTCTCAGGAAGGATCCCGATACATAAAGTCTCCTATCCATGTTCTCCAGACATGCCGGCAGACCCGCTGAGTTACTCAAGCACTTTGTTTTTGAAAGAATTTGCCCTGAGAATGTGGACATGGGGGCTTTGTTTTCACAAGGACTAAGTTATGGTCACTTCTGCCAATACTGTCATTGACAAATACATTCACTTGAGATAAATTGCTGAGGATAAAGGCAAAGTTATTCCTTGTGTTGATTTCATCTGATTACCAGACATGTCTTCTCAAATCAGAAAAATCTTAGATTATTGAGAAAGTACTATACCTCAGGATTTCCACAATAGCTCTACCTTGATAGAGTGAAGAGAGTACTGCAGCTATTGATTGTGACTACAGAATAATGATTGGATGAATAATTCACGACTTGTTTTTTGTCAAGGAATGCAAGACTCTGTTAACTTGAAGAGAGCACACAGACTTTAAGGGATTGGTGTCTTCTCTAAATTGCCAACATGTCGAGTGCTGGACTAGCAGCGCAGGAGATCCACAGTCCACTGGGTAATTGCTTCATGCATGGTACTCATAGTGTCATCAACAACAAAAGCTGCTGGAATCAGTCAAGTTCCTTGGACAAGTAAGTCGCTCAACAGGGTACCATTTGGTTTTGGAGGTGGTATCTTCATTGATGAGGAAGGTAGTATGATGTAGTGTAGTGTGGTGTGGTTTTACCTTCAAACAGCTTTCTGTGAAAACATATGAGGTTTCATTGCAAACATATTGGGTAATTATCATGCTAAGGCCCGAGTTTGGTGGTGTTGGGTCCGTGTTGGGATCGGGGCTGATCTAGAGTAAATTAAATTCACTGTAGTTGCTGAAACTAGTACACTGAATGGGAAGCATGACCTTCCACAACAAGCCATTGGGAAAATGGAGAGGACTAGAGTTGATTCATCAATCACATAATAAACCATGCACAGTAAGATTATATTGTCATGTCAGTTGTGCTGATACTTTAAAGGACCTCCATCAGGGTTCAGACTGGTAAATTAATATCTTGTTATATCAATATGGGATCTTGCTGTGCAGAGTAAAATAATAAGGCTGATACCTAAGATGAGAGGTGGGTGGGGTAGAATTAGTTGTGAATGTGTTTTGGGACTATCAAGCCCTTTTCAAGTTTTTTTGACAACTTTGAAAAAGCAAAAGTCATCAGTACCATCAGGTTTCCCAGGACTCATTTGAGGAATAATTTTGATATCATAATGGAAAGAGAGGGTTCAAGGCTGCTGTCTTGGAAGGATGGGATCAAAAGGGAAAACCATTTGTGTTTTACTGATGGGCAGTTCATGCGGATATTTGCAAAACCTTTTTTCTGTGATTTTTATTTTTTAGCACCTTCTTTGCAGACACCACGGCCATGACCTGTGCTCTGAATGCTGCTCCCCATAAACGGCCATACAATGTACCTTCAACCAACCGTACGTATCTCACTTGAGTAGGGTAAATGTTTGAGAATTTCTGTTTTATACATAAATTACTTTTGATAAAAGGAACCGTGAAGGTTTATTTTTAAATTATTTGATCATGGGGAGGGGGGGGGGGGTTGTGGCCGATATTGACAATGCCAACATTTATTGTACATTTTCAAATGGCCCTGCACTAAGGAAGCAGTTGGGAGTCACTCTGATTGTTGTGAGAAAAACTCACAGTTCAATAACCTGTGGGGGGCTCAGGAAGACTCCTTATAGCGATCATTAGTAGGCAATAAGCACCAGCCTTGACAATTATTTTTGTTCCTCTGTGTTTGGTAAACTTTTTCTCCTACTTGTTATGATATTGTGAAACTAATTCACACGAACTGAGACAAACTCGGGCTCTGAGACCAACTCTTGGTTGGTCTTAAATAATTATTGAGAGGGTATGCTGATTAACCAGTGGCACTGGACCTCCGAACTCTGCAAAATGCAGGAGAGAGAGAAAGCTGTGACAGATTTTTAACATTTTAAAAGAAAATCTTTTCCTCCCATTAAATAGGACAAGACGAGGAGCCATTCGGACTGAATAGATACTGCTGCTTTGGAAGATCATCCTTCCACAAGATACGACCACCACCTCTGAAAATGCAAAACTCTGAGGAATCATTTGTACAGCTGGAAAAGGATCAGGTTTTGTCTCATTTTAAGAAACTCTCAGTGAACAGCACAGTGTTGTCACCACCTCTAACACCAGTGAGGGGAGCAACTGCACTAATTAATTTTGGATGTTCCAGTGACCGAAGCTCTAAGCCACTCCCCCCACTGCCTTTCCCTTGTGATGAGTTATTCGATGATGTGGACAGTGAGGTTGAGTCCATTACGAGCTCTGAAACTGACTTGCTCTTGCATGATAACCGACCATTGAGCTTCAGATATGGTGCTCCTAGCAGAAGGAGTTTCCGTGGATGTGGGCAGACCAACTATGCCTACTCTGAGAGTATCAGTCACACTAGATTACCAGAGTGTTGCCATGTTATTAAAGATACTTGCCTGGAAAATAAAGAGGTCACTGTACAACCTGTTAAGCCCCACCGCAAATTACGGCGTTCGCATTCGGGCCCAGCTGGATCCTACAACAAGCCTACCATACAGAAAAATGCAAGTTGCCTATCAAACTCGTTGACAAATACCAGTGAGGTAAAGCCTGAGATTCCCCCTCGAGTACCCATACCCCCACGGCCAGTGAAACATGACTACCGGAGATGGTCTGCAGAGGTTATGTCAGCCATGCACTGTGATGAGGACAAACCACCAAAGGTTCCTCCAAGGGAACCTATGTCCAGAAGCAATTCACGCACCCCAAGTCCCAAAAGTCTCCCGGCCTACCTCAATGGGGTGATGCCACCAACACGAAGCTTTGCACCTGATCCCAAATATGTCAGCAACAAAGTCCTCCAACGGCAAGCAAGTGATGGGGCAACGACACGGGTACCATGTATTTTGCCAATCATTGAAGATGGGAAAAAGGTGAGCTCGACACACTACTACTTGCTTCCTGAGAGACCTCCATACCTTGACAAATTTGAGAAATATTTTGTAGAGGCCCAGGCCTCAGAGGAATCAAATGATTGCACAACAGAGAGCTTCAAGACATGTGCTTTGAGCAAACCAGTAACAATTAAACAGAAACACGTTTCCAATGTGGACGCTCCTTAGTAGCAACAAAAAAGCAGCAAGGAACAATCCCAGACTAATTAAGTCCCCTGGTTTACAGGACCAACAGAAGACAAGAAAGAGTTATAGAATGTGATTCTAATATCTCAGCAAAACTCTATAAAGTATGCGCAATATGACTTGACCATTATCTATAAACCCGAATTCCTTGAACAAGCCACAGGGAACAGGATGCCCAGTTAAGGTTTTGCTGTATAATTGTTGTATGACATTTTAATCAGGTTCTCTCAGTTATTTTTATTGCACTTTATCTACTTTTGGACCTTTGCAACAGTGAAGTAGACATCGGGCATGGTTAAAATATTCATTAGATTTTGCCAGGTGCAGTACACAGTAAATTTCACTGTGTCTCTTAACTAGCACAACAAACTCAAGATTAGTTTCTCTGGCCAAAACTCATGATATCTAATTGTTCAGAGACCCTTGAGGTTGAGAAATTGCAGCAATTGTTGCTGGGCAGTGTGTCATGCTTGGTATTAATTCACCTCAGGAATACTCAATGAAGGTCACCTCTCACTAAATGGCTATTTAAGTTTTAAAAAAAAGTATTATGTTCAAGTGAAGGGATAGAATTAAAATAACTTTTAAGCACAGAACTGCCACAAGTTCATATATCTGCCTCTTTCTCCCTGCCAACCCACCTAACAATTTGTAGCAATTGTGTTAATATATTGGAAAATCCTAAAGTTGGGAAGGAATGGAGTGGGCAATCTATTTTATCTAGAAAGTTAGCAATCTACCTGCTGCTCTTTCTTCTTTATTTCCTCCCTGCTTTGAGTAGAACAGAAGTAATAGTCATGAATGTGATTGGAGGAAGAGGAGAATATGCTGTGGGTAGGGGCTGGTGGTGGGAAGTATTCTACAATGTGGACATCTACTCATAATCTGTCATTCACCACATATCGGCACTGTTCTATCTTTAACGCACAATATTATCTACACACATTCAAAAAATGTGCAGATGATTACTGGCAATTTAACAAGATTTGTTGCAGTCAAAGCCCTTTTGGGTTCACGACTGAAGTCTGGTTCTGACTAACTACCCTATGATATCCAAATGCTCATTCTAAGTGATGATAAAAACGGTTCATGAAAGGTATCAGAGTACAGCCCACTTTTGCCTTTGTGTACATATTTACATGGTGGGCTGGGGCCAGACACCAGATTTCAAATGAGAGCCATCAATGTCAATAATAGCTACTTTCCCAGAGTTCTATCCATCAAAAAAGAATACTGTTTGCAGAGGAATATAATGATTTCTATCTTTTGGATTGTGTTGCCCCTTAGTAAGGTTAAACCTTGGGTTCTCCCAAACTGGTGCTTAACAACACTCGATCAACTGGAATTGGGGGAGCATGAAGGATAATCAAGAGAAACTATTCTGGAACGAGGTGGCAGAAGAGTGTTGGGCCGTTCTCACAAAGCTCCCTGTGGAATACCTGTGAAAAGGGAGTTTCAACTAGTGTTTGACATGGAAATAAAACATTCTTCATTCCTTCTCCCTCCCTCCCCCCCCCCCCCACTCCCACTCCCTTGTATATGAATGTGAGCGTATTGATGAAAATGAGAAAATTCAGAGATAAACTGTTGTGCTCTAAAACAAAACAAGATAGGGTTGTGTAAAGGGAACTATGGTAAGAGGCTTGATATTAACCCACAAGCTTGTTTACATGATAAAGGACTGGACTAGGGACCTACATGAAGAATCTTGCAGTTACTTGTTTAGGAAGTTTTACATGTTAGAAACCAATTAACTGCATGTAACATAAATGAAGGCCTATATTTCTGCTATTGTATACTCACTGGCTGTAACATATTTTGTTTCTATAATATTTGTTGAAAAGCTACAGAATAATGTTTCTGTGGTTCTGTGCAGTATTATTACATTTATTTTTCAAAAAAATCTTGGCTCTTTTAAATTGTGTTGTCAGAGCTTTTGATTTCTATCTATATGTGCCCCTCTCCCAACACTATTGCATACTAATTTTGTTACTGTGACAATGTAATGTAAAGTCAATGAATGATCAGCAATACGAGCTTGACCTACAAGTAATTCACAAAAAGTATCTGCCTTGGGGCATGTTATAGACTTTTTGTTCTCCTGTAAACAAGAGCAATAAGTTACAGATGTTGTGCTAGGGTGGGCCCTATAAAACAAACCAGCTGCACAGGAGTCAATTGTACCCTCTTGTTTGGCGTCTATAGACGTACAGGAACTGAGATTGAAATGCACACACATGCGCAGAACATAATAGAAACAATTAATTATTCTCTTTCACTTGGTGTATACTGTGTGAAAAGAAAAAAAACATATGTAGTATTGTTCACTACCACAGGCTGTTCTAAATGCTTTACAGTCGGTGTGAAATGTGGTTGACAATAGGTGCAGGAGTAGGCCATTCGGCCCTTCGAGCCAGCAACGCCATTCAATGTGATCATGGCTGATCATCCCCAATCAGTACCCCGTCCCTGCCTTCTCCCCATATCCCCTGACTCCGCTATCTTTAAAAACCCTATCTAGCTCTCTCTTGAAAGTATCCAGAGAACCGGCCTCCACTGCCCTCTGAGGCAGAGAATTCCACAGACTCACAACTCTCTGAAAAAAAGTGTTTCCTCGTCTCCGTTCTAAATGGCTCACCCCTTATTCTTAAACTGGCTCCTGGTTCTGAACTCCACCATCATCGGGAACATGTTTCAATGAGATCCCCTGCCATCCTTCTAAACTCCAGAATGTACAAGCCCAGCCGCTCCATTCTCTCAGCATATGACAGTCCCGCCATCCCGGGAATTAACCTTGTAAACCTACGCTGCACTCCCTCAATACCAAGAATGTCCTTCAAATTAGGGGACCAAAACTGCACACAATACTCCAGGTGTGGTCTCACTGGGGCCCTGTACAACTGCAGAAGGACCTCTTTGCTCCTATACTCGACTCCTCTTGTTACAACAGGCCAGCATGTCATTCGCTTTCTTCACTGCCTGCTGTACCTGCATGCTTACTTTCATAGACTGATGAACAAGGACCCCCAGATCCCGTTGTACTTCTCCATTTCCCAACTTGATGCCATTTAGATAGTAATCTGCCTTTCTGTTTTTGATACCAAAGTGGATAACCTCACATTTATCCACATTAAACTTCATCTGCCATGCATCTGCCCACTCCCCCAACCTGTCCAAGTCACCTTGCATTCTCATAGCATCCTCCTCACAGTTCACACTGCCACCCAGCTTTGTGTCATCTGCAAATTTGCTAATGTTACATTGAATTCCCTCATCCAAATCATTTTTTGTATATTGTAAATAGCTGCGGTCCTAGCAACGAGCCTTGCGGTACCCCACTAGTCACTGCCTGCCATTCTGAAAGGGACCCGTTAATCCCTACTCTTTGTTTCCTGTCTGCCAACCAATTTTCTATCCATGTCAGCAATCTACCCCTAATACCATGTGCCCTAATTTTGCCCACTAATCTCCTATGTGGAACCTTATCAAATGCTTTCTGAAAGTCCAGGTACACTACATCCACTGGCTCTCCCTTGTCCATTTTCCTAGTTACATCCTCAAAAAATTCCAGAAGATTAGTCAAGCATGATTTCCCCTTCGTAAATCCATGCTGTCTCGGACCAATCCTGTTACTGCAATCCAAATGTGTGGCTATTTCATATTTTATAATTGACTCCAGCATCTGCCCCACCATCGATGTCTGGCTAACTGGTCTATAATTCCCTGTTTTCTCTCTCCCGCCTGTCTTAAAAAGTGGGATAACATTAGCTACCCTCCAATCTACAGGAACGGATCTTGAGTCTATAGAACATTGGAAAATTATCACCAATGCATCCACAATTTCTAGAGCCACTTCCTTAAGTACCCTGGGATGCAGACCATGAAGCCCTGAGGATTTATCAGCCTTCAGTCCCATATAACCATATAACAATTACAGCACGGAAATAGGCCCTCTCGGCCCTTCCAGTCCGTGCCGACCATTTGTTTTGCCCTAGTCCCATCTACCTGCACTCAGACCATACCCCTCCATTCCCTTCACGTCCATATACCTATCCACTTTACTTTTAAATCTTAAAAACGATCCTGCCTCCACCACCTCTGCTGGAAGCTCATTCCACACAGCCACCACCCTCTGAGTAAAGAAGTTCCCCCTCACGTTACCCCTAAACTTCTGTCCCTTAATTCTCATGTCATGCCCTCTTGTTTGAATCTTCCCTACCCTCAATGGGCAAAGCTTATCCACGTCAACTCTGTCTATCCCTTTCATCATTTTAAAGACCTCAATCAAGTCCCCCCTTAACCTTCTGCGCTCCAAAGAATAAAGACCTAACTTGTTCAACCTTTCTCTGTAACATAGTTGCTGGAACCCTGGCAACATTCTAGTAAATCTCCTCTGTATGCTCTCTATTTTGTTGACATCCTTCCTATAATTAGGTGACCAAAATTGTACACCATACTCCAGAATTGGTCTTACCAATGCCTTGTACAATTTTAACATTACTTCCCTACTCCTATATTCAATGCTCTGATTTGTAAAGGCCAGCACACCAAAGGCTTTCTTTACCACCCTATCTACATGCGATTCCACCTTCAGGGACCTATGCACAGTTATTTCTAGATCCCTCTGTTCCACAGCATTCCTCAATTCCCTACCATTTACCATGTACGTCCTATTTTGATTTGTCCTGCCAAGATGTAGCACTTCACACTTAACAGCATTAAACTCCATCTGCCATCTTTCAGCCCACTTTTCCAAATGGCCCAAATCTCTCTGTGGACTCCAATTTTCCACCCCATCATCCAGATAATTGATGTACATGACAAACAACAGTGGACCCAACACAGATCCCTGAGGCACCCCACTGGTCACCGGCTTCCAACCTGACAAACAGCCATCCACCATTACTCTTTGACATCTCCCATTCAGCCACTGTTGAATCCATCTTGCTACTCCGCCATTAACACCCAAAGATTGAACCTTCTTAACCAACCTTCCATGGGGAACCTTGTCAAAGGCCTTACTGAAATCCATATAGACAACATCCACTGCTTTACCCTCATCAATTTCCCTAGTTACCGCTTCAAAAAATTCAAGAAGGTTTGTCAAACATGACCTTCCAGGCACAAATCCACGTTGACTGTTCCTGATCAGACCCTGTTTATCCAGATGCTTATATATATTATCTCTAAGTATCCTTTCCATTAATTTGCCCACCACTGACGTCAAACTAACAGGTCTATAATTGCTAGGTTTATTCTTTGAAACCATTTTAAACAATGGAACAACATGCGCAGTACGCCAATCCTCCGGCACTATTCCCGTTTCTAATGACATTTGAAATATTTCTGTCATAGCTCCTGCTATTTCTACACTAACTTCCCTCAATGTCCTAGGGAATATCCTGTCAGGACCTGGAGACTTATCCACTTTTATATTTTTCAAAAGTGTCAGTATTTCCTCCTCTTTGAATCTCATAGTTTCCATAGCTACTCTACTTTTTTCCCTTACCTCACAGAGTTCAATATCCTTCTCCTTGGTGAATACCGAAGAAAAGAAATTGTTCAATATCTCCCCCATCTCTTTTGGCTCTGCAGATAGCTGTCCATTCTAGTTCTCTAATGATCCAATTTTATCCCATCATTCTACCCAACACCATTTCCTGCCTAATGTGGATTTCCTTCAGTTCCTCCGTCACCCCAGATCCTCTGGCCACTACTATATCAGGAATATTGTTTGTGTCCTCCTTAGTGAAGATGGGTCCAAAGTGCCTGTTCAGCTCATCTGCCATTTCCTTGTTCCCCATAATAAATTAACCTTTTTCGGTCTTCAAGGGTCCAACTTTGGTCTTAACTGATTTTTTTCATCTTCACATACCTAAAGAAGCTTTCACTATCCTCCTTTATATTAGCTAGCTTACCTTCATACCTCATCTTTTCTCCCCGTATTGTCTTTTTAGTTATCTTCTGGTATAAAGTGGAAGCCAATTTGTGCATAGCAAACTCTCTGACAGATATGTGGGAAAAAAACCTCAATTCCCTCTCTTGGTCCAATTCCAGCTTTCAGTCTCTCTCATTCCCCCAAGCTGATTCAGTAACTCGAAGCCAGAGTTCGTAGAGCTTAATACGTAACGGCTTAAATCAGGTGGTTAGACACATCTCATAATATATCATTCAACTCTGAGGATCATCGGAGAATTTACTTTTCACCCAAAGGAACATGAGAAATTGCATCATGCCGTTTGCAGATGTTTGTTCTTCAAGTATTCAAATTCTAATTCTGCTATTGTCACTGGAGAATATTTGTGCCAAAGTGAAGAAAACATTAGGAATTTGGTAAGTACAGTAAAATTCTGATATTCCAATAAAAATCCCTAGCACATGGACTGACAGATTTTCAGGATTATTGATTGCTATTCCTGTTAATACCCAAATATACTTATTTTACTTGATACACAGTAGTAAAACACATTTTTCAGTGAATTTAAAGGAAATGGAAAATACACAAGCAGACTAAGGAGTGAACCAGATGTTAAACTATTGGATTCAGGATTTCTGCAAAAAAAACTGATACTGATTATTAAGAGTTTTATCAGATGGGAATGCAGTTTAGAAGTAGTTCTGTGTAGGCAAGTATTGCCCTGAAAGCTGTGTTGCCTATCAACATCATGGTTATGGGAATCTCATCAGGATTACAGAGGGATTTGGAGTGGGAAGAAGAGGATCCAGTTGTTCTTTTGAGGATTTTGAGGGAAAGTATATACATTCATTTGGAAATACAGGGGCTGATGAAATTTAGTAGGCATGGCTTTGTTCATGGAAGATCGTGTTTCATGAATTTGATTTGAGTTTTTTGAAGTACTCATGAAGGTTGATGGGGGCAGGGCTGTAGACATTCCCTTATATGGACTTCAGCAAGCCTTTTGATAAGGTTTCGCATTGTAGTCTGTTCTAGAAGGATAGATTGCCGAGATCCAGGGAGTACTAACTGGATACAGAATTTGGCTTAATGGCAGGAAGCAGGGTGTGCAGGTGGAAGGTTGTTTAATGGACTAGAGGCCTTTTGACTATTGCTGTTAGTCATCTATATCAACAATATGAGAGTGGCAAATTTGCAGATGACACTAGATGGTATTGCGGACAGTGAATATGGTTATCAAAAATTACAGCAGGATCTTGATCAGCTGAGCAAGTGGGCCAAGGAATGGCAAACGGAGTTTTAGTCAGACATGGCAGCACCTTTACAGTGAACTGTAGAGCCCTGGTGAGTGTTGCAGAGCAGGGGTAATCATATAGAAGTGTATAAAAGCATGAAGGCAATAGATAGGATGAATGCACAGTTTTACCATGGTAGAGGAATCACAAACTAGAGGGCATAGGTTTCAACTGAGAGAGGAAAGATTTAATGGAAACCTGAGTGGAAGGTTTTTTATATAGAGGCTGGTGGGTACATGGAACCTGCCAGAGGGAGTATTTGAGGCAGGTACAATAACAACATTTGGGCAGGTACATGAATTGGAAATATTTGGAGGAATGTGGGCCAAACATGAACAAAGAGACGAGCTTAGATAGGGCTTAATGGGCCACTGATGAGTTGAGCCAAAGAGCCTGTTACCATGCTAGGACTTTCAGTATACGTCTAAAACAACAAGCGAAACATGACACATCTATGAATCAACCTTGGAGTTACATGCATATTGTTTGCGGATGACACAAAGTTGGGTTGCAGTGTGCTATGAGGCTGCAGGGTAAGGTTGGGTGAATGGGCAGATGCATGGCAGATGCAGTATAATGTGGATAAATGTGAGGTTATCCACTTTGGTGGCAAGAACAAGAAGGCAGATTATTATCTGAATGGTGTCAGATTAGGAAAAGGGGAGGTGTAACGAGACCTCGGTGTCCTTGTACATCAGTCACTGAAAGAAGGTACTACAGCAGTTGTATAGGGCCCTGGTGAGACCACACCTGGAGTATTGTGTGCAGTTTTGGTCTCCTAATTTAAGGAAGGACATTATTGCAATTGAGGGAGTGCAGCATAGATTCACCAGGTTAATCCCCAGGACTGACATGATGAAAAAATGGATTGACTGGGCTTATATTCACTGGAATTTAGAAGGATGAGAGGAAATCTTATAGAAACATAAAATTCTTAAGGGATTGGACAGGCTAGATACAGATTCCTGATGTTGGGGGAGTCCAGAACCAGGGGTCACAGTTTAAGAATAAGGTGTAGGCCATTTAGGACTGAGACGAGGAAAAACGTTTTCACCCAGAGAGTTGTGAATCTGGAATTCTCTGTCACAGAGGGTGATGGAGGTCAGTTCACTGGATGTATTCAAGAGAGAGTTAGATATAGCTCTTTGGGTAACAGAATCAAGGGATATGGGGAGAAAGCAGGAACGGGGTACTGATTTGGGATGATCAGCCATGATCATATTGAATGGAGGAGGTTAAAGACAGGCAGATCAGTGTGGGAAGGTAAATTCTACTGGTTAGACATTTTCTGCTTTGTGATATTACAGCATCCCCTACTGTCCAGTATCTGCATCTTGTCCACACCAACTTAATCTTTACAAAATTGTACTGCATTAAAAAAAATCTACATTAACATGATACTCAGTCATGTTCATGTAGATTCTTTCAGGGAAACACAATAGATACATAAGGTTCAATTGGTGATCGTATAGAGCAGATTCTCATTTTTACAACCCAAGGCCATGGCTATGTCTGGAATCCTGTTTTGTACAGCAATGGCAAGTTAGAGACATGCAGGGTGGCTATCAAGTGATGGTCAGAGTAGCATGCAAACCAGGACAACATTACTTTTGGATTCTCCACAAAGATGAGGAAAGCTGCAGGGGTGAAAATGAGAGTACCTTCCAGGGTCATACAACTGCGATACTCTGTAATCTTTAGTGTTAAATAAAACTATCCTATTTCTAGTTTTCTTCAAGATTTTGTAAGTGATTATCTGATTGAAAATGGGCACAATATTGATGATTCCTGTACCTACATACTATCTCGGAATCAAATATGAGGGGAGATCATAGTTGTCAATATACCCCACTATTTAACAAAGAAGGAGAGTGAAACTGCGGAACTACAGACCATTTAGCCTGACATCATTAGTGGGTAAAATGCTATAAGCTATTAAGTTGTACATGGAATTTTAGAAAACATAGGAATGGCCTGAATCAACAAGAATTTATGAAGGGATATCAACTTTTTTAGATTAGAATTTGCAAAATAGATAAGGGATAAACCAGTGAACATATACTTTATATGAACTTTCAAAAGACCTTTGATAAGGTGTGGGTACACAAAAAGCTGGAGAAACTCAGCGGGTGCAGCAGCATCTAAGGAGCGAAGGAGATAGGCGACGTTTCGGGTCGAGACCTTTCTTCAGACTGGTCAGGGATCAGGGAAACGAGAGATATAGACGGTGATTTGGAGAGATAAGGAACAATGAATGAAAGATATGCAAAAAAGTATCGATGATAAAGGGAACAAGCCATTGTAAGCTGTTTGTGGTGTGAAAATGAGAAGCTGGTGCAACTGGGGTGGGGGAGGGAGATAGAGATAGAGGGAATGCCAGGGCCCGAGGGCTGAGGGAGGGGAGGAGACAGCAAGGGTTAACAGAATTAAGAAAATTCAATGTTCAAGCCCAAAGGATGCAGACTCCCCAAGCGGAATATGAGGTGCTGTTCCTCCAGCTTGCGGTGTTGCTCACTCTGGCCGTGGAGGGGGCCCAGGACCGAGAGGTCGGATGTGGAATGGGAGGGGGAGTTGAAGTGCTGAGCCACCGGGAGGTCGGGTTGGTTTTTGCGGACCGAGCGGAGGTGTTCGGCAAAACGATCGCCAAGCCTCCGCTTGGTCTCACCGATATAGATCATCTGGCATCTGGAGCAGCAGATGCAGTAGATGAGGTTGGAGGAGGTGCAGGTGAACCTCTGTCGGACCTGGAAGGACTGCTTGGGTCCCTGAAAGGAGTGGAGGGGGGAGGTGAAGGGACAAGTGTTGCATTTCTTGCAGTTGCAAGGGAAAGTGCCCGGGGAAGGGGTAGAGCGGGAGGGGAGGGAAGAATTGACAAGGGAGTTGCGGAGGGAGGGGTCTTTGCGGAATGCAGACAGGGGGGGAAATGGGAAGATGTGGCGGGTGGAGGGGTCACGTTGGAGGTGGCGAAACTGGCGGAGGACTATATGTTGTATTTGCCGGCTGGTGGGGTGAAAGGTGAGGACCAGGGGGACTCTGCCCTGTTTGCGAGTGGGGGAATGGGGAGCGAGGGCAGTGTTGCGGGGTATGGAGGAGACCCTGGTGCGAGCCTCATCAATAGTGGGGGAGGGGAATCCCCGTTCTCTGAAGAATGAGGCCATTTGTGATGACCTGGTGTGGAACACCTCATCCTGGGAGCAGATGCGGCGTAGATAGGAGGATATTAAACAAAATAAGAACACCTGGAATCAGGGATAAGACAACTGCATAGATTTTGAGCTGATTAACAGAAAGAAATCAGAGTGCAGAAAAAACAACACTTTTTAGACTGGGAGGTTGCAACTAAGGCGTAGAGCTGGGCCCAGCTGTTGACTTTCTACATCAAAGGTTTAGGTGATATGATACATTTTATCCAAATTGGCTGATAATACAAGGATGGCTAGTTATGAGTTAGAAAGAGAGTACAGAGAGGTCAACGATGGGATATGGTGAAGCTAAATGAATAGGCAAGGACATAGTAATTAAAATATGTTGTGAAAAATATGAAGTCATCCATGTTACGAGCAGAATTGGGATGTACTCAACTCCTTACTACCAATTGCTCTAGTTATTATTCTGCAGGGGTCGGTGCTGGGGAAGCTACTCTTCACGTTGTATATTACTGATTTGGACAAGGGGATTGAAGGCTTTGTGGCCAAGTTTGCGGATTATACGAAAATAGGTGTAAGGGTGGGTAGTGCAGAGAAAGCAAAGACTCTGCAGAAGGACTTGGACAGGTTGGAGAATGGCAGAGAAATGGCAGATGGAATATATGTGTGGCAAAGTGCGGAGGCATGCATTTTGGTAGTAGGAATAAAGGTGTAGGCTATTTTCTAAATGGGGAGAGAATCCGGAAATCAGAGGTGCAAAGGGACTTGGGAGTGCTGGTGCAGGATTCCCAAATTGTTAATCGGCAAGTTGAATCGTTAGTAAAGAAAGCAAACAATGCAAGCATTTATTTCAAGAGGACTTGTATACAAAAACAGGGATGTAATGCTGAGGCTCTATAAGGCGCTGGTAAGGCCATATTTGGAATATTGCGAACCATTTTGGGCAACATATCTGAGGAGGAATGTGTTAGCTCTGAAGAGGGTCCAGAAGAGGTTTACAAGAATGATCCCATGAATGAGTAGGTTAAGCGATGATGAGCGTTTGTCGGCACTGGGCCTGTACTCGCTGGAGTTTAGAAGAATGAGGGGGGAGCTCATTGAAACAAACAGAATATTGAAAAGCTTGGATAAAGGACGTTCTTTTAGGAAGGAGATGAAGATAAATTTATTTAGACAGAGGGTGGTTGAATACGTGGATTTCTTTACCACAGAAGGCTGTGGTGGCCGTCAGTGTATATTTTTAAGGCAGATGTAGACAGATTGTTGATTATTACAGGTGTCAGAAGTTATAGGGAGAAGGCAGGAGAATGGGGTTAGGAGGGAGAGATAGATCAGTCATGACTGAATGTTGGAGTAGACTTGATGGGCCAATTGGCCTATTTCTATTCCTATCACATGAATTTATGACCTAGTTATTGACTCCTCTGCTAAGGAAAGGTCTCGCTTTCTAAACTTCTCATAATTTTTAGATCAGTACAGTGCAGGAACGGGCCCTTCGGCCCACAATTTTGTACATAATTGTATACCTTAGAATATTTAAGTGGTTCCTAGATAAAGTCTCAAGAGCATAAATGATCCAACATTTGGTCTCAGAATTAACATAATCCCTGGATTAACTCTTTGAGTTTGGTTCCCAAATTTAGCTTCAGAAAATAAGCATTTCCAAGATTTGGTTCCAGCAAATATACAGTATATAGATTTGGACTAAGAATGTAAGTGGTTGTGAATGAGGTCTGTTAGTCGAAAAGATCTCTGGATCTTGCCATAGGTGGTCCCTGAATTAGAGCTCGTGGTCCCAGGATTTGGTAATTCAGAAAACATGGCACCTTGTTTCAATTTCTCGTGATAATTGACCTCAGGATTTGTTCACTAATTTGGTGACAGAGCACACATGCTCTTGCTATCATGATACAACCTAGATTTGGTTTCTCAGTTTAAATGAGGGGTGCATAACTATTCGTGGAAGGCAAGATTTACAATCTAAACCATTTCTGATGTCCATACACAAGAAACAGATGTTTTGTAATAAGCCATTCAGTAAAATACATAAGAGCCAAATGTTTTCTTCAAAACGCTAATTGTTCATATTGAACACATTAATCTGGGATAGATTACAGATTAACTGGGTAGCTAATGTAACCCCACTTTTTAAAAAAGGAGGGAGAGAGAAAACGGGGAATTACAGACCAGTTTGTCTAACATCGGTAGTGGGGAAACTGCTAGAGTCAGTTATTAAAGATGGGATAGCAGCATATTTGGAAAGTGGTGAAATCATTGAACAAAGTCAGCATGGATTTACGAAAGGTAAATCATGTCTGACGAATCTTATAGATTTTTTTTAGGATGTAACTAGTAGAGTGGATAAGGGAGAACCAGTGGATGTGCTATATCTGGTCTTTCAGAAGGCTTTCGACAAGGTCCCACACAAGAGATTAGTATACTAACTTAAAGCACACAGTATTGGCGGTTCAGTATTGATGTGGATAGAGAACTGGCTGGCAGACAGGAAGCAAAGAGTAGGAGTGAACGGGTCGTTTTCAGGATGGCAAGCAGTGTCTAGTGGGGTGCCGCGAGGCTCAGTGCTGGGACACCAGCTATTTACAATATATATTAATGATTTGGACGAGGGAATTGAATGCAACATCTCCAAGTTTGTGGATGACATGAAGCTGGAGGCAGTGTTAGCTGTGAGGAGGATGCTAGGAGGCTGCAAGGTGACTTGGATAGGCTGGGTGAGTCGGCAAATGCATGGCTGATGCAGTATAATGTGGATAAATGTGAGGTTATCCACTTTGGTGGCAGAAACAGGAAAGTAGACTATTATTTGAATGGTGGCCGATTAGGAAAAGGGGAGATGCAACGAGACCTGGGTGTCATGGTACACCAGTCATTGAAAGTAGGCATGCAGGTGCAGCAGGCAGTGAAGAAAGTGAATAGTATGTTAGCATTCATAGCAAAAGGATTTGAGTATAGGAGCAGGGAGGTTCTACTACAGTTGTACAGGGTCTTGGTGAGACCACACCTGGAGTATTGCGTACAGTTTTGGTCTCCAAATCTGAGGAAAGACATTCTTGCCATAGAGGGAGTACAGAGAAGGTTCATCAGACTGATTCCTGGGATGTCAGGACTTTCATATGAAGAAAGACTGGATAGACTCGGCTTGTACTCGCTAGAATTTAGAAGATTGAGGGGGGATCTTATAGAAACTTACAAAATTATTAAGGGGTTGGACAGGCTACATGCAGGAAGATTGTTCCCGATGTTGGGGAAGTCCAGGACAAGGGGTCACAGTTTAAGGATAAGGGAGAAATCTTTTAGGACCGAGATGAGAAAAACATTTTTCACACAGAGCATGGTGAATCTCTGGAATTCTCTGCCACAGAAGGTAGTTGAGGCCAGTTCATTGGCTATATTTAAGACGGAGTTAGATGTGGCCGTTGTAGCTAAAGTGATCAGGGGGTATGGAGAGAAGGCAGGTAAGGGATACTGAGTTGGATGATCAGCCATGATCATATTGAATGGCGGTGCAGGCTCGAAGGGCCGAATGGCCTACTTCTGCACCTACTTTCTATGTTTCTATGTTAAAATGGAAGAGTTGTAGTGGTAATCAAAGAAGGTGATATTTCATAAATCTCAGCAGTGATATATTTCAGCGAGACAAAGGTTCCATAAGAACGATGAACCATCCCAGGCTAATATCAAACTTAGGGATGGTGTCAAATTTAAAGAATTATGCAGCTCATTGTGTCTGTGCCATTTTTTTAAGAGAACTTTAAAAAATTAAATTTTATGCAACTAAGAGTGCTTGCACACCTCTGCATTATGTTATCCGACCTACTGTATGCACACACTAGTTCTGTAACCCAATATTATATAATAACAGACTATCTGTTGAAGGAACTCGGTGGATTAGGCAGCAGCTATGGAGAAAATAGATAGGCACATTTTGAGTTCACTATTATAAGAGATGAGGGGGAGAGGTGGACAAGAACTGGCAACCGATAGGTGGATTCAGTTGCAGAGGTGTTTAATGTCAAATGTTCACTATATGGTGACAAGCTGCTTGTCATCAGTACTATTATGCTCACCATGGTCCTTGGTCCAAGGTTTGATGTAGGTAGACTTGGGATTTAGACTAAACAGACTTAGACTTGGATCAAACTTAGACTTGGGACTTGGCTTCATGGAAGGAATGAGAGGGTGAAGGTAGGTTGTTTTTCCAACTGGAGACTTGTGACTAGTCTGGAGTAACTGAGTTACTCCAGCATTTTGTGTCTACCTGTGACTAGTGGTGTACCTCAGGGATCAGTGCTAGGGCTATTGTTGTTTGTGGTTTATATCACATCAATGACTTGGATGAAAATGTACAAGGCATGACCAGTAAGTTTGCAGATGACACTAAATTGGTGATATTGTAGATAGCGAAGATAGTTATCAAAAAAATTACAGCAGGATCTTGATCAGTTGGATACGTGTGCTGAGGAATGGTGTTTAATTCAGATCAATGCAAGGTTTTGCATTTTGGGGAGTCAAATCAGGGCAGAACGTTCACAGTGGATGACAGGACCCTATCAAGTGTTGTACAGCAAAGAGATCTAGGAGTGCAGGTACATAGTTCCTTGAAAGTGACATCACATGTAGATTTTTGGTCGGGTATTGAGTGCAGAAGTTGGGATGTTATGTCACAGTTGTACTAGATATTTGGAGTATTGTGTTCAGTTTTGGTCACCCTGCTATAGCATGTTACTAAGACGGAAATAGTGCAAGAGAAGATTTACGAGGATGAAGCCCCAAGCTATAGAGGTTGGGCAGGCTAGCACTTCATTCCTTAGAGCCCAGGCAGATGAGGGGTGTTCTTATAAGATCATAAGGGGAATAGATGGGGTAGATACAGTCTTTCACTCAGAATAGAGGAATTAAGAATAAGAGGACTTAGAATTAAGGCGAGTTGGGAAAGATTTAATAGGAACCTGAGGGGCAACATTTTCACACAGTGGCTTGTGGGTATATGGAATGAACTGTCGGAAGAGGTAGTTGAGGCAGGTTCTGTAGAAAAATTAAAAAGACATTTGGACTGGTACACCAATAGGAAAGATTTAGAGGGATATGGTCCAAATCTTGGCAGGTGGAACTAGTGTACATGGGGAATCTTGGTCAGCATGGGCAAGTTCGGCCAAAGGGCCCATTTCCATGCGGCTTGACTCTATGAACACCTGAAATCAGGTGAATCTGGGATGATTGTGCTCTATCTCTGTAATGCAATTGCGGCCAGATCATTCTTCCACTAAGTGCTCATGTTTTTCTGGTAGGGAATGCCACAGTCTGCTCCTTTTATGAAGTTAGGTAGTCCAGGACATTTCTTGGAACTGTGGATAACACTATGGCCACAGCAGCCAGTGCGGTGACTTAGCATGTGGGACCGAAGTAATCCGCTTGGAGTAGACTATTGCTGGTGGACTACACAAGCTCATCTAGCCCACAAGCTTTTATGATTCATCACTGAGTTACATGAGTATAGACCTTGGCTCAGTGCAAGTGATCCCTGATTTGGTTTAAATGAAAATTCTTGCTGCTCTCACCTCCTCCTTGTAGCTCACTTCATTTAATAACTTACATTTTCACACTTCTTTATTTCAGCTTCATGTTATTCCCTTCAATGTAAGAGAACACTGGTTCTTTTCAAGTAGATTGGATTCTTCCTTATTTTACAGACCAGTAACTTGGTTGTGGGGTTGGGAGATATGGTTGAGTAATGGTCTTTTGCATTTTGTACATGTGCACACAATGTGGCCACTGTGCCTTGGTGGGAATTAATGTTTTAGGCATTGAACAAATTGCCAATCTAGTAAATAGCTTTGTCCTTGATGGCTTTTTGAGTATTGTTGGGTTTTGGGGAAACAAGCGTGTAGTGTTCCTTTACAATTATTATGTACCATGTGAAGAGTGGAAATTCTTTCAGGACTGGGGAGGTGACCTCTGACTATCATTCTTGATGATGGTCCCGTTAATTTCCAAATAAATGGCGACTCCCCAGGATGCTGACGGTGGATAACGTCGACAATGATGATGGCACAGGCCGTCAAGAAGATGTGTGACGATTCTTGGACAGGGTCATTTAGATAGTGCGAATGTTAGTGGTCACTTTTCAACAAACGTCTACATATTATCGATGTCCCCCTTTTTGTATTGGCGGCCAAAACTCGTTTTAGACGATGTTTCTCTCCGTCTCAAAAAGGTCAATCGTGGAGCGACCGACATCCCCGCGGCCTCTCCAACGCTTGGAAGCTTCAAACGCCAACCGTTTGCTCGCGAGAGGCTGGTGGGCGGGAACCGCGGAGGCTGTGAGTCAACAAGCAGCGAGCGCGCGCCCCGTTTGACTGGTCCATACAGCTCGGACGACGGCACGTGGCGGGCTCAGTCGTCCTTAACCCCACTTCAATTTTTATTCTCATCATAATTGGGCATCGAATGTCGATATTGACCGCCGTTACTCTCGCCCATCCTACCTCATGATCGTTCTGATTTTCAAATAATTTATTAACATACACTTACTCTCATCATTCCTATTCTCATATATTTTTCCTTTAATGATTCTCTTACTACTCTGCATGGTGAATTTGACATCTCGGCAGCGTGACCCTCAGACCATAATGCTGTTGCGTATCTCCAATTGACCTGCCTTCTCTGTGGAGTTTGCACGCTCCAGCTGTGGCGCGCAGGCTTCCTTTAGACCTTAGAGACACAGAAACAGGTCCTTCGGCTCACCGAGTCCTCGCCGACCAAAGACCACCAATAATACACTAACCTACACGCATTAGAGACAATTTTACAGCTCAGGAAGCCAGTTAACCTCCAAGCCAGTGTATATTTGGAGTGTGGGAGGAAACCAGAGTAGCCCAGAGAAAACCCACGTGGTCATAGGGAGAACGTACAAACTCCACGGAAAGTACAAACTTGCTCCTTGGGACTCTGGGTCCTCCCACATACCAAGAACGTACAGTGGGATTTTACCATAGAAAACTAGTGTTGGAGGAATTCCTAGGTATGGAAAGACAGCAGATTACAGGGAAATAAGTGGGGAGATGCTGCTGATGAGATTGCTCTGGGCTGGCATAGAGGATGATCTGTGTGGCCCCCTGCACTATATGGAAATATGGGTAACGTGGCCTTTGACATAATAGTATAAAGTGCAATAAAGTCCCAATGGTTAATTCCTGGGAAATTTAATTACTGTATAGCTGAAATGTAAACACTGTAATATATTGCATGTAGTTATAGCTACTAATTAACCACTGAGAAAATAATGTCAAAAACATCTTTAAAGTTACAAGGAACCAACCTTGCCTTGCAGCTAGGCCCACATAAATCTAACTCTTTAAAAAAAGACATTTCCATTAAACTTTAAATGCTAAATGCATTCAGCTTCTTTGCTCTCTTGAAGGTGCTCTCATTTTGGTTATGGTCCTGTTGTCTGCAGGTGCTCGACATTCAATACGATTTGGTCCCGCTCTCTGAAGTTGATTCTTATTGGAAATGGAGTGCACTGATTTATTTTCCAGTATATCTCACTGTGTTAGAGTCATAGAATTGTACAGCATAGTAACAGGCCATTGGGACCACTGTGTCTGTGCCAACCATCATTCCTACCAATTCAATTTACTAAACCTGTTTACCTAGATTAATTCCATATTCTTTATGGCCTTTTTTTAAGTATATGTCCAAATGCCTCTTAAATGCTTTTATTATTTTCTCCTTCTACCACATCCTCTGGTCATTCATTTGAGATACGTTTCCTTTGTATGACAAATTTACCCCTCAGATTCAATTTAATTTCACCTTAAAGCTATGCCCTCTAGTTTTAGACATGTCTACCATGATAAACAGACTAACTATCTTTCTTATCTATGCCTCTCATTATTTTATGCACCTTTATCACGTCACCTCTTTGCTCAATGGAAAACAGACCCAGCCTACCCATTATCTTCTTATAACCCAAGCCCTCCAATCCAGGGTGTTCTTATGTAAAACCTAGATATTAAGGACCATCATGTTAAATACGTGGAAGAAAAGATCCATCCCCAATGTCCATTCATTTCAGTGTAGATTAGATACGGAGAAAAGCCTCACTGTTTACTACTTGCTTTATGGACAACTGTCTTATTGAGTATTTGCAACATATTTTGGCAAGTAGATGAGCATGTAGATGCTATGAAGTCATGCACTGGACACATGGCCATTCCGGCAAATATCTTGACTGAGATTCCTAAGGAAACACTACAGGCTTGGAGTGGATTTCTGCTCACTGAATACATTTAAGTTATGAATGAACAAGGAAATGCAGGTGCCGGATTACAAAGAAATGACATAAAATGCTGGAGTAACTCAGCGAATGGAGAACATGGATTGGTGACATTGAAGATACTACTTTGTAATTTTCTTCAGCTCTTTCCCATCTGCCCTGTCTGATGGACCTCATTTGTGTGTTGGGGCTCATCAGTGATTCTTAGTTTTAGAACATGGAAAAGTACAGTACAGGCCCTTCGGCCGACAATATCTGTGTGGTACTTGATGCCAAGACATACTAATCCTTTCTGCCTGCTCATAAACCATGTCCCTCCATTCCCTGCATAACCATGTGCCTATCTAAACACCTCTTAAATGCCACTATTTATTCCGCCGACACCACCACCTCTGGCAGCGCATTCTAGGCACTTACCACTCTCTGTGAAAAAATCTTAATCCACACATCTCCTTTAAACCTCATAGTTTCCATCTCACTCTCACATTGCAGATACCATTCCTTCCTCAGAAGGCTTAACATAAGCTTCATAAATCCCAGCATCTAGATTGTTTACGGAGAAAGCTGAACCAGAAAATTGTGACTATGTCCAGTCTGAAAAAGGGTCGCACTCAAAACACTATCTGTCCATTTCCCTTCCACAGACGCTGCCTGATCGTTCTGTAATGAAGAAGAATTAGTTCTCTAATCCTGCATAATGAAGTCATCCCAACAACAGTGGGAAGCAAGTGTTGAATTTGGGATTCTACACTTCATGAAGAATCAGCCCCTTTAAATAATAAAATGCAACATGCCTTGTTTTATTTTTCACGCATATTTTCCATGAATTGCAGAGATCCAACACAACGTAAATTACTGAAATCAGTCATCACTGCAAATTAAACAATTGAGAATCTCAACAAGGTGACACATAGCTGTAACAATATTATCAACATGTCTCAAACTTCCTTGTTATCACAGTGCAGATTTGAATTTCAGGCCTAATTTTCTACTATGACAGGATACACCATTCATTTCCAGCATCTGCACTACTTTGCATCGAACTACTGTATATTCTAATGTAGAAACAAAAGAAGATACCAACATGTTTCATTTGGACATTATCAGGAAAAAAAGGATACTGAGCCAAGAGGAGATATTTGACCAAAGAAATGGTTAAAGTAGTAGAAATTTAAGAGGTATTATTTTAAAGAAAGGAGTCCTCTCCAAGAACATCTGATTTTTTTTTTAAGGTGACAAACTGTGTAGCATGCAGGAATTCTAGCAGGATGCTTGACAAAGTCAAGATTGAGCAAAAAAAGAAGGGTCCTATAGAATCCAAGGGAAGAACGACATGTTGGACTTCTTTCTGCTACACTGTAAACACTAAAAGCTAAAGGACCAGGTAAGGGACTGAAGCTATTTAATTTGCATCATTCTGCCTCTTCGTGTAATCCTGAATGCAGGATTGGAAATAAACCATGGTGTTCTTCTGCGGCATAAACAAAATGATGTAACATTTTGGAACAAAATATCCCAGAGCAATACTAAAGGCACTAGTGACAGTTAGGAAAGTCTGTATGTATGAGGTATACCTTTCCTGATTGGGGGTGACCATTGATGTCATATACAGAATGTAATACACAAAACAGATCATCATACTGAAGGCAATGAACTTAGCCTCATTGTAATTTTTTGGTAGGTCTCTTCCCATATAAGCAAAGATGAAACATGCTACTGTTAGAAAAACAGTGTAAATAACACTGAGAGAGAAGACAATGGTGTTACCAATGTTGCAGTCGAGGACAATTGCTTTTGTAATGATATGCCCATGAGTGCTGGGTGGGCCTGTAATCAGCCACACAGTGCAAATGATGATTTGGATGAAGGTGCTTAAAAAGATGAATATGTACTGTCCATTATATTTAACCCAATATTCGTGGGCCTTGGGCAACTTGGCAGCCAGTTTAAATATACAGACGATTTGAAATGATCTAACCAAGATACAGGACAGGCAGATGGTGAAGCTGACTGTGAAAAAAGGCTGTCTTATTTGGCAGAATACTTTGCTTGGTTTGTCAATGTAGAAAAACGCACTGGAAAAGCTACAGATCATTGATGCAAGCATGAGAAAACACATTCTGCCACCAGCAGACCTGACAATTGGAGTGTTGTAATTAAGTATAAAGATGATTGCTATGATAATGGTCAGCAAAAGTCCACCATTTGTCAACATCAATAGAAATATAGAGAAAGGTGCATGCCATTCCAGATAGTTTAGCTCCCGTTCCAGGCATTGATGGCTCCTTGGAGGTGACCACTGTTGCCAGAGACAATCCATACAACTGTAGGGATCTGCAACAAATTTATTTAGATTAATTCACATGGATGACAAGGACATTTTAAAGAAACTGTGCTGTGCACATTAGATATGGCAGAGCACCGGATTTGACCCAAAGGTATTTTGGCCTGAAGAAGAGTTCCGAGCCAAAAGTCATCTGCACATTCCCTCCACAGATGCTGCCTAACAAGCTGAGTTCCTTCAGCACTTTCTTCGACTTTAACAATTTATTGAAAACCTCCCACTCCTTTCAGCAATATTGTCAACCACTTCTTTGAATTTTATACTGTATTGAAATATGTTATAATCCTTAACTTCAGCCATGCTCATGTTGATTTTCCAGGGGAGACTACCTCATAGATATGAATAACATATAGAGCAAATTTCCTTATACACTCTTGGTAAAAAGTCCTCTGGGAGTCCTAGAATACAAAGAATAGGATGAAAGAACAGTGATTGGGGGAAGATTACATGTTGAACTACCCTTGGACTGTAAACGGGTAAGTGTTCCGGTATTCATTGAAGATGGTAACTACATTTGGTTTACCTCATAGCTGCCCACTATAGGATTTGCTACATTATTCCTGGTGAACAGACCTTAAACAGGTAGATACAAGAAACTGCAGATGCTGGTTTACGAAAGAAAAAAGACAGAGTACTGGAGTCACACTTAGGGTTAGGAAATATCGCTGGAGAACATGAATAAAAGGCCAGGAACTTTCTTCAGAGCATCTTAAAGAGGTGCTAGGCATATGCTACAGCACATTCTTGGCTAATATAGTAAGTTGCAGACTTCTATTCACAGTGCGTTTGTGTTTTCATGTAACCTTTTAGGGGATTTAATAGGTCAATCACCTACTGAAAAACAGAGGCACTTTGTAGGCTTCCAATTTAAAAAAAATGTTATTTTTAACTCTTTTCTCATCTGTTTCAGAGTGTGAAGCAACCAATTGCCCACAAAGATTCTCTCATCACATTACTGAACATAATTCTAGATCCAAAGTTATAGTAATGAATAGTTTTTGCTCCATTTTAATAACCCATAAATCCCCCCCCCCCCCCCCCCCCCACCCCCACCCACATGTGGAGTTAACTAGCGGCTGGTTTTCTGTAGAAAGAAATGGAATCCTGGCTGAATAAAAAACAAAGGTCTCTTTGGTTGACTCAACCAATGAGACAAGAAAAGAAAATGCGAGCTATTTTTAACAGATTTTCCTATTAGAGGTAAGGAGTTGCAGATGGTGTGATATTTTACAATTTACAATGAGATAATGGAAAAAAGTAAATCAAAAACTAGTGGAGGTATAGTGCATAAAGACGCTTACTGACCACTTTGATTCAGGAATGTTCCGGAGGGGCAATCTTCACAGTTGTAGCAGCAAGGAAAAATCCCTCTTGGGACTTTCTTCTGTCCAGGTTCACACATCGTTGAACAATTAGAAAATGGAATCTGGTGGATAAAATAATCAAGACCTCTTAAGCTTCACAAAGAGACCCAGCTATCATTTGTAGAAATTAATTTCACTGTGGAGTGGGGTTGGAAGGGGAAGACTGGGTAGGTGTCTTCCCCATCCAAAGGCAAAAACAGTGTTTTTTTTCTCTGGAGCTTCGTAACAGTTCCACAAGAACAAGCGAGACATGAACTCCTTATAAATTTCTTACCTCAACTCCTCAATTTAGGTTTTTGTCAATGAGAGCTGTGAATCACACAAATTAACACATAATCAGTCACTTCCCATTAAGAGTGTGAAGGGGTTGAGGTCTAGAAATTGAATGGCAACCATTTGGATGCATTTAATAGTGCACCAGACAAATTGAGAGCTCACCATTGCAAAGATAAGAAACCCACATGTCTCATGTTTTCATGGGTTATTGATTAGGTCTTGCACATGGAATTATCTTTCTGGTAAATCTGGTGCAGATTGAAGTGGGATTTACAAAGGATAGAAACTTGTGAAGAGGTTGAAGTTGGCATATCCGAGGAGAGGAACAGTGAGCACCTCAAGAATCAGTTAGAGTTTGAGGGGAAGAGTGGAGGAGGAAACATATAAATTTAGAAAATAGAGGCAGGAGTAGGCCATTCGGCCCCGAGCCAGCACCGTCATTCAATATGATCATCGCTGATCATCCAAAATCAGTACCCCGTTTCTGCTTTTTTACCATATCCCTTGAGTCCGTTTACCCTGGAGAAACAGAGAACATAGGTTTAAGGTGATAGGTGCCTGAGAGACAACTTTTTCAGAGGGATGTGGATATAGGGAATAAGCTGCCAGATAAGGTAGTTGAGGCAGGTACAATAACAACATTTAAAAGATACATATACAGGTACATGGATAGGAAAGGTCTAGAGGGATATGGGCCAAATGCAAGCAAAATGGGATAAGCTGTAGTGGGGATAAGTTGTACTTGGTCGGCATGGACAAATTGGGCGGAGGGTCTGGTTTTGCATTGTATGACTCAATGAGATTACCTAAAATCTATGTAATGTCGTCTTTTATCTGTACCTTGAATCTGAAATAAAAGTTTAATAATAATAATAATAATAATAATAATAATAATAATATAAGATCCCCTCTTATCCTTCAAAATTCCAGTGAATACAAACCCAGTCGACTCATTCTTTCTTCATATGTCAGTCCCACCATCCCGGGGATTAACCTGGTGAACCTACGCTGCACTCCGTCAATAGCAAGAATATCCTTCCTCAAATTAGGAGACCAAAACTGCACACAATACTCCGGGTGTGGTCTCACCAGGGCCCTGTACAACTGCAGAAGGGCCTGCTTGCTCTTAAACTCAAATCCTCTCACTATGGAGGCTGACATGCCATTAGCTTTATTCACTGCCTGCTGTACCTGCATGCTTACTTTCAGTGACTGATGTACAAGGAAGCCCAGGTCTTGTTGCATCTCCCCTATTCCTAACCTGACACCATTCAGATAAAAATCTGCCTGACAAATCCAGACAAGTCATTGTTGTCTGGTTAAGATAGAAATAAGAAATGTGGTAGGGTCAGAACAAAAATCAGGCCGGGGTGAAGAGGGAAAGTTGAACCGCAGATCAGAGGTTGGGGCCATGGGGTAAATTTAAGTATCTGCAAGTGGGCGTGAGCAGGGAGATGTGGGTTGTGATCAAGGAGGGATATGCAGGGTGCAGGTGATGGCTGCCAAGGAAGACAATTGCAATGGGAAGTATATTACTTAAAATGGACCTGCCTGAGGTGAGTTTCCACCATAGGACTCCATAGATGGGTAGAGCTAATGTCCCAAAACTGCAATATCCCATAAACATTGGGAGGTAAACAACCTGATCATGTTTGACTGTTGTTGGCTGAAGAGCACAGTACTTCTCCCAATGGTGTCGCAAATTCACCAGAGAGGGCAGATAATTCCTCATTTGAAGGTCTCATTCAAAGGGCAGTATATCCAACCTCTCAGATTCCCTCAGTGTCTTGCCATACCGTCAGTCTAAATTCTGATCTTAAATCCATACCGACTCAAGAGGTAAGATTGCAACCACTGAGCCAAGCAAAACACCTCTGGGTCAAGGCATCTTGTTAATATGGATAAGTACAAGCCTTTCTGACTAGCATAAAAGTATTACGTTTTTACAGAGTTCTCACCAAGTTATCTTCCAAATTCCACTGGATTAAGGATGGATTGATGCTGATCTTTCTTGTAGCTGGCATGTACGAACCAATAGTCTTAAAGTATATTCCGACTCTCGTCCAATCCCATAAAACGATGTCATAGCCAACTGGTGGGTCTCCGTTCTCATCAAAATAGAGAGTGTAATCTTGAAGGTTAAATTTCACCGTCTTTAATCTGCTGAGTAACTGTCACACAAATAATTTAATGTAAATACATGATATCAACATTGAGATTGGGCAGTTCAACCAGTAAGTTTGACATTGTTTATAATTCATTCAGTCATCACTGAAATTCTAAATATCACCGGTGTTAGGCTCAAATTCTTTAATTCTTCTTGACCGGTTTTCCTTACTACTATTTGAATTTGATTTTTGCCTTAACTATCTTAGGTTATTTCTGTTTTTGTTGAATTAATTATTGAAAGTTGAGCATTTGGATGTTAAATATATTAATTGTGATTACATTTCAGGTTAGATTTGGGGCAAATTCTGAGATTTAATGATTTACTTGTCAAGGGCAAGTCTTAAGATCAATTGCCTTAAAGATGGCTCACAGTTAAATCTTAAAATTCAAGTTTAAAATATGTCTTGGGGTTCGTTATGCATTCAGTTTTAGGATGTAGACACAGGAACTGCAGATGCTAGTTTACAAAAAAAACACGACATTCTGAAGAAGGGTCTCGACCCAAAACGTCACCCATTCCTTCTCTCCAGAGATGCTGCCTGTCCCGCTGAGTTACTCCAACATTTTGTGTCAACCTTCGATTTAAAGCAGCATCTGCAGTTATTTCGTACACAGAGAGGGGATTGGAGAGTTGGGGATTGTGGGCAAGGGATATGAGGATTGGATGGAGTTCAGGAAGATGATGAGGTGAAATTGAGGGATATGGGTAGTGCACAACGTTGGGGGGGTTGGGGATAAGATAGAGCTGAGGGAAAAGTGAGGGTGAATGGGATGGATGTGTTAAAAAACAGGTTTGTTGTGCACGAAGGGCTTCTCCAATTTCCATTAATTTTTACGCTATCATACATCTGCCTAAATGTGAATCACACTGGATGGGCATACACCTACCTGCCATGGGAGGAAGCTTTGTGTTCTATCACAATGTGTCGCATTACATTGGAGTAGATTGTGCAATGCATGGGCCACAGCATACACAGCTGAGTATACATTGTGTGATATTCTCTTCTCCAGGCTGGGTGATGAAGAGTTTAAATGCTTAGCCTTCAGCCAATTACATTCTTGATCACAGGTGCCTCTGTTATTGGTACACTCTCCCAATCCCGGGTCTGGCACAATCCCTGAGTAAATGTGCTTCAGAGGTTTGTCTAGGAATTCCTTAAAGTGTGTCAATTCCCCTTCCTTAACTGCTATGCCTATAACAGTACCAATACTCTCAATTCTTGGTATTTTTGTTATCTCCTCCGATAATGAAATGGCTTCACTTACGATCCAGACTTTGGAAGCAAGATTTTGAGCCACAACAAGACTGAAAAATACTTGCGCTATTAACTTATTGGAAAAGAGAATTGTAACATTGACAGTGCTGCTGATGTTGTTAATGACTTGGATGATAATCTCGTGGGAAGTAGAGATGATACCCTGATACGCAATGCAGGTCCCCAGTGCCGAGGCCATTTCCACCACTTTGGTTAGTCCATTGCGTCCATATTCATTGTCACTGCCAACAACAGCAATCCAGTTCCAATGGAATTCCTGGATCAATAAAGCCATGGCTTCTACTTGATTCTTGTCACTTGGAATAGTCCGGAAAAATGACGGGAAACGCATTTTATCACTCAGTATCTCATGAGATGCCAGGTAGCTAATCTGCAGAAGCGGAAAAAATACCTGCGTTAATGCAGAATTTCACAAACAATGAGGTATCTTTATGTGCATTTACTGTCAACTCATAGTAAGACAATCTGTGTAAGATTCCATAAAAAGCAATTAGAGGAATAAAAATGAACAAATAATCTGCCAATAATTGACACGACACCAGGAAGAATTCCTTTACTCTTTATCACATATTATGTACCATAGTATCTTTCATATTTACCTGTGAGGGCAGAAGTGGCCTTACCTGAAAGGTAGTTATCTGACAGTGGAGCTACCCATATTGCTGCATTGCTCTCCCAGTAGGGATTCTTATGTTCAAGTCCATTTTGGTTCGGAGATGTGCCACCACTGAGAAATATACTCATCCAGAGTAAATTAACTTTCCTTCAGGTCGTTCCATCCAAAGTATAATATGAGGTTTACTGATAAAAGTGTTAGGATTCCTAGCTGCCCTCTAGTTCAGATGATGAACGTACTGCCCGCAATAACATCTCACATGTTTTAATACACCGTTGGCCTAATCTAATCAGAACAAGCTGGAGCAACTCAGCGGGACAGGCAGCATCTCTGGAGAGATGAGTGGGTGACGTTTCGGGTCGAGACCCTTCTTTCTCTCCAGAGATGTTGGCTGTCCTGCTGATGTACTCCAGCTTTTTGTGTCTATCTTCAGTGTAAACCAGCATTCGCAGTTCCTTCCTAAACAAATCAGAACAATATTGCCATACCAAAGGAGATAACAGGAGTGACCAAAAATTTGAATTTTAACAAAGCTGTGCAAGGATAAGAGCCACATGGAGGTCGTAGAATGCAGAGGTAAAGGAAAGGGGTCGTTTAGAAGTTAGAAACTGATTAACAGAACATTCGAGCATGGTGAAGTTTGGATGTAATGGGACAGAAGGTATTTTCAAGATTATGGAGGATGAGACATTAAAGTATTTAAACCCAAGGACAACAATTTAACTTTTGATTAAGGAACCATAAACATATGTAGATTATCATGAACAGTGGGAATGAATAAATTGGGCTTGGTGCAGGATAGCTAACAAAAAATATAGTTACAGCTGTACAAGACTTTGCTGATGCCACATTTTGAGTATTGTGTTCGGTTTTGTTCACCCTACTAAAGGGATGATGTCATTATGCTGGAACAACTGCAGAGACGATTCACCAAGATGTTGCCAGGACTCGAGGGCCTGGGCCATCGGAGGAGATTGGAGAAGCTAGGATTTTATTCCTTTGAGGGTGTGAGCCTAAGGGTGATCTTATAGAGTTGTATAAAATTGTGAGGGGAATTGATAGGGCGAATGCACAGAGATTTTTACCTTGGAGAAACAGAGAACATAGGTTTAAGGTGATAGGTGCCTGAGAGGCAACTTTTTCAGAGGGATGTGGATATAGGGAATAAGCTGCCAGATGAGGTAGTTGAGGCAGGTACAATAACAACATTTAAAAGATAGATATATAGGAACATGGATAGGAAATGTTTAGAGGGATATGGGCCAAATGCATGCAAATGGGATAAACTTTAATGGGGAGATGCTGTACTTGGTCAGCATGGACAAATTGGGCGAAGGGTCTGTTTCTGCATTGTATGACTCTATGACTCAATATGATTACCTAAAATTTACAAAGGTAAAAGGATAAGAAGGTGACCAACAGAAGATTGTAGTAGGAGGCAGGGCCATTAACTGTGTTTACAAATAGAGATTAGTCTTGGTTGCCTTATGAATTTAAACGCGTGATGTAAAGCTTAAACAGGAGCCAAAGAACTTTACCGGCTCAGCCAAAGGTAGACGACATAAAAAGAGATGAGGTATCGAGAAGGTATAAAACATGTAATCTTGTAGGCAGCAGCTTCCATAGTCCAAATGTTGATATGAAATAATTTACAAATGTATTCAAGACTGGATGTCAGAAGAGTCGAGGAACTGGTGGTATTGTGAAAGATAGTACAGACATGAAACTGGATATAATACAGTGGAATATTTTGCACGAATAACACTAGTACTTTTAAGCCTTGTCAACAGATGTCACTGCCAAGGGCAGCCTATTTCATTTCTGGTATGTGATGAATTTGCTGCTCATGACCTGGGCAGAGGAAAATCAACCATTTCTAGATCCAATAACTGTCCAGTGACACAGTGATCCATGATCATAGAGTCCAATATAGTTTGCTAAAGTACGCAAACAAATTCTGCAAACATCCAGTACCTAATTTCTCTAACATATTTATGGGTGTTTACTGAGAGTCCAGAGGCCTTAGACATCTTCAGAAGACCTGATTCTTGTGAAAGCCTTCAGCAGAGAATGGTAGCAGTGATTTTAAATGAGACAGTGACAACAAAGCCAATTTGAGCATTATGGTAAATGAAGAGAACTGAAACCTGGACAAACTGCATCTATTGCCGCTCAGACATTATTAACAAGAATCATTATTAAACTTACCTGAGGAATGAGGAAGTAACCTGATACTCTAGCAATGGTAATTGCTATTTCGCTTGAAGCTGGCCCAATAATAGCGATCACTCTGGGCTGATAGGATGTATAATTGTTTAATATCTTCACTTCTGTTCCTTGTTTGCCTGACAGGAATCTGAACATGGTCTGAATGTCCACAACTTCAGAACAACTGTCAGCAATATCATAGCCCAGAATAACGCCTGGCAACAGCTCAGTTGAGTTATTAATTTCCTCAAGGGCAAATCTCATTGCTTGGAAATAGATGAACATGTTTGTCTTGAAGATTGACCTAAGAAGACATCATTTATTTAAATTAAACTTTTACGGGCAGGAAATTTACTGTATAGTTCAAGAATAACATGGTAGGTAATTTTCACAGGTGTCAGACATTTGGACAAACATAGGAAAGTGACAATTGCGAGACAGAAAAATGACCTATCCATTTCACTTACAGATAATTGAAAATAAAAAAGATGTTCCTGACTAACATAGGTAAATTATCTCTTCTGATGCGTTGAACAGACACAGACATGAGTTGGGAAAATCACTGTGTTGAGGGGCTTTGGGAACCAAAGATCCAAAGTCATAAACACACACCACTCGTCGTCAGAGTATCAAGTAGACATTTTCCTAAACAAAACGCAAAATGGTGGAGGAACTCAGCGGATCAGGCAGCATCTGTGGAAGGAATGCATAGACAGTTTCAAGTTGAGACGCTTCTTCAGAATGATAGGTGTAGAGGGGAGAAAGCTGAAAAAGAGGTGAACAAAACATCGACCTGAAAGTCACTCATTCCTTCTCCCCAGAGATGCTGCCTGTCCCGCTGAGTTACTCCAGCTTTTTGTATCAATCTTCAAGCCACAGGTGAATATAGGTGAGGAGGGCTTTTGATTGGCAAATGGCTGGAGTAAATGACAAAGATTTTAGAGGTGAAAAGGAGACAAAGGGTGTCAGACAAGGAAAGGAGTGAAATTTAAAATAGGAAAAGAGTTGTGGGTGGAAAGGGATGGGAGACTCAGTTGGTGAGTGTACATTTCCCTGAGTTGCCCAACAATGAGTATATTATATCTGACCACGTTTTAACCTGAGATCCCACTTCCAGCAGCTGGATACAATACTCATTGAGATTTATGGCATGCATTCAAGAAATATGAAAAAAACATTCAGGTGGAGAGCTGCTCCTATGCCTAATCCACGGGAACACATCCACATTGTGAGGCTGGCACCTGCCAAAGCCAACATGCAACTCTGTAAAATCCAGGCCAGCAATGAGAAAACATTACTGTCTCCATCTGGGCACTTCAGCTTGCTGTGAAAGTGTGATAGCAAGTTCAGGTAGGGTGAAGGAGTCTCCTCAGATGTCAAACTAAGGAGTGAGATAAAAACACAAGTGGTAGAAAATATTATCGTGACTAGAATCAGCAACAATTAGACCAATTACTGTGGAATTCTATGGTTTGAAACATGTAACTTGTTGGTTGATTCCCATTAATTCTACACTTTTATTAGACCACGACAATGAAATGCCCCAGCTGTAACTCAGTTTTGGATATTTGTTACACCACATATAAACCATCTGAATCATGACTAGAATGCAACTTATTCCTCGATAATATGTATAAGAAAACACCCGTACTTCTCAGCTGTAATTCCAGTCTGTAACTTTCTTGATGACTTCTAATTTTCTATTTTTATAATTTATTAATTCATGGCAATTGGGCAAGACTGACAAGATCAGCATTTATTACCCATTCCAAATTGTTCTTCAGAAGGTCATGATGAATACTTCAAATACAAATAAGGCAACTACTATGTGTTGTGCCAGAGGTTAGTGGAGCAATATAGAAACAAAGGCAAGTTCGACTTGGATAGAATTGAAAAGTCAGAGGTTAGGCTTAAACTGTACCCAAGTTTGATTCAACAACGATCAGGGTAATGGATGCAGTTTTAATCTCTATATTTTAAAGATGATTTTGAGATCGTGGAGAAAATGCAGAGAATTTTTACAAAGATGATACTAGAAATACGAGGGTATGAATATCACAAAAGGACAATGTGACTGGATGACTATCCTTTTGGGCAAAGATTGAGCGGTGACCTAACTAAAGTTTTAAGATGATGAAAGGTTTTACTAAGTTAATACCCAGAGAATTTTGGGGGGAAATCTAACCAGAGGCCATCAACATAAACAGTCACTAAGGCATTCAATAGGAAATTCAGAATTTCTTGACCAAAGGCGGTGAGAAAGTGGAATTTGGTACCACATGGGAGTGGTTCAAGCAGATGGTATTGATTCATTTAAAGAGAGAAGAACAAGCATTTATTGAAAGGAATTATGCTGATCTAAGGAGACAGGAGAAGTGGAACAAAGGTGACAGCAAAAATTGGTTACTAATGCATGTGTAGGAAAGAACTACAGATGCTGGTTTAAATCAAAGATAGATCACAAAATGCTGGAGTAACTCAGCGGGGCAGGCAGCATCTCTGGAGAGAAGGAATGGGTGACGTTTCAGGTCGAGACCCTTCTTCAGACATACTGCCTGTTTCTGAGCAATGTATCCTATGTAATCCTACATATACCGTGATTGATACAAACAAAACCTGTAATCATACATACATACAAGACTGATACATACAGGCCGTACACTATTAAAAAATGTTAAGCATATACCCATACCTTCAGTGTGACTAATACACACATAACCGTGCAAAGAACCTCTATACATAAAGACACCAGCAACATACACATAGAGCATGTGCATGTATTAATGGTGTGATAGTTATAATATCTCATCAAGGATGGGTTTTACGCACATAATTTTATTCAGCTGTTACTTACTTCTCACAGCTGGGTACAATAGGCTCCGATCGATCAACATCTTCAAGTGAGGTAGTGTGAATAGAAAACAAGCCACCAATCACATACTCTCCTGGTGAGGTTAATATCCCTGAGCATCCTTCTGAGACAACTCTAATTGGCCCCAATATTGTGTAGTAAATATACAGGAGCAGAAGGAAGTACATTTTGCTACTGAAATGAGATGGAGCTCTCTGTGCATGGAGGAAGCTGATTTTGCCATTTCAATTTCTTTTAAAGAATGCAATGTGAGGGATGGCTGAAGAGCCAAATGATTGTTTGCATAATATTTCCATAATATTCACTGTTCACTTAAGTTGGCTCTGATGCACATACATCCCCACATCATCACAAAGATCCCAGTCCCCATCTTCAGCTTGTCCCATGGTTTAAGTCAAGACTGTTTAATTGTCATGGGTCCTGACAATGGAACAATTACATTTTACTTGCAGCTTAATAGACCCGTAAATGCAATACACACAAAATATAATATTTTTTAAAAATTCAGTAAATTAATAACTATTACCAGTGCAAAACCCCCAAAGTTTTTCATACAAAGATAGCCCATAGAAGTTCATAGTTGCTGAGGTTAATGTTGTGTAATGTTCAAGATCCCGAAGGTTGTTGGGAGGAAACTATTCTTGAACCTGGTGATCATAGTTTTTAGGCTCATGTACATTTTCCAGATGGTGGGAGCAAAATGATGCAACCACTCATTATGCTCTCTATCTTGTATCTGTAAAAGTTCAAAAGAGTATTTATCGACATACTGAATCTTGTCAACCTTCTAAGGAAGTATAGGCATTGATCATCTTTAATGTGCCAGGCCCAGGGCAGATCTTCAGAGATATGCATGCCCAGGAACTTAAAACATGTTGACTCACTCAAATGCCATCTATCAATGAAGACAGGTTTGTGGATTGTTGGCTTCCCCCTAAAATCAACAATCAGCTGTTTGGTTTTGCTGATGTTGAGGGCAAGATTATTGTTCAGGCACCATTCAATCGGATTTCAATCCCCCTCCAAAATTCGAAATGGTTCCATGCTACTCAGGGTTGTTGCAATAATGCTGAGAGTTAATATGCAAATTAAAATGCCTCCCCACCCCACCCACCGCTGTTACCACCATCCTCCTAAGTGAAAGCACAATATTCCCCAAAAAGTCAGAGGAGGGATTAATGGGTTTGCTGGGTAGTTAGATGGCTTTAAGGGATTTGATGTTGAAGTTGGAGTTTGGATTGGTGGGTTTAACCTTTGCCTAAGGGACTTTCCTTGTTTCTACGTTTGTATCAAACGTTTGTGCCATTTCTCTTTGTATGAATCAGGTTCATAAAAAACACTGACCTTGGATCACTTTCAACCGGAAATATAATTCATTGGTTAGTTGAACATCATTCAGCATGTGTAATATATGCAAATATCCTCAAATTAGGTAACCTAATTATTTGATTACAAAGAAAACAAATAAAAATGTCCACAAATAAAGTCGTGAATTTTCTGTTTGCACAGTAGGAAAAGACCAATTACTGCTGCGATACCTTTTGTCGGTTAAAATGACTTGTTACATTTTGCAGTCGGGTTTCTATTTACTGCTGGCCATGGCTTCTCTAACCGAGGCATCAGGAGTTCATGAAATCAATGCAGAGTACATGATGTCTGGAGACTACATCCTTGGAGCTCTGTTCCCTTTTCATGAGAATAGCATTGGTCTAGCTCATCGGCTGAAGCCTGAAAGGGTGACTTGCAACAGGTAGGAAACTATCATTTTTAAAATCTCTTCACCTGAAGATGTGGACCTTCCACTCGTGTGGTAGCATCCACTTTCCCAGAAGGTGCTTTCCAGCGCTCAGTCCTCCCATAACTGTACTTCCCTGATTTTACCGGCACCCAAAGTGGCTAGCCTGCACATTTTCTTTCAACCACTCTAGTTTTCTTTTAAAATCCAAGATTGAATCCACGGCTGCCCCCTGTCCAGACCCCAACTACTCACTACATAAAAAGGGCTTATTTCGTATTACATTTTGCCAATCACCTTCATTCACTGATCACTATGGTAGTGTAATGATTATGTTTCTGGATGAGCAGCCAGAGATTTGATTCTCTGTGGCATTTAGAGAATTTAAATTGATTAAATGTCCAGAATTACATAAAATCCAGACTTGGTAATGGTAACCATTGGATGGAACTATTGAAACTATTCAATAGTTCATGAAACTATGAGATTGTGCAAGAAACCTATTAGGTTTATTAATGTTTGTGATTAACTAGTCTGACCTACACATGACTCTAGACCTATCAATGAAGTTGACCTCAACCACCTTTTTAACTCAGGGGCAGTTAGAGGTGCAGAACATATGATGGCATAGGCAGTGATATCCACACCCCACAAATAAATTAATTAAATGGACTCTTGCCCTTTCTGCCATGACCTGCACTTAAAATGCAAAAGTAGTTAACTCTTAAATGTCCAGAAACCAGCAATAAACAAGTCCAACAGTTTTATACAATAATCAACATTAATTGTCCCATCAGAGTCCACTGAAGCAGAAGCAGTGAGGGACTTCCCAGCAGTTGGCATGTGAGCCACTCTTTCCCCTGGGCCTGGCAGCAGTCTAGACGTGTCTGATGGCTCATTATCCTCTAATCCAACTTCAACTGGATATTTTTTTTCCATCGTATATTCTTCTGTTTGTGTTTCCTCTCTCTCTCTTTCTCTCTCTAATGCAATCACTAGGTTTTCTGAGCTGATACCTGGACCTGTTGTTTATCTCTTTTTTTAAATGTTTTTAATTTTTGTTAGAAATACAATCGTGTGGTACTTAAGTACCTAATACCTACATACATATTTCCATTCTTGTACAACTTCGTATTTTTAATTTAATAATAAAAGGACAGTGAAAGAAAAAAGAAATGAAGAGTGTCGGAATAGATAGACAAGCGAGTAGAAACAGATAGCGAAAGAAATAAAGAGCAGAGATGAAAAGCTAAAAAGATTGAAAGAAAAAGAGAAAGTAGAGAAAAGAGAAATTAAGAGCGATGTACCTATTTCGTATTTTTGCCCATCCGTCACCCGGTTCAGAACCATTTAATTTCTAAGGTTGTGTTATGTCAAAGGACAACAAAGGACAAAGGACAAAGGATATTTATTGTCACATACACCAGTTGGTGTAGTGAAATTTCTCTTGCCATGCAGCACACAGATAAAGATGAGACACAACACTAAAGAATTAACAATAAACATAAAAACATCCCCCCACAATGGTTCCCACTGTGGGGGAAGGCACAAAGTCCAGTCCCATCCCCTTGTCCACCCATAGTCGGGCCTATTTAGGCCTCCGCAGTCGGCGCTACGGCGGCCCGATGTTTTAGGCCTTCACGCCGGGTGATGGTGCTCTGGCGTCGGTAGACCCTCTCAGCGGCTTGGGACACCTGGAATGGCCGCTTCCTTACCGGAGTCCATGGCTTCCGAAGCCGACAAGGCCGTCCCGGATGGAGCTCCACAACTGGCGATCTCGCCGAGAGATCCCAGGCTCCTGATGTAAAAGTTCAGCGCTGCCGTCCGCAGCTGGCCGCCCCACAGACCCGCAGCTCCATGATGTTCTCCTGCGGTCTCAGCATTTCGGAGCTCCAGCGCGGCGACCCAGGCAAGGCATCGCCCGCAACGCTTCACAATGGTGCTCCAGCGCTGCGCCAGCCTCCGAAGCCGAGGTTCTGGGCGGTACCCCCAGGAAACGCCGCTCCAGGCCCGCTGGTGGGCCGCGAGGACGGGTCGAAGTTGCAGCCCGGAGAAAAGCTGCCTCTCCGACCAGGTAGGGACCAAGAAAAACAGTTTCCCCCTCCCCCCCCCCCCCCCCCCACACACATAAAAAAGAATACACTCCAAAACAAAACACTAAAACTCACTAAAATAAAAGAAAGAAGTTAAAAGACAGACAGCTGCAGGCTGGGCAGCCATACCAACTGGACGGCGCCCCCTATGTTGCACCATAGGCTTGTAAAAAGTTGATTAAAGGAGACCAAGTCTTTAAGAATTGGTCTACTTTGCCTAGTAGGAGGAATCTCATTTCTTCAAGATGTAGCGTTTCCGACATATTTGAAATCCACATTTTGAACGTTGGATTCGTTGCGTTTTTCCAGAATTTGAGTTTTTTTGGTGTTATTAAACTGTAATTAAGAAGAGCTTCTTGAAATATAGTTAGTTTACTTCCCTCTTTCATTGATCCAAAGACAATTAGTTCTGTATTGGGGTTCAATTATGTGTTAAATATTTTTGTAAAAAGTTCCAAAAATTTCATTCCAAAATGTATGCAGTTTTGTACAAGAGACAAAGGAATGTGCTATGGTGGCATTTTGAGTTAGACATTTGTCACAGATGGGGAAAACATTTGAAAATATTTTATTCAGTCTAGTTTCAAATAATATAATCTACTGTTGTTTATCTCAGTTTCAGCTTTTACCCTTATGGTTATGGGATGTTTCTGGCAATGGTATTTGCGATCGATGAGATAAATAACTCTACCACCCTATTGCCGGGCATACATCTGGGTTATGAAATCCATGATGATTGTTTCGAGACACTGGCTTCCATCCTGCCAACTCTTCTATTTTTATCCAGTGACAGAAGAAGTGAGATTGATGTGCTCTGTAATTACAAAGAGTACAGGAGCAGTGCAATAGCTCTGGTGGGACCATGGACTTCGGATCAGGCAATGATCACAGCCAAATTGTTCAGCTTATTTTTATTTCCACAAGTAAGTAATTCATGGTTGCTATATAGCTTGGTTGGAGACATCAGAAAACAAGCAGTAGCGAATCGGTACCAAGTTTTACATTCTGCTGAAATGTGTGGAAAAGGAAACTAGGTTTAGTCTAAAATCTGCTGCTGTTGCGCTTTTTGCCTCTGTCAACCAGTCTATTGTGCTTTTTGCAAAGTGAATTTCTCTCCGCCAGTCTCCTATTAACCAGCTGCATCCCAGGTTCTGCTCATTTGTGTTGACATGGTTGATTTCAAACAATAGTCTGGCTTCAGTTATCTTCATTTTACAATCATGGCCAACTAACTCCTGGGGCGGGAATAGGGGAATCAGTTGAGTTGAAAGAAAGTTTGGGATAGGGAAGATGTAACCTGTGAAGATATAATAATGAGAATCTCTTTCTTTCTAGGTCAGCTATGGGGCCTCCAGTGCCCAATTAAAAAATAAGAAGATCTTTCCATCATTCCTGAGAATGATGCCTAGTGACAATGACCAAGCCATAGCCATTGTCTCTATTGTCAGGAAGTTCAAGTGGAATTGGATTGCTGGAATTGGGAGTGATGACGAATATGGCCGACAGGGGATAGACCTGGTTCAGAGCTATGCAGCACTCGAAGGCATCTGTGTAGGCTTCATTGAGAAGATCCCCACCTACCTCAATCTGCCCAGCACCAGCCAGAAAATCTCAGAAATTGTGGACCATATCCGAAAAATCAATGTAAATGTCATCATTCTCTTCTCCAGTGAGGGACCAGCTCAGCAACTGCTCAAGCAGGCAATGAAGATGAACATCACCAGGAAAGTCTGGATTGCAAGTGAAGCCTGGGTTAAATCGGATGCTGTAATCCACATGCCAGGCATTGAGCGCATTGGCACAGTGATTGGTACAGTCATTAACAGCGGCAGCATGCCAGGATTCGAAGGTTACGTTTTAAACCATCTCACCAATGTCATGGATTGGAGAGAAAAGAGATACGATACAGAGTATGTTTCTTTTTGGCCATATCCCACTTCACGTAAGCTCCTCAGTTCTGTTCAGCACCTGTCTCCTGATAACCTGTCCATTGTGTTGGATCAGCCAGTAAGACGGGACACGTTCAGTGTGTACACAGCCGTGTACAGTATTGCACATGCACTACATACCCTGCTTGGGTGCCAAACTGGAAGATGCCAAACTTCAACCAAATGGTACAACTGGCAGGTACTAGTTTTTCCATGTTTGTGCACGGTTAAAAATAGCACGAAGATCTGATTTGTTTCTGGACTATACGCCATCTGATCATAGGGTCTGACCATTGGATTCTCAGACCATCTGTGGATTGGATCAGTTCTGGCTAGTGTGGTGGAGACCTCAGTGGTCTGAGGTTGAGTATCCTCATCCTTGATAAATTGCCAACATAAAACATAAAAACGTTGAAGCAGGCCAATTGGGGCTGAGGTCTGTAGGCATGCAATAAGTGAGTGTTTGTCGATTATCAATGAAAACATTGGCTGGGAGAATGCTTCAGGAATACCTCCTGGATGACAAGATCTTAACTGCCCAATGAGAAAAAAATCATGTTTTCAATCTGTCTTAAATATAACACAAAATGCATTTATTTTCCAGATTTAATGGATTGCTGCTTGAATTTAATATATCTGCAAGAAAAGGGGAAAAGGGGAATGCGAGGGTGATGTTAAAAGATTAATGTTCAAGATCAAAGAGTAAAAGCCTAGCTTTCTAACTAAGCTCACTTTAAAACCGTCACATTCATGAGGCAGGATTTAGGCCCAAAATACTTATCATCTCTTCCTGCTGCTCCTAAAATACTTAATAACCTGAGGCACTTGTTGTGCTAAATGCGGAATTTTATAGCCGTGTAATGTACAAAGAACTTAGCAGAACGAATGAACCTCCTGAGCTCCCAATATAGCAGGCAGGAAATGTATGCAGATTGCTGGCTGGAAGTGTATCTCCTACCACATTATGTCTGGGTAGCACAAGCAGTATAGCTGACCAAAGATGACATGCTAAATGGGAACACTGCTAAGTGTAGTGCAGTGTTCCTGCTTTCAAGCTTGATTTGATTAGTAGGCCAACAATTCTTGACAGTATCATTTCTTGACTGACTTTCTTTTGACAGCTGTTGGAAGAGTTAAAGCGAGTTAACATCAGTATCCATGGCAGTGCCATTTCCTTCAATGCTGAAGGAAATACACAGAGAGGTTATGACATCATTACCTGGACCCAGCACTCAGGACAGCTCCAGCTACCAGTGATTGGTAGTTACAAAGATCATTTGACAATCAATGCTTCTCAAATTCAGTGGAAAACAGACAATAATGAGGTAAAGTACAGTGACATATATACTAAACATTGCTTATCCACCGTTCTCTATAGTCCATCTCTGCCTTCAGCTGCCTAGACCCTATGCTTTAAAATCACCTCCCTCAATCTCTTTGTTTTTCCTTAGTCATCTGTTCTATTTTTTGTTTCAATGTGTCATGTTTGACTCAATGTCAACATTTTGTCTCATGACATTGCTGCAAAATGCATTAAAATGTTTTATCGTGGCAAAGTTGCTACATAAATGCAAGCTGTAGCTATAATCCCCCTCAAGTACTGGTCATCATTCCTTGGTTTGGCTGAAGAATGTCAAGCGCAAGTCATTTTTGCTATCTTCTGCCAAAACTGCCCACTATGTCCCCTAATGGCCTACGATTCATCCATCTGGAATATTTTTCTCCTCCTCCTCTTCCACACTCACCTCCCACAACAAATAAGACTCTCGGTCTGAAGAGGGGTCTCGAGCCGAAACGTCACCCATTCCTTTACTCTAGAAATGCTGCCTGACCCGCTGAGCTACTCCAGCATTTAGAAATTAGGTGCAGGAGTAGGCCATTCAGCCCTTCGAGCCTGCACCGCCATTCAATATGATCATGGCTGATCATCCAACTCAGTATCCCGTACCTGCCTTCTCTCCATACCCTCTGATCCCCTTAGCCACAAGGGCCACATCCAACTCACTCTTAAATACAGCCAATGAACTGGCCTCAACTACCCTCTGTGGCAGAGAGTTCCAGAGACTCACCACTCTCTGTGTGAAAAAAGTCTTTCTCATCTCTGTCTTAAAGGATTTCCCCCTTATCCTTAAGCTGTGACCCCTTGTCCTGGACTTCCCCAACATCGGGAACAATCTTCCTGCATCTAGCCTGTCCAACCCCTTAAGAATTTTGTAAGTTTCTATAAGATCCCCTCTTAATCTCCTAAATTCCAGAGAGTATAAACCGAGTCTATCCAGTCTTTCTTCATAAGACAGTCCTGACATCCCAGGAATCAGTCTGGTGAACCTTCTCTGCACTCCCTCTATGGCAATAATGTCTTTCCTCAGATTTGGAGACCAAAACTGCACGCAATACTCCAGATGTGGTCTCACCAAGACCCTGTACAACTGAAGTAGAACCTCCCTGCTCCTGTACTCAAATCCTTTTGCTATGAAAGCTAACATACCATTCGCTTTTTTCACTGCCTGCTGCACCTGCATGCCTACTTTCAATGACTGGTGTACCATGACACCCAGGTCTCGCTGCATCTCCCCTTTTCCTAATCGGCCACCATTTAAATAATAGTCTGCTTTCATGTTTTTGCCACCAAAGTGGATAACCTCACATTTATCCACATTATACTGCATCTGCCAAACATTTTGCCCACTCACCCAGCCTATCCAAGTCACCTTGCAGTCTCCTAGCATCCTCCTCACAGCGAACACTGCCCCCCAGCTTAGTGTCATCCGCAAACTTGGAGATATTGCCTTCAATTCCCTCATCCAGATCATTAATATATATTGTAAATAGCTGGGGTCCCAGCACTGAGCCCTGCGGTACCCCACTAGTTACTGCCTGCCATTGTGAAAAGGACCCGTTTACTCCTACTCTTTGCTTCCTGTTTGCCAGCCAGTTCTCTATCCACATCAATACTGAACCCCTAATACCGTATGCTTTAAGTTTGTATACTAATCTCTTATGTGGGACCTTGTCGAAAGCCTTCTGGAAGTCCAGATATACCACATCCACTGGTTCTCCCTTATCCACGCTACTAGTTACATCCTCGAAAAATTCCACAAGATTCGTCAGACATGATTTACCTTTTGTAAATCCATGCTGACTTTGTCCAATGATTTCACCACTTTCCAAATGTGCTGCTATCCCATCTTTAATAACTGACTCTAGCAGTTTCCCCACTACCGATGTTAGACTAACTGGTCTGTAATTCCCCGTTTTCTCTCTCCCTCCCTTCTTAAAAAGAGGTGTTACATTTGCTACCCGCCAATCCTCAGGAACTACTCCAGAATCTAAAGAGTTTTGAAAGATTATCACTAATGCATCCACTATTTCCTGAGCTACTTCCTTAAGTACTCTGGGATGCAGCCTATCTGGCCCTGGGGATTTATCGGCCTTTAATCTATTCAATTTACCCAACACCACTTCCCGACTGACCTGGATTTCACTCAATTCCTCCTTTGACCCACAGTCCCCTGCTATTTCAGGCAGATTATTTATGTCTTCCTTAGTGAAGACGGAACCAAAGTAGTTATTCAATTGGTCCGCCATATCCTTGTTCCCCATGATCAACTCACCCGTTTCTGACTGCAAGGGACCTACATTTGTTTTAACTAACCTCTTTCTCTTCACATATCTATAAAAACTTTTGCAGTCAGTTTTTATGTTCCCTGCCAGTTTTCTTTCATAATCTATTTTTCCTTTCCTAATTAAGCCCTTTGTCCTCCTCTGCTGGTCTCTGAATTTCTCCCAGTCCTCTGGTATGCTGCTTTTTCTGGCTACTTTGTACGCATCATCCTTTGCTTTGATACTATCCCTGATTTCCCTTGTTATCCACGGATGCACTACCTTCCCCGATTTATTCTTTTGCCAAACTGGGATGAACGATTTTTGTAGTTCATCCATGCAGTCTTTAAATGTCTTCCATTGTATATCCACCGTCAACCCTTTTAGAATTAATTGCCAGTCAATCTTGGCCAATTCACGTCTCATACCCTCAAAGTTACCTTTCTTTAAGTTCAGAACCATTGTTTCTGAATTAACAATGTCACTCTCCATCCTAATGAAGAACTCAACCATATTATGGTCACTCTTGCCCAAGGGGGCACGTACAACAAGACGGCTAATTACCCCTTCCTCATTACTCAAAACCCAGTCTAAAATAGCCTGCTCTCTCGTTCGTTCCTCTACATGTCGATTTAGATAACTATCCCGCATACATTCCAAAAAATCCTCTTCCTCAGCACCCCTGCCAATTTGATTAACCCAATCTATATGTAGATTGAAGTCACCCATTATAACTGTTTTGCCTTTGTCGCACGCATTTCTAATTTCCTGTTTGATACCATCCCCAACTTCTCTGCTACTGTTAGGTGGCCTGTTACACAACACCCACCAGCGTTTTCTGCCCCTTAGTGTTTTGTAGCTCTACCCATACCGATTCCACATCCTCCAAGCTAATGTCCTTCCTTTCCATTGCTTTAATCTCCTCTCTAACCAGCAACGCTACCCCACCTCCTTTTCCTTTCTCTCTATCCCTCCTGAATATTGAATATCCCTGGATGTTCAGCTCCCAGCCTACGTCACCCTGGAGCCATGTCTCCGTGATCCCAACTATATCATAATCATTAATATCTATCTGCACGTTCAACTCGTCCATCTTATTACGAATACTCCTTGCATTGAGACACAAAGCCTTCAGGCTTGTCTTTACAACGCATTTACCCCTTATACAATTTTTGCTGAAAAGTGGCCCTTTTTGATTTTTGCCCTGGTTTTGTCTGCCTGCCACTTTTACCTTTCACCTTTCTACCTAATGCTTCTACCCTCATTTTACACCCTCCTGCCTCTCTGCTCCTGTACCCATCCCCCTGCCACATTAGTTTAAATCCTCCCCGACAGCACTAGCAAACACTCCCCCAAGAACATTGGTTCCATTCCATTCCAGGTGCAAACCGTCCTGTTTGTACCGGTCCCACCTCCCCCAGAACTGGCCCCAGTGCCCTAAAAATTTGAATCCCCCCCCTTGCACCATTTTGTGTCTTTCAGCAAATGAATTTTAGTAGAATTCATTGCTACCAAGATTGAATCACTGAGACATTCCCCCTCTTCTCCCACATCACAAAGCCAAATGTCTTCTTTATCTTGGTCCTGAACCTTCATCTTTCTTGTCTCCCCTCATACATAACCTTCATCATGTATTGTCTATTGGTACTTATGTGACACATTATGAAATGCTTCTCTATCTAAAAAATGCGACATTACGCAAGTTATTGTTGCATCAGTCATATTTGTTTTCCAAGCAATTGGTGCTTTATTGACTTCATTAGGAACCTATCAACTGCAGTATAAACCTTCCTTCCACTGCAATGATCAGGGAGATCATCCTACACTGGGACACAGGCATTTATGACTCCCACAACTTATACCGTTCTATTACTAAAATGACAACCCACAATAGAGCCAGGGGTCAATAGTTTTATGGTTCAAGTTTTGTTTGCAAATTTTTCTTGGATCCTATTAGATTACTTATGAAATGTTTTTTATCTGAGTTTATCTTTTGCTAATTAAGATTCCAATCAATAACTTGTACCTTGGAATTTATATTCCATATGCAAATCACCATACCCCCTGTTAGAATCGAAATTCAGATGATTTATATATAAAGAATACCCATGTCTTGAATGAAGACTGGAATTTAATAACTGTTCAGCGATTCATGCAGTTTAGATATAGATTTTGATCATACTGAATAGCAGGGTGGATATGAGGGGCCGAGTGGCCGAACCCTGCTTTTATGTACCTGTTTCTTGTATCAAATGCTGATTACATGCAAATATTCAATAATATATTTTGGAAGGATTCTCCAGGTCTGTTTGACACTGGATTCTGACTACATTCTGATTCCAAGACAAGAACATTGCCACTGGGTCAAGGAGCCGTTCCAGTCACTGAGTTCATTTCAGTAATCCTTTTAACCATTGTCAGGCTCTTTGACCCAAATCAGTGGAGCAAATCTAAATGATATTTTAGTCTGTACCACTGGACCATAAACACATTTAGATATTTGCTGTTTGCCTCACACAGAACCCATGAGCCCTGGTTCTCCAGGTTGTTTACAAGCATCAGTAGAACAGTGAGAGTAAGCAACTAACAAATATGCTACCTATATCCACAGATTCCTCAGTCATACTGTTCCAAGAGGTGTGGCCCAGGCCAGAAGAAAATTGTCATCAGCCTTTACTCCTGCTGTTTTGAATGTGAAGACTGTCCAAGTGGATCCTTCCAGAACTCAACTGGTGAGGCAAAATATTTATCTTCTGACACGTGTGAACCACATAAGATCAAATGAATTGGAACAGACCATTTTCTGTGAGCAGGAAATCCATATTTATAGATATTGGGTGCATATGTCAAGAGTAAAAGGAGAGTAAATGGTGATATCTAATTGAGAGATTTGAATATATATATAATAATGGATACATAATCAAAGGGTTCAAGTACTGAACACATGTGAGTGAATTATAGATGAAATATAATTTAGGGCTTTGGGGTCACATTAATGGAGTAAGATTTACCAAGAGTGAGCTACAGTCTGGAATCCAATCAAGGAGTTATAGTGTCATAGAATCATACATCAAGGAAGGAATAAAGTCCTATCCTGCTCAACCTTCCCCTGTAGCTCAGGCTCTCAAGTCCTGGTAACCCTTGTAACTCTTCTCTGCAGTCTTTTCAGCCTAATGACCTCTTCCCTTTAGAAGGATGACCAAAGCTGAATACAATACTCAAAATGTGGCCTCATCAATGTCTTGTACAACTATAACATAACATCCCAACTTCTATACTCAATACCCTGACTGATGAAGGCCAATATACTTAAAGCTTCTTGAACACCCTATCTACCTGTGGTGCCACTTTCAAGGAAGTATGTACCTGCACTCCTAGATCACTCTGCACTACACCTCCCCAGTGCCATGACAGTGGCTGTGCAGGCCCTGCCCTAGTTTGACATCTCAAAATGCAACACCTCGCACTTATCTGCATTAAACTCCATTAACCATTCCTCAACACACCCGTCCAACTGATCAAGATCCTGTTGTGATTTTTGATAACCATCTTCACTCTCTACAGCAGCACCCTATGTTGACCTTATTGTCTGAGTGTCTAAAGTGTCTAAATTGATCTAAAGTGTCTTCTTCTTCTTGCGTATGGCATGCACAGCCTAAAGTTGTAGGACAACTTGTTCTATTTGATCTTATTTGATTGTACACGCCGGGTTGATTGCATTCATCGAAACAGGGCGGACTACGTGAAGGTTGCAATCTCCCACCCCTCCTAAAGTGTCTGAAGAAGGTTCTCGACCAGAAACGTCACCTATTCCTTTTCGCCGGAGATGCTCTCCGACCTGCTGAGTTACTCCAGCTTTTTGTGTCTATCTTTGGTTTAAACCAACATTCTGCAGTTTCTTCCTACATACTTGACCTTATTAGTCTTGCAGCTGCCTGCAACCTCCTGGAATATTTGTTCTTTGGGGGCCTCTCAACAGTGCACTCTCAACAGCGTGATCATCCCCTTTTTATTTCTCAGCTCCACTCAAATAGCTTCACTGGATGAACCATCAGTAATGTCATCTCAGACTACTGTCGTGACATTCTCCTTAATCAATTAAGCAGCAACCCTTCCTCTTTTACCACCGCATCTATCTCTCCTGTAGCATCTGTAACCTGGAACGTTTAGTTGCCAGTCCTGTCCATCTCTTGGACAGGTTTCCATAATGGCTACAACTTCCTAGTTGTATGTACCTATCCATGCCCTAGGTTCATCTGCCTCACCCTTCAAGCCTCTTGCATTAAAATAAATGCAATTCATACCAACAGTTCTTCCTCACTCCCAGTCATGCTCCTGACTAGTCTATCCACTGAATGTTCGTTGATCACCTTCCATACTGACATCCAAGACTCTCATTTGCCTCATTCCTGCATTGGATCCTGCCCCCTTGCCAATTCAGTTTAAACCCAACCATGTTGCACTACCTAATCTACCTGTTACAAAATTGGTTCCCCTCCAGTTCAGGATCAGCCCATCCCTCTTGCACAGTTCATTGCTTTATATATAAGGCAAGGAATACCTGGCAGAAGTTTGCAGGCTGGAATATAATTTGGGTTCTTTATAAATGGAGTATCACAAAACTGGACTGGGTTATAGATTGGAATAAAATTAATGGTTCGGATTTATTCGTAGAACAACAGATGCACACTAAGATATCGTCATGAATTTTAGGTGCGACAGAAATTTAGTGTTGCAGAGACTGAGAGCACATTAAGGAAGGAACGTAATCAAGGGCTCAACTGATTAGAATATCAAAGGAGTAAGTTGAGTAAATAGGCTGGAGTCTAATTAGGAAGTCTAGCAGTTTAAAAATATATATCTTAGAATGTGTTTTAGTTAGAGTATCATTGGTTGGAGGATGAGAGGACTTTTTTCACTCCTATATATAAGCATATTTATATGTTTTGAATGAGACTATTTTATTTTGTTGTTCCAGATGGCATTTCCTGTGATCTATGCCAACCTGATGAGTGGTCACCACCAAAAAGCCCTATCTGCTTTCAGAGAACTTTGCAATATCTGTCCATGTCCTCACCTCTTGGTGCGACTCAGCTCCTGTTCATGGTACTTGAGCTCACACTGATCTTGGCAGTCACGATGATCTTTCTAATGAATTCTGGTGCTCCGATCGTGGAGGGCACTGGAGGGAAAATGAACATAGTCATGCTCATCTCACTCGCTCTCTTATGCTGCAGCTCGTTGCTGTTCCTTGGAGAACCCACCGAACTCATTTGTAAATCACGCCAGCCAGTAACTGCTCTCAGCCTCACCATCTGCACATCTATCCTTCTGATCAACTCAGTACACATCTTGCTGACCACTGAGCTCACCAGTTTAAGCAAGACTTTCCTCTGTAGATACCAACACTGTGGAAGATACCTCACCCTTTGTGTCGGTCTCGGAGGGCAAGGAGCCCTTTGTTACCTGTGGCTGAATACGGATGGTGACTTTCTGATGAAGGCCGTGGGTGATTCTGAAGATGCTCTTTTCGTCTTCTGTAAGAGTGAATCAGAGCTAGTATTCTGGGTGATGCTGGGATACAGTGGCCTACAAGCACTGTCCTGCTTCATGTGTACCTTTCTGATCCAAACTCCAGCTCACACCTACAATCTGGCTCGGGAGATTAGTGCCTCCATGATCCTCTTTATCACTATCTGGATTTGCTTCATCCCAACATATCCAGCTGTGAACAAGAACCATGCACCTGCTGTGCAGACATTTGCCATGCTCCTCAGTTCTTCAGCAATACTTGGTGCCTATTTCATACCCAAATGTTTTGTCCTTTGGTTTAAGCCACAATACAACACCACTGATTACTTCCAGGTTTATAATCTAAACATGTAAACAAAGGAGTATCAGTGATACAAAAACACTCACATTTGCTTTAGAATAATACTGAAGAAGGATCTTGACCCAAGATGTCACCAATCCACGTTCTCCATGACCCACTGAGTTACTCAAGCAGTTGGTGTCTTTTTGAGAAACCAGCATCTGCAGTTCTTTGTTTCTACTCTCTTCTAATAATTAGTCACCATGCCTTGATATCACTATAGTTCCTGCTGCACTTACATTGTTTCGATAGATAATAATATTTCTCATTTTGTTCCAAACACTTCAATTTCCCATGAGACTATCTGAATGAGTTCTTTCATTTTGTAGAGATGTTTTCCAACCAGAATAACTGTCCAAAGTGATTACACTCTTTGTTTGAACTAGCTTTAATGTTAGTTCAGCCCAACTGTTCAGTGGTTTTACAAATATAAACTTCTCAATAAAATGAATTACTCTAAGTAGACATTAAATAATTTATTCTTTAAGTGATGCCCAGTTTATTCATTTATATCTTTGAGCCCTGAGTGATGAATTGTTGTTTTATTTTTTGCGACAGGTGCATGTAGTGTTGTGATTCATGTTGCAGTGATTTTCTTATTGGAACATTATGGGCTCTAATGCTGGGGCTCTCACATATCTTGCCCATGTATATGCCTGAACATGCATAACACATTCTGTAAAAGACCTACGATGCTACTTTGTCTTACGTATTACTGGTTCTACCCAGAGGTTCATATCAGAGCCTTCAAACAAATTCCAAGATCAAAGCGAGTACGGAATACATTCATTTTAATTATTTACTTATCTAGGCTCTTCCAATGGGCAAAGTTAAAATTGACCCCAACATTTTCTGTGACATGAAACAAAACCTGCAGTGCGAATACATTTAAATTATATTGACATTTAACTAAGATCAAGTGCACTGGTGTCTCATGAGAAACCTGCTATTAGTGTTCAGGCATGAGGGTATATGCTGAGAGTCCTGTCACTTCCTGCTGTTCCCTCTGGCTGTGGATTGGTGTTAATTACTGACATCCTGATGCTGATCAGGGACCAGTCTAACAAATTTTCCAGCAATTGTTCTTTTAAAAGCAGCTGCATGAGGTTACTGCAGGTCTACGGAGGGGAAAAAAAGGGACAAGCACTATAATCATTCTAATGCAGAGGCTTCACCCACCTTCCTGACAAGTAGGGACCAGACTGTAATGATATCTTACTACATACCTCATGTTCTGAAGAGGGGGGAGGGGGAGACATTGACCTTCCCAGACAGATATGTTGAATGACAATAATGTTCACAATATTCATATTCATTAGGTTCATGAATATGGGAATAATGAAGGTCGGAAGTGTGCTTACTGCAATGAAAAGAGTATTGTGGGTAAAGCTGATGAACTTGAATCGGTGCTTGGAATTATGATGTTGTGGCCATTAAAGAAACTTGGTTGCAAGAGGGACATGCCTGGCACCTCAACATGCCTGGGTTTCGATGTTTCAGATGAGATAGAGGGTGGTAAAGGAGGAGGAGGAGGAGTTGCTTTGTTAATCAGGGAGAATGTAGGTGGTCACCAGAGTGGACATACTGGAGGGCGCGTCTACTGAGGCATAATGAGTTGAGCTCAAAAATAAGAAAGGAGTAATTACTCTAATGGGATTTTATTATAGGCCACCCAATAGCCAGCAGGAGATAATCAGATATGTAGACAGATTACGGAGGGATGTAAGAACCACAGGATTGTTGTAGTGGATGACTTTAACTTCCTCAATATAGATGGAGACTTACATTGGGCAAGAGGATTAAATGGGGCAAAAGTTGTTAAGTGCAGCTAAGAAGGTTTCCTTAAACAGTATGTGAATAGTCCGACTCGGAGAGGGACCATAGTGAACCTTGTATGGGAAAAGAGCCTGGCCAGGTGCCTGATGTTAAGGTGGAAGATTTTATGGATAGTGAACACAACTCCAAAAGTTTTAAGATTGTTTTGAATAGGCACATATCTGGATGTTTTAGGCAAGGCAGATTACAATGTCATTAGGCAGAAGCTAAGGAGGGTAGATTGTTGGGTAAGTCTGCAGAGGGCATGTGGGAGTCGTTTGAAGGCCAACTGATTAAGGTGCAGGATCAGCATGCTCCAGTAAGGAGACGGTAAGGATGGCAAAAGGAACTGTGGATGATCAAGGAGATTGTAAACTTGGCTGGGATGGAAAAAAGCATATGTCAGGTTTAAAAAGGTGGCATCAGACATTATGAGGAATGTAAATCAAGTAGGAACGCACTCTAGAGGGCCTTCTTGACATGTTTAAAGCTTTGTATATCTTTTAATCATTCACATTTGTCTCCCACTTATTTCAATACTGGAAATCAAAGTCATTAACAGAAAGTGGAATCTATTCAACCAGTGTAAATTTTTCAAATGTCCCTCCTGAAGCCCAGCTACTCCATTATCACTGAAAATCAAAATAGCTGCAGATACTGAAATCAGCTTAGTCAAACACAATTTATCTTTAACAACTTTGAACAAACCTTTCTATATGCAACCTCTCAGTAATGTAAACATTACAAATATTACTTAGCTTGTCAGCTATAGCATGCGTTAGAGATTGCAAGGATCAAAATATATGGGGAGTCTGTAACAAGATACCTTACAGAGAGAGGCCACAGAACATAGGGTGTTATGAAGAGATTTTGTCAGGTACAAAATATATAATCTGTCAAATATAAAATATATGGAAGATCATTTGTGCATCGGTGCTCTCTCTTTGGTGGAGCGACTGATACTGATTACTCTTCATAGACCTTCTCTTCATCAAACAATACAAATATTCCTTTGACCTGTTTGGTTAACCCAGTAGATTTGCAGATTGGAAAAAAGCAAGTTTTATATCTGGAATTCTACGTGCGATATTCCTCAGGGTTGCCAGCTAATCAAGGCACAGAATATAAAAGAATTGATGATAGTGAGCCTCTTCATATGCCTGGATACATGGTGACAGATGACTTGTGATCAATTCTTAAGTCATCATGTAGACTTTGTGTCAGGTTCCCAGCAGATGGCAATATTGCATTGCATTCACTCAATTCTAATTGGTTCAATGGTGACGGTCATCAAGACTGTAACATATTGTCCCAATTTAACAGAACAACAGTAATGATCATGACATTAACTCCAAACTGGCAAATATTCTTATGGGAATTAAAAAATAAAAATAAAAGTTGCATTAAACTGACAACAGCTTATTTAGTAACTGCACAATTCTAACCTAATCCAAATCAAATCAACAGTGACTTCCGTACTTAAAAATATATATTATAGTGTACATTTTTACCTAGTACCTTCAAACAGCTGTCACCAACCAGTTGATACCCTGAATAGAACACCATCTAACTCTGTGCTGTTTTCCCCCATGAAGAATATTCATCTGTGCGAAATGTGAACCGCACGACTGAGAATGGAACTACTCGGAGTTTTAAATAAGGGATAAATAACTAGGCATTTATACCCTGGTATTTCACTCTGACACTAACACTCGTCACAATGGTCTTTCAGGTGTATCTTAGTGCTTTAATTATGGTTGCTACCAGATGTAAATTAAAAAGGGTGATCATAACCTAATCAGCTCCCTTGTAGATCATCTCATTTCTATTCCTTGGAGAACCCACCAAACTCAGCATCAGATGACACCAGTCAATCATTATCCTCAGTCTCACCATAAGCATCCCGAAACAGAAACAAAATATATCACAAACTTAAGTCTGATCTGGGTATATACTGTCAAACAGCAGGACAGACTTAAATTGATTTGCAAGGCATGTATGCATTTACAATCCCCTGCATCTCGCATGCAAACAGGATGTCACACACAAATATAACAAGAACCATGTTCACAGGTGTGCAAAATAAACTTGACTTCTTTTGCATCACGGTTCATTGAAGAATGGTGGAACAGGCAACAAAATATCTATACATAGCAATTTGTATGGAGTAAGGCTGCCTTAATATTCAAGGAATGTTGTTCTTCATTGGAATATAAAGGCATGACATTCTATAACATTTTTTCTGAACCTTATTCAGACTCTAGGAGTTCAGTTTTGGGCCATGACATTAAGGATATGCTAGCCTTAAAGGAGATGCAGCACATGATCACTAGATTTTACCAGAGACAGACATTATGCAGAATTTTTTTTTGCGTTCTCGAGATTGGAAGACAGAGGTGATGGTTCGGGATCAAAATATATCTGAAGTAAAAAGAGGAAGCGCTGGATACACTCAGCAGTCAGGCAGCACCTGTGTTGTGAAAAACAGAATTAACATTTCAAGTTGAAGACTCTTTGTTGGAATGGGGAAACAGAAAATTAAAGTTAGTTTTAAGTTGTAGAGAATATTGGGGAGCGGAGGTGTATAGAACAAAATAGAATATTTTTGATGTGGTATATTTTGCTGTGTGGATAAACTGTACATTAAGTTGGCAAGTTAATGAGGGGAGTTGAAGAAAGACATTAAAGGCATTGAAAGAGGAAGCATAAAGGATTGTGAAAGCTAAAACATGCAGTGCTGTAGGGAATACCCAGCTGATCAGACCATGCCAGTGGAGAGAAAAAAAACAGAGCCAATATTATTTATGGAGGACTTAACACAGAAGGCAGTGGAGGACAATTCTCTGGAGGCTTTCAAGAGAGAGTTAGATAGATCTCTTAAAGATAGAGGCGTGAAGGGATATGGGAGAAGGCAGGAACTGATTGTGGACGATCAGCCATGATCACAGTGAATGGCGGTGCTGGCTCGAAGGGCCAAATGGCCTACTCCTGCACCTATTGTCTATAAATGGCAATATACGTTTGGATGTGTGACCCTGGGCTACATGGGTACAATTCATCGTTTGATTAAACAAGATTCGCGGGATTTGCACTTGCAGGTCTAAAATTTGCCACGTTTTATGTCGCATGGTCAGAAGATTATGAATTAAACTTCCTTGTTCTCTAGTTATTCTGAAAAAAAAACATTTAACCAATGCTTTGAAGGTTGAACCAGAATAGCTTCAGAAGTGTATCAATAATCACCTGTCTCGTCTGGAGTGTTTGGTCAACACATGAATTACATCTGAGAAGAAAAACCAATTAGTGTTGATTTACATTCATATGCTCTTTTTCCTTCATTTCTTTATCTTCATTATCCTATCCATTTCGATCTTGAATCTATCACAACCGTGTCAAGCAGTTTCTCTTGATCATGTTGCAACTACCTCAATGTAGCACTGTATTCCTAGATTATGAACTACTGAAAGCAGTAACTTTGAATAAAAAGTGTCCATATTTAAGTCTTATTTCATATCTAACTACAGTGTAACTACACATCCTAATTACAGTGTGGAGCCAAAACGCCTCATACTTATTCAGTCACATACTGTTGCATAATCTATAGCCAGAATGAGCCCTGCCCATACTAGACTTCCATGAAATAAAGCTTATCTATACAAACTGGATATCTGGAGAACATGGATAGGTGATGTTTTGGTTTGGGACCCTTCTTCAGACTGATTGTGTTGTGGTGGGAGAAAGCTGAGAGGATGGGCAGGACAATGTTTGGTACGTGATAGGTGTCACAGGTGAGGGTTTTTTTGATAGGCAGATAGTTGGTCAGAGGGCGGAGATGAAAAGACAGGGATAAAGATATAAGAAGTGCAAATTGAGAAGCCAGAGGAAGGAATATGGGTGAGAGGTGAGGACAAGGGGAATACTATCTTGTTTCATCTGGGGTGAGGGTGAGCGAGAGGAGAACTACAGGTCACAGAAGAGATACAGGTGCGACAAGGATAGAGATCTCCTGGTCCTCCCTTACACCCCATTAGCCTCTGCATCCAACAGATCATTCTTTGACATTCCCACCACATTCACCATGATCTCATCAGAAGTCACATGTTCCCATCCTCACCCCTTTCTGCCTTCTGCAGAGATCGCTCCCTCCACCATGCCTTGGTTCACTCATCCTTTCCCACCCAAACCACCCCCTCCCCTGGTACTTTCCCCTGCAACCACAGAGGATGTAACACATGTCCCTATACTTCCTCCCTCACATCCATCCAAGGACCCCAGCAGTCCTTCCGGGGGAAGCAGTTCACATGCACCTCCTCCAACCTGATCTATTGCGTTTGGTGTTCCTGATGTGGCCTCCTTTACATCAGGGAAACTAAATGTACACTCGATGACCGTTTCACTGAAAGGTGGCACTCGGTCTGCCAAAGCCTACTGGGTCTCCCGGTTGCTAGCCATTTTAATTCTGCTTCCCATTCCCATACTGACTATTCTGTCCTGGGCCTCCTCCATTCCCATAGTGAGACCATACGCAAACTGGAGGAACAGCATATTCTGCTTGCGTAACTTATAACCCTATGGTATGAACATTGAATTCTTCAATTTATGGTAGCTAACCTACAAACCCTGCCCTTCTCTGTCCCCTCTTTATCTTCTCTGCCCCCTTTTTTCCCTCTTCCCTCGTTTCCCTGTGCCCCATCTGGATGTACCCCCATTTCTCCTCTTCCCATCCCCTTCCACCTATTTACCTTTATCTGGCATACACAATTTGCACTTACATAGCATCACACTTTTTCATCCTTATCTCACACCTTTTGTCTTTTTCATCACTGGCCTTTGTCCAACCATCTGCTTATTTTACTTCTGAGTCACGTGAGTGACTTCGTGAAGACCTCGCCAGCACGCATGCGTGGCATATCGTCGCGCGCACTCGCACTCGGCAGGCTGGGGGGGGGGGGGGGGGGGGAGTGCGCTCTCTCCTCCGGCTCCTTCACAAGACTGGCAGGTAAGTATTACCTTTTTCTTCACAGCATGGACAGGGCCGGAGGACTACGCTGTCGAGGAGCTGAGCTGCGGCCAGCCAAAAGGGCCCTTGTCCCCGGAGCTGCAAGGAACGCCGGCAGCTTCAACGCATGGTGGGGCAGGAATGCGGAAGTCGGGCGCTCCCGCTGATTCAGGGGCCGACTCACCCGAATGGGTTACCGCTCCGGAGCTGGATGCAACGGGTCCAGACTCCGAGCCCCCGTTCCCCAAGAGAAGAAGGGGGGGGATACAGGTACGTGGCTAGGGGTCTTGTTCTTCACAGGCAACCTCTCCCCGAGCTCCTGAAGACCCGAGGGGGCTGGGCCGGGGACAGCCGCACGACAGGGGAGCCCTACAATGTGCACATACGTACCACAGCCAGGGAGATCTGCCGTAGTGCAGCCTGGCCAACATCCACTGCTGCGTCGAGTAGGCCTGCTGGAGCAGATACCGCCGACAACACACCCCGTCAGGCTGCGGTCAAGGGCGGAAGGTGGCAGCAGGAAGCGGTCGGTCAGCTCAGCTTTGCGATGCGGCCGACCATACGCTAAAAGATGGGCAAGAGTGGAGGGTAAGTCCTGCACGGACCCGGGAAGCCAGGTTCTGGAGGCCGGCGCCGATTCAACTCACCTGCCTTCTTATCAAACAGGTGGGCCGCCCACAGTCTCGGAGAAGACAGACTAGCGGAGAGTCCGTGCGGGAGTTGTAATGATCCTACTTGGGCTATAGGTCACGACGACCTGCCATTGGACCCTAGACAGCACTTATGGAGGTGAGGTCCGATGGTGGAAGCCCTAGTGAGTTCGCAGGCCTGGGGAAGTCGGATTGTCCGCTGCGTTATAGCAGGGACGGTCGCATAGAGCGGTTGGAGCTCTTAGTGGTGCAACGCCTCCAGCGGGAACCGGAACGAGAAGAGCGGGACTCGCGGGCATCCACTAGCCGTGCAAGGACACCACTCAGCACCTCATCGTCCTTCAGCCAGAAGCATTAATGATTGCCCAGCTGCTGTGTTTGAAGACGACCCGGGACAGCCAGTGACCGCTGAGCCTGAGCATGAGGAGGATATGCTGGATGTGGTGAGTGAAGTTTGCCACTTCCACCCAGACAGGTGAACTCCTGCACCACAAATTAGCGGGCACCATTGATTGCCTAATTACGCACCAACTCCGGAGTCAGGTTCTCAATAATACCTTGGAGAAAGGTTCTCCACGGGCTATAACGGCGTTTGCTAGGACCCTGGTCGGGGATAATTGTGTCCAGATAAACAGCTAAGATGCACTGGCACTCCTATGCAACGCCCAGTATGAGATAAACTGCCTGCGTAAGAGCTCCATATAGCCCACACTCAACCCCAAAATTCGCGGGGTTGTGTCCGACCATTACCGCTCCACCGCCGCATCAGTTGTTTGGAGAACCTGTCCAAACAGATGAAGGGACTGGACAAAGGAGGCCAAAACAGCAGGCCTCATGAAACTAACCATCGGCCAGAGTTCACCCATATCACCGCAACAGCCTAATACAACCTGTGAACCAAGGCTGTCGGATAGGGCACAAAGATCCTACCTACCTACCTCCATCTCAACAAACACAACGACCTTTTAGGGCAAGGCCAACAGCGGCCTGCATGGAAATGCGGCCGCCGGCCACGTCAACCTCCATAAACGTCCAACCGAAGCACCGTATGTACGGAACCGCCGTTAACTATGGAGGTAAGGGGGTCTGGCTCCTCTCTCACGCCGTAGTATCCCTCCTGCACGAATAGGTGGGCGATGGCGGGCTGCCCTGGACATATGGAAAACTTGTCACCACAGATGAAGTTTATTTTTACAAAGTGTTCAAGGGGATATAATTTGTTGGAGGTATAAATTCCCCTACCCAGCATTCGCCTCGTAGGAATTTACTGTATCCCAAAAAGAGGTGGAGGCAGGGCATGCTGAAATTATACGGCGAGCAGAAAAAGGGGTAATTGGCATAAACCAAGCATGGGACCTATTGAGTTTGAGTCTAATATGTTCACCAGCAGTAAAAAAGAAGGGGGATGTCGGATTATAATAGATTTAAAACTGAGTTGAACACTTTTGTACAATATACCCATTTCAAAATGGATACTTTTGGAACAGCTAGGCAGATGCTTTACGCAGGGTACTTTATGGCATGTATCGATTAGAAAGAAGCATGCTATACGGTGCCCATCGCTGAGGCTCACAGGGAATTCTGAAGTTGTCTGGAAGGGTGCATTGCCCAATGGAATCATCACAGCCCTAGGCTGTTTACCAAATTGGTGTTTACCTGTATTGGCTCTTCTCCGACAACAAGATTATAGTGATGGCATATTGGATGAAATCCTTATAGTGGGGCAACCCTCCAATTGGCAATTCAAGGAGTGGCTGCAACCAAGGCTCTGCTTGAGAAGCTGGGGTTGTAATCCATCCAGACAAATCAAAACTGCACCCGGAACGGGTTATGGATTATTTGGTGTTCACCCTAGACACCAATTTAATGAAGTTTATCATCCCAACTAATAAAGCTACTGCTATAATAGAAGGTGCCACAATCTTGCTTGCGCCAGGGTACCGACCATTCGGCAAACAGCAAAAGTTATTGGTATTGGTAACTCTAAATTGGTAACTACATTCCCAGCTGCACGATTCGGACCGCTACACTACCGAAATTTACAAAGATCAAAAATCACAGCATTAAAAAACAAATGCTGGCCGCTTTGATCGGCCAATTCGGTTACCACCGGAAGCTAGAAATGAGCTACAATGGTGGGTAGATAATATTAAAGAATGTAATTGACCTATTATAGTGAGCAAACCCTGATGTTGTGCTACTAACTGACGCAAGCGCACCAGGCTGGGGAGCAACTGGTACGATGTCCAGTTTGTGGTGACAGATGGAACTCTCATGAGTCTACATTCCTGGAGTCACATGGGATAAACTATATAGAAAATGCTGGGGGCATTTCATGGACTGCGGGCCTACTGTACTAATTCACGGGATTACATGTCCGCTTTCGAATAGATAATGCTACAGTAGTGGCTTACATCAATCATATGGGTAGTATCAGGTCGCTTTGTTTGCGATGAATTGGCTAATACAATTTGGCACGGGTGCATTGAAAGAAATATTTGGATTACTGCGACCTATTTGCCTGGGAAGCTTAATTCAGTGGCGGACACCAGGTCACGTGTCTTCAATGACAACATTGAGTGGATGTTGAAGCCCCAAATTTTGGAGATATTATAGCTCATTTTGGGACACCAGATATTGACCTATTTGCGTCCAGGCTGAACCATCGAATACCAACGTATGTGTTGTGGGAACCAGACCCTGGGCAATAGCAATGGATGCGTTTTTATCCATTGGGGGAAATGGTTTGCTACGCATTTCCCCCATTCTGCCTCACCAGTCGGGTATTGCAGAAAATTAAACTAGACTCTGCAACTGGCATATTGATCATTCCCGACTGGCCTACACAACCATGGTTGTAGAAATTTTAAAACAACCATGGATGGCGATTGGAAACATCCCAAATTGATTACTCACTCCATTACGGGGGGGTCAGTCCATCCTTGCCATGGTCATTTAAACTTGTTGGCCTGCAGGTTCTGAAAGACCACTCATCCGGGCAGGCATCTTGTTAAGAGCCATAGACCTTATCGCCGCATCATGCCGAGAATCAACTCGAAACATACCTCACCCAAATCAGAAAGTGGGAGGCATTCTGTGCCCGGACCAACAAGTCTTCCCAACTCGGCAACAATACCTGATGTGTTGGAGTTTCTAGCAGGCCTCCATTTCGATGCTGGCCTCAGCTACAGTGCCATCAACAGCGCCAGGAGTGCGCTGTCCTCATACCTGGATATAGGTGTCGGCTCCAACCACCTGGTGTCTAAACTAATGAGGGGAGTGTTCAACACCAACCCTCCACGACCCAGATATACAGTAACGTGGGATGTGGGGATCGTGCTGACCCTATTGAGGAGCTGGGCTCCAATAGATGAGCTACCATTGAAACAGCTCACCCTCAAGGTGGTGATGCTTATGGCACTGACTACAGCCCAACGAGCCCAGACGTTACAGAAACTGCGACTGGACAGCATGGTGGCCACCCCTGGTCAAATAAATTTCTTTGTCAAAGAATTATTAAAACAGCACAGGCCAGGGGCGCATGGGCTGCAGTTGGAATTTCGGGCGTACCCTGTAGATGCCACTCTCTGCATAGTCACCCATCTCCACCACTACATCCGGGTTACTGGAGTTATCAGGATGAAGGAACAGGGCTCCTCATCAGTCATAAACCTCCGCATCATCGGGTGACTACACAGACGATCGCCAGGTGGCTCAGGGTGGTGCTGGATGCAGCAGAGTTGCTACTAACATTTTTAAGTCTCATTCCACCAGGGTTGCAGCGAGAGCCATGGAGGTGCCCATGGACCACATTCTCGCCACCGCGGGCTGGGCCAGTGGGAAAAACCTTTCAAACGGTTTCTATAACAAGCCTCTGGCCGCCCCTGCGACATTCGCAGAAGCTATCCTGGGTACCGCTCAGTAAATATCTGGCCCCGATTTAGTGGGTTTGTTGTTTATTTGATTAATAAATTGTGTTGACTTTTTCAGCCAGTTACGACTGAACTCCATTAACAGCCTTCCTCCATCAGACTGGCGGCAGTGTGATAAGCATGGACGTTGTCCAGTGCGTGAAATCACAGAGCTTTGAAATCTTCACGAAGTCACTCACGTGACTCCAAAGTAAAATAGTAAGATTAAACGAGAACTTACCAAGTTTGAAGGTTGATCTGTATTTTACGAGGAGTCGTGGTGAGGATTTCGTGCCCACCGCTCCCACCCTCTATCATAAGGTCAACCAGGTAGTTCTAAACGTTTTCATCTTATTACTATTTTTTAGCCATGGTTTGGTTCTGTGATTCCACACCGCTGCTTTGAAGGATGCCGCGCATGCGTGCTGGCGGGGTCTTCACGAAATCCCTCACCGCGACTCCTCGTAAAATACAGATCAACCTTCAAACTTGGTAAGTTCTCGTTTAATTTTACTATCAAACATCCCTCTTCACCTGTAACCACCTATCACTTACCAGGGTTTGTCCCGCCCCTCCTCCCTTCCAACTTTTTCACTTCCACCACATTCAGTCTGAAGAAGGGTCCCGACTCCCGACCCGAAGCATCACCTATCCATGTTCTCCAGAGATGCTGCCTGACCCGCTGAGTTACTCCAGCCACTCTTTAACATGCTTCTCGTTTATTCCTATCTGAATTTCCTTCGCCTTGCAAATGCCCACTGTGGCACTGCAAAGTCTGGACCCCACAAAAAGCTGCTCCAACAGTTTCAGGTTAATGGGAATTACATCCTCTTTCCACTTTATGCCAGTAATGCAAACTGAATAAATTCAGAATTTGACAAGTGTGAAAGGTAAGTATACTATTTGTTCTGTCTTGCAGTTTTGAAGCCCCAGTCAGCTTGTTGTACGACTGACTCATACAGACTTATGCTATCAGGGAAACTAAATGTACACTCGATGACCGTTTCACTGAAAGGTGGCACTCGGTCTGCCAAAGCCTACTGGGTCTCCCGGTTGCTAGCCATTTTAATTCTGCTTCCCATTCCCATACTGACTATTCTGTCCTGGGCCTCCTCCATTCCCATAGTGAGACCATACGCAAACTGGAGGAACAGCATATTCTGCTTGCGTAACTTATAACCCTATGGTATGAACATTGAATTCTTCAATTTATGGTAACTAACCTACAAACCCCGCCCTTCTCTGTCCCCTCTTTATCTTCTCTGCCCCCTTTTTTCCCTCTTCCCTCGTTTCCCTGTGCCCCATCTGGATGTACCCCCATTTCTCTCTTCCCCATCCCCTTCCACCTATTTACCTTTATCTGGCTACACAATTTGCACTTACATAGCATCACACTTTTTCTATCCTTATCTCACACCTTTTGTCTTTTCATCACTGGCCTTTGTCCAACCATCTGCTTATTTTACTTCGGAGTCACGTGAGTGACTTCGTGAAGACCTCGCCAGCACGCATGCGCGGCATATCGTCGCGCGCACTCGCACCGGCAGGCTGGGGGGGGGGGGGGGGGGGAGTGCGCTCTCTCCTCCGGCTCCTTCACAAGACTGGCAGGTAAGTATTACCTTTTTCTTCACAGCATGGACAAGGGCCGGAGGACTACGCTGTCGAGGAGCTGAGCTGCGGCCAGCCAAGGGCCCTTGTCCCCGGAGCTGCAAGGAACGCCGGCAGCTTCAACGCATGGTGGGGGCAGGAATGCGGAAGTCGGGCGCTCCCGCTGATTCAGGGGCCGACTCACCCGAATGGGTTACCGCTCCGGAGCTGGATGCAACGGGTCCAGACTCCGAGCCCCCGTTCCCCAAGAGAAGAAGGGGGGGATACAGGTACGTGGCTAGGGGTCTTGTTCTTCACAGGCAACCTCTCCCCGAGCTCCTGAAGACCCGAGGGGGCTGGGCCGGGGACAGCCGCACGACAGGGGAGCCCTACAATGTGCACATACGTACCACAGCCAGGGAGATCTGCCGTAGTGCAGCCTGGCAACATCACTGCTGCGTCGAGTAGGCCTGCTGGAGCAGATACCGCCGACAACACACCCCGTCAGGCTGCGGTCAAGGGCGGAGGTGGCAGCAGGAAGCGGTCGGTCAGCTCAGCTTTGCGAGCGGCCGACCATACGCTAAAAGATGGGCAAGAGTGGAGGTAAGCCTGCACGGACTCCGGGAAGCCAGGTTCTGGAGGCCGGCGCCGATTCAACTCACCTGCCTTCTTATCAAACAGGTGGGCCGCCACAGTCTCGGAGAAGACAGACTAGCGGAGAGTCCGTGCGGGAGTTGTATGATCCTACTTGGGCTATAGGTCACGACGACCTGCCATTGGACCCTAGACAGCACCTTATGGAGGTGAGGTCCGATGGTGGAAGCCCTAGTGAGTTCGCAGGGCCTGGGGAAGTCGGATTGTCCGCTGCGTATAGCAGGGACGGTCGCATAGAGCGGTTGGAGCTCTTAGTGGTGCAACGCCTCCAGCGGGACCGGGAACGAGAAGAGCGGGACTCGCGGGCATCCACTAGCCGTGCAAGGACACCACTCAGCACCTCATCGTCTCCAGCCAGAAGCATTAATGATTGCCCAGCTGCTGTGTTTGAAGACGACCCGGGACAGCCAGTGACCGCTGAGCCTGAGCATGAGGAGGATATGCTGGATGTGGTGAGTGAAGTTTGCCACTTCCACCCAGACAGGTGAACTCCTGCACCACAAATTAGCGGGCACCATTGATTGCCTAATTACGCACCAACTCCGGAGTCAGGTTCTCAATAATACCTTGGAGAAAGGTTCTCCACGGGCATAACGGCGTTTGCTAGGACCCTGGTCGGGGATAATGTGTCCAGTAAACAGCAAGATGCACTGGCACTCCTATGCAACGCCCAGTATGAGATAAACTGCCTGCGTAAGAGCTCCATATAGCCCACACTCAACCCCAAATTCGCGGGGTTGTGCCGACCATTACCGCTCCACCGCCGCATCAGTTGTTTGGAGACCTGTCCCAAACAGATGAAGGGACTGGACAAAGGAGGCCAAAACAGCAGGCCTCATGAAACTCCATCGGCCAGAGTTCACCCATATCACCGGCAACAGCCTAATACAACCTGTGAACCAAGGCTGTCGGATAGGGCACAAAGATCCTACCTACCTCCATCTCAACAAACACAACGACCTTTTTAGGGCAAGGCCAACAGCGGCCTGCATGGAAAATGCGGCCGCCGGCCCGTCAACCTCCATAACGTCCAACCGAAGCACCGTATGTACGGAACCGCCGTTAACTATGGAGGTAAGGGGGTCTGGCTCCTCTCACGCCGTAGTATCCCTCCTGCACGAATAGGTGGGCGATGGCGGGCTGCCTTGGACATATGGGAAAACTGTCACCACAGATGAGTTTATTTTACAAAGTGTTCAAGGGTATATAATTTGTTGGAGGTATAAATTCCCCTACCCAGCATTCGCCTCGTAGGAATTTAACTCTATCCCAAAAAGAGGTGGAGGCAGGGCATGCTGAAATTATAACGGCGAGCAGAAAAAGGGGTAATTGGCATAACCAAGCATGGACCTATTGAGTTTGAGTCTAATATGTTCACCAGCAGTAAAAAAGAAGGGGGATGTCGGATTATAATAGATTTAACTGAGTTGAACACTTTTGTACAATATACCCATTTCAAAATGGATACTTTTGGAACAGCTAGGCAGATGCTTTACGCAGGGTACTTTATGGCATGTATCGATTAGAAAGAAGCATGCTATACGGTGCCCATCGCTGAGGCTCACAGGGAATTCTGAAGTTGTCTGGAAGGGTGCATTGCCCAATGGAATCATCACAGCCCTAGGCTGTTTACCAAATTGGTGTTTACCTGTATTGGCTCTTCTCCGACAACAAGATTATAGTGATGGCATATTGGATGAAATCCTTATAGTGGGGCAGACCCTCCAATTGGCAATTCAAGGAGTGGCTGCAACCAAGGCTCTGCTTGAGAAGCTGGGGTTGTAATCCATCCAGACAAATCAAAACTGCACCCGGAACGGGTTATGGATTATTTGGTGTTCACCCTAGACACCAATTTAATGAAGTTTATCATCCCAACTAATAAAGCTACTGCTATAATAGAAGAGTGCCACAATCTTGCTTGCGCCAGGGTACCGACCATTCGGCAAACAGCAAAAGTTATTGGTATTGGTAACTCTAAATTGGTAACTACATTCCCAGCTGCACGATTCGGACCGCTACACTACCGAAATTTACAAAGATCAAAAATCACAGCATTAAAAAACAAATGCTGGCCGCTTTGATCGGCCAATTCGGTTACCACCGGAAGCTAGAAATGAGCTACAATGGTGGGTAGATAATATTAAAGAATGTAATTGACCTATTATAGTGAGCAACCCTGATGTTGTGCTACAAACTGACGCAAGCGCACCAGACTGGGGAGCAACTGTTACGATGTCCAGTTGTGGTGACAGATGGAACTCTCATGAGTCTACATTCCTGGAGTCACATGGGATAAACTATATAGAAATGCTGGGGGCATTTCATGGACTGCGGGCTTACTGTACTAATTCACGGGATTACATGTCCGCTTTCGAATAGATAATGCTACAGTAGTGGCTTACATCAATCATATGGGTAGTATCAGGTCGCTTGTTTGCGATGAATTGGGCTAATACAATTTGGCACGGGTGCATTGAAAGAAATATTTTGGATTACTGCGACCTATTTGCCTGGGAAGCTTAATTCAGTGGCGGACACCAGGTCACGTGTCTTCAATGACAACATTGAGTGGATGTTGAACCCCCAAATTTTGGAGATATTATAGCTCATTTTGGGGACAACCAGATATTGACCTATTTGCGTCCAGGCTGAACCATCGAATACCAACGTATGTGTTGTGGGAACCAGACCCTGGGGCAATAGCAATGGATGCGTTTTATCCATTGGGGGAAATGGTTTGCTACACATTTCCCCCATTCTGCCTCACCAGTCGGGTATTGCAGAAAATTAAACTAGACTCTGCAACTGGCATATTGATCATTCCCGACTGGCCTACACAACCATGGTTGTAGAAATTTTAAAACAACCATGGATGGCGATTGGGAAACATCCCAAATTGATTACTCACTCCATTACGGGGGGGTCAGTCATCCTTGCCATGGTCATTTAAACTTGTTGGCCTGCAGGTTCTGAAAGACCACTCATCCGGGCAGGCATCTTGTTAAGAGCCATAGACCTTATCGCCGCATCATGCCGAGAATCAACTCGGAAACAATACCTCACCCAAATCAGAAAGTGGGAGGCATTCTGTGCCCGGACCAACAAGTCTTTCCAACTCGGCAACAATACCTGATGTGTTGGAGTTTCTAGCAGGCCTCCATTTCGATGCTGGCCTCAGCTACAGTGCCATCAACAGCGCCAGGAGTGCGCTGTCCTCATACCTGGATATAGGTGTCGGCTCCAACCACCTGGTGTCTAAACTAATGAGGGGAGTGTTCAACACCAACCCTCCACGACCCAGATATACAGTAACGTGGGATGTGGGGATCGTGCTGACCCTATTGAGGAGCTGGGCTCCAATAGATGAGCTACCATTGAAACAGCTCACCCTCAAGGTGGTGATGCTTATGGCACTGACTACAGCCCAACGAGCCCAGACGTTACAGAAACTGCGACTGGACAGCATGGTGGCCACCCCTGGTCAAATAAATTTCTTTGTCAAAGAATTATTAAAACAGCACAGTCCAGGGGCGCATGGGCTGCAGTTGGAATTTCGGGCGTACCCTGTAGATGCCACTCTCTGCATAGTCACCCATCTCCACCACTACATCCGGGTTACTGGAGTTATCAGGATGAAGGAACAGGGGCTCCTCATCAGTCATAAACCTCCGCATCATCGGGTGACTACACAGACGATCGCCAGGTGGCTCAGGGTGGTGCTGGATGCAGCAGGAGTTGCTACTAACATTTTTAAGTCTCATTCCACCAGGGCTGCAGCGAGAGCCATGGAGGTGCCCATGGACCACATTCTCGCCACCGCGGGCTGGGCCAGTGGGAAAAACCTTTCAACGGTTCTATAACAAGCCTCTGGCCGCCCCTGCGACATTCGCAGAAGCTATCCTGGGTACCGCTCAGTAAATATCTGGCCCCGATTTAGGGGTTTGTTGTTTATTTGATTAATAAATTGTGTTGACTTTTCAGCCAGTTACGACTGAACTCCATTAACAGCCTTCCTCCATCAGACTGGCGGCAGTGTGATAAGCATGGACGTTGTCCAGTGCGTGAAATCACAGAGCTTTGAAATCTTCACGAAGTCACTCACGTGACTCCAAAGTAAAATAGTAAGATTAAACGAGAACTTACCAAGTTTGAAGGTTGATCTGTATTTTACGAGGAGTCGTGGTGAGGGATTTCGTGCCCACCGCTCCCACCCTCTATCATAAGGTCAACCAGGTAGTTCTACGTTTTCATCTTACTATTTTTTAGTCATGGTTTGGTTCTGTGATTCCACACCGCTGCTTTGAAGGATGCCGCGCATGCGTGCTGGCGGGGTCTTCACGAAATCCCTCACCGCGACTCCTCGTAAAATACAGATCAACCTTCAAACTTGGTAAGTTCTCGTTTAATTTTACTATCAAACATCCCTCTTCACCTGTAACCACCTATCACTTACCAGGGTTTGTCCCGCCCCTCCTCCCTTCCAACTTTTTCACTTCCACCACATTCAGTCTGAAGAAGGGTCCCGACTCCCGACCCGAAGCATCACCTATCCATGTTCTCCAGAGATGCTGCCTGACCCGCTGAGTTACTCCAGCCACTCTTTAACATGCTTCTCGTTTATTCCTATCTGAATTTCCTTCGCCTTGCAAATGCCCACTGTGGCACTGCAAAGTCTGGACCCCACAAAAAGCTGCTCCAACAGTTTCAGGTTAATGGGAATTACATCCTCTTTCCACTTTATGCCAGTAATGCAAACTGAATAAATTCAGAATTTGACAAGTGTGAAAGGTAAGTATACTATTTGTTCTGTCTTGCAGTTTGAACGCCCCAGTCAGCTTGTTGTACGACTGACTCATACAGACTTATGCTATGCACATTTGCAACCTTGTTCCCTGAAGAGTTTATTGAGTAACTACACACCTTTCAACATTAAAAAAGTGTTCTAAGATTGATTATTAGGACTGGATGTTACAATCCCTAAGATTTCACTACAATTGACATTTTTGGGTATGACCACCAGGTGAATTTTGCTAACAATCAGACACATCTTCAGTTGTGTACCTCAACGTCACTGGGTGTTTCGGCCTTTTATCACAAGACACTCTCAATCGAGGCAGGCCCACCACAGGTTGATCATGCCTGGGTGTGTGTCTTATTGCTAGCTTCTAGATGGTTACGTGGCAGCCCAGACAGCAACTTTCCTCTTCAGCCACAGCCAGTGACTGCTCCGTTCGGCGGCATTGGCAAGTTCTTTTATTGCCCTCCTTCGTGCCTGCCCTTTGACTCCTACTTCCCTCAGGAGCCTTGTGGTGGAACTGGCTACAAGCCCCCTGCACCCAACCTCCACTGGACACAACCTTACCCTCCAACCTCTCTCCTCTGCCTCTGCTGCAAGGTTTGAATATTGAAGCTCTTTCCTTTAATAAGCCTCATCCACAGCCTCCTCCTATGGGACCGTCAGCTCAATGATGAAAACACGCCGACAGGAGTTGGGCCAGTGAACGAGGTCTGGTCGCAGGTTGGTAACTGCGATTTCAACTTGGAACGAAAGCTTCTGGCCTAGGTCAACACGCATTTCCCAGTCCCTGGCTGCGTTCAGTAGGCATTAGCTGAGAGGCGCAGGGTTAGTCCTCCGTTTCTCTCCTTTCCGGATGAAGGATGGTATTTGCGGGAATGTTATCTGGGCATTGCTAGGCATGGCTTTGGTGGTAACTCTCTTGCACTCGAGTTCAGCTGCCAGACACCTCAGCACCTGGTTATGTCGCCAGGTGTATCTGCCTTATGTTAGGCTGGTCCTACAACCGTCCAGGATGTGCTTGAAGTTTGCTGGAACTGCACACAGGGGGCAGGCTGGATCCTCTCCCAGCCAAAGATTTAGGTTTGTGGGAGAGGGAAGGACGTCATATGTGGCTCTGATAATGAAGCTCAACTTATTTGACTTCATGGTCCAAAGCTCTCTCCATGTGATTTTCCTCCTCTTAACGCCATCCCACGTCATCCAGCGGCCTTGTTTGGCTTGGGATATGGCTTTGGCACACCTGGCTGCTTCTTCCTGGTGGCGCACCTCCTCCACCACCAGGTGCCGACGTTCAGCTGGAGTAGCCTTTTGCCAGGTAGGTTTCATTGCTCCCAGGCCAAAGCCCCCACGGCCTTGTTGGACATGGCCCACTATCTCCCGGTGTTGGAGGGCAGATTTTGCGTCCAGTACCACTGCTGCTGGAGTCCATTTCCTACCTGTTGCTAGGATTGGAGCGACACCTCTTATTATTGGGTCCCAGGATCCTGTTAGTGTCATGTCCAGCCTCACTTTGGCACATTTGTACTCCTCCACCAGGCTTGAGACTGGCAGTGAGAGGGCTCCATTCCCATAGAGCCCTATGCTGCTGACGCATCTCGGTAGCCCAAGCCACTTCCTCACTTGTGAGTTCACCAGTCTCTCCAGCTGGTTGGAATGGGATAAAGTGACCTCGTAGATGGCAATTGGCCACATGAGTCGGGCAGTAGACCGAATTGCAGACACCAAAGCTTCAGCTTCCCTGGGAGAGCAGTATTGTTGATTTGCTTGAGGCCACTGATTGTATCCTGCCTGAGTTGTTCCACCTGCTCTGCATCCTTGAGGTATGCGGTGTACCATCGCCCGAGGCTTTTGACGGGCTTCTCCAGGACAGTAGTATTGTCTCGTTATTGATGCGGAACCTTTCATCAGTGAGCCAGCCTTTGACGATGGAAATACTACAGGATTTGCTGGGTTTAATCTCCATTCGTGCCCATTTGATGTTTTCCTGGAGTTGATCCAGCAGGTATTTGGTGCGTGCTTTTGTTGTTGTTATTGTGGTCATGTCATCCATGTACGTCCTGATTGGAGGAAGACGCAGCCCACTCTTTAAGCATTTCCCTCAGACCACCCATCGTGATGCTCGAATGATGAGCTCCATTGCCATGGTGAAAACCAGAGGAGAAATGGTACAGCCTGCCATTATGCCTACCTCAAGGTGCTGCCAGGCGGTGGTGTTGTCCTGTGTTGTGATGCAGAACTGGAGGTCCTGGAAGTACGCTTTTACCAGCTTTGTGATGACCTCTGAGACCTGGAAGAAATTAAATGCTGCTCAAAGAGTCTCATGGGGCACCGAACCAAAGGCATTGGCTAGATCTAATGCAGATCTCTCTTTTCCTTCTTGGCAGTTTGTATCTGGTGCCAGATGACGTTTGCATGTTCCAGACATCCTGAGAAACCACGTACCCCTGCTTTCTGCACTCATGTGTCAATGAAGTTGTTGCTCTGCAAAAATGCTGAGAGTCTTTGGGCCACAACGCCAAAGAAGATCTTTCCTTCCACATTCAGAAGGCTGATCTGGCGGAATTGGCTAATGGTTGAAGAGTTCTTTTCTTTTGGAATTAAGATCCCTCTGCCCTTCGCCATGCCTTAGGTATGATTCCTTTCCCCCATGCCACTTTCATTAATTTCCAAAGGTATTTCAGGGCACCAGGGGTGTTCTTATAGAGCCTGTATGGAATGCCATTGCACCCTAGGGCTGATGCTGTTCTTGCCCGTTTGACTGTGCTCTCCACCTCCTTCCATGTAGGAGGCCTTATGTCCATCTGGTGCTCAGGTGGGTGGATAGGTGGCATGTCATCTGGAATGGTGACTGGCTCATGCCTCAGGTTGTCAGAGTACGTCTTCCTCAGGTGCTCCTCGTTCCCTTACAGGTACTCTCAGGATCCCACTCTTCTCCTTGACAAAGAGGCTTTTGACAAACTTATACGGATCTCTGTAGAAACTTGTCCTCGCCCGTTCTTTCTTCTTGTGTTGCTTTCTCAGGCATTCTGCTCTTCGCAGGATTGCCAGGCGCTGCTTATTTCTGCCTGCGGTGCCTCAAGTCCTTTCCTTTCTGTCTCTGTGGCCTTCCTTCACTGTTTTCTCAACTGTTTTCTTTCACCAGTCTTTTGATCTCCTGCTGCCTCCTGGATCCCAAATCTCTCCGCCCCCTAGATGTACATGGTGTCTCCCATCTTCTGCAGTTTTCTTTCCACACATCCCTTCAATCCTTCCAGAAGATGGACAAGGTCAGTGTTAATGGTCTCCCACTCTTTCCTCTGGCAGGATTTAGGCCACAAGATTTGAGGCTTTTTCCCTTCCATTTTTCTTTCTACCGCTGACTGTGGCTGGTTGGGCTCTGGACTCGTGTCCGTTGGTGGTACTGTACCTGGTTGAGCATCGCGTGGGGTGCTGATACCCTGTGGACTGTGGTGGTTATCCTGCCGCTGGGCTTCACTCGACTGATTTGGCCTACCTCTAAGAAAGTAGTGGTCAATGCAAGACCCCACACCAAGCTCTCTCAGGCACTTTTTCCTGCCCTGGTGGATCTTGAGACCATTCTCCGATGTTAACTTTTCCCTACCACAGATACAACTTCGTACCTTATGTCCTGCTGCTTTGTCAATTGCTGCGCTAGTAATGCTCATAGTAATACTCATTATTCTTAGAAGCGGTATCAGTAAAATTTGTGCAAGGTCCCACATAAAGAGGTACTAGCTCAGATAATTGAAATCTTCACACAGGGGATATAATTTAAGAGTGCTTAAAGAACAGTAGGAAGTAGAGAGGCGGTTGAGGGAATTCCAGCGCTTAGAGCCATGACTGGAATTCTTAGCTGCCCATGGTAGGGTGAAGGAAATCCAGAATGTTCAAGATGCTGGAACTGGAGCATAAATATCTTGCACGGTTAAATCTGGAGAAGATTAAGGACAACAAGGACAGTGATTTTCATTTTTAAATCATTGCAATGGGCTGGAAGCAAGTGTACCAGTGAACACCGACCGGTGTGATGGAAATGTGTTACTTGATTTGAGATGGGATACTTCATTTACAGGAATGGAAGGGGCTACAAAGAGCCTTGGTTTCAGGAGGTAAAAATCGGCCAGTGATCGGAGCTGACGTGAAAGTGGAAACGATTAGGAAGCACTGAAAAATCTAGACCTGGTACAATAGTTTCAGGTGGAATAATAAAAACGCAGCAGAGTGAGTGAACTAGAATAAAATTCTGCTGATAAAGAGTGATGACTGTTATCCACAATGCCTGCAAGATAATGTTTATCAATTCCTGATCCCGGCACCACTTGTCATTGAAGGACATAAAGTGCTGGAGTAACTATGTGGGTCAGGCAGCATCTCCAGAGAACATGGATTGGTGACATTTCAGGTCGGACGCTACTTCAGACTGAGTTGTTGAGTTACTCCATAACTTTGTACCCTTTTGTGCAAACCAGCATCTGCAATTCCTTTTTTCTACCTCTTGATCCAATACCACTGGGTGGCGCCAGCAATGGCTGCCTCGCCAACAGTCTGTCTGTCCCTTCCTTCTTTGTGATTTAATAGTATGTGTTAAATGTATGTTTTTAGTGTTCTTTAGCTTGTTTTATGTGGGGGGTTGGGGGAATTTTTTTCTAATCTATTACCTAGGCCGAGATGCAATTTTTTTCCGTATTGTATCTCTGTCCGCATTGCAGCCTAACATCGAGGAGTTGCCGCCGGCCTTTGCCGGAGACCGACTTTTGAGAGCTCCCCGGGGGGGGAGTCTATGGGACTTTAACATCAAGGAGCGCTCGATCCCTTTGCCAGGGATCGACCTCGGAGCACTAGCAGTGAGTGCCTGTGGTCTTAACATCACGGAGCTTGCGGTCTCTCGTCAGAGAACGACTTCGGGAACCCCAAGCCACAGGAGCTTCAACCGCCCTGATGCGGGAGTTTCGATCGCCCCGACGCGGGAGCTGGCTGTGGGAGCTTTGACCGCGGGAGAATAAAGAGGAAGATTAAACTTTTTTGCCTTCACAGTGAGGAATGTGGGGAATCTGCTGTGGTGGATGTTTATATTAACTTTTATGTAGTTGTATGTCTTGCTGCCTTTTTTTCGTATGGCTATATGGTAATTCACATATCACTCTACCTTAATTGGTATATGTGACAATAAAAGACCTTTGAAACCTTGACTGACTGTATTTCTACCGATGTTAAATCTTCACCGCCCAATTCGAAAATCCTTTCTTCCTTGTGACCTTGTGAATATAAACCTCTTTGGTGAGGGTGAATTCAGCCCGTGGTTATTACTTGACAGTTACTCCACAGAATCTTTGCACAGATTCCAGCTTGATGGTTTCCTTTGGGTTCAAGCAATGAAGTTTGCTATTGAAGAGACCAATAACTCTCTAACACTCTCCTACCAAATGTGACGCTGGAGTATGACATCCAGGATTCCTGTCTCATGTCCTCAACTGCAATGAGCTCAGCCATTTCCTACTTAACCATGAAAGCTGAAGTATTTGATGTGAAGTGTGCTTACAAACGAGTGCTCGCAATGCTCAGCCCCTCTACTTCTGAGCTCACCAGAATTACAGCTCGATTTTTCAGTTTCCTCCTTGTTCCACAGGAACCAGCCACTGTTGCGAGCTTAATTTCCTGCGAATCAAAGCACTGATGAAACACACACAATGTTCCACATAACACAACCCAACCGTCTACATTACTGACAGCATTCCTTCTTAATTGGCGTGCAGTACAGAGAAACTGTGAAGATCTTGACAGATCATGGCACTCTGTGTTACACCACAGATCAATCACATACCAATAAGAGAATGGTGATTAACTGAATTGATGGTTCAGGGAAGGGAATATCAGCCAGACTTGCTGCTGATTGCTACCCGCTGACCTTTACTGGAAAGTGCATGGATGTGTTCGGATCATTGAACTGTACAACACAGAATCAATCTGTGAGACTCATTGTCCCTGTGTCCGTTTTTGAAACAGTTTGTCTGTGACTACCAGTCCAATGCATGTTGATCATAATCCTATGGGGCCCTTTTGAAAGTTGAATACATTTGCTCATTAGATTGTGAGTGTCATTGGACTGTTTGATTATAAGGATAATTTAAGCTGAGGCAAATTGTTTCTTCACAAACATGAAGCCAAGTATTCTTATTCAGGGAATGGTTCCATTTTCTAATGCTCGATCAGAACTTGGGAAGGTCTTGATGAGCATAACCAGAGACAGCCACTCTATTCCCCAGTGAGAGGCAGGAACCCCTGAGGAACAGAGGATACTGCAAATAGGATTTTTCCTTTGTAAACCTGGAATATCTTTTAGAGTTTAAATGAGAAATATATCAATGTAAAGCAACGTTGGCAATTGCTGAAACATCTGAATGTAACAATTGGTGTTAATTATTTCTCTCACGCATTACTCAGTAATCCATCACACAGCCGCTTGACTGTATCGTTGCTTAAATTAATCCAGCTCCCTCAGCCTATCACTCAATAAAAAACACTGGGAACTTTTGCATTTCAAACACCCCCCCCCATAAAAAAACTAGTGACGAGGCAATATCTACAACTACTTCCATTGTTGTAATCACTTGGGAGGAAATCTAGTGGCTTCTGAGATAAGATGATGATGATTAACAAATGACATAACTCACACCTGAAATTATGATTTCACTTCCTCTTATTCCCAGTATTCTTATGCAAATCCTGCTTTACATTGGAAATGTTACAGGCAGGAGATACTGCTTTAGTCACCAACACTCAACATATATACAAATATAGGTCACTGCTTGTACTCACCCCCACAGTTGATTCATTAAATTCAATGCATTAGTTATTTGAAGTATTTTTAAAGAATTTGAAGTCTTAAAGAGGCATGCGTTTTGCAGGGAAATGTCTGAATCTGACAACATACATCTCAACACAGAAAGCTGGAGACATAAGGAACTGCAAATATAGTAGGCTTCAGAAAAAAACACAAAGTGCCAGAGGAATTCAGCAGGTCAGGCAGTGTCTTTGGAGTGCAAGGATAGGTGTTGTTTCAGGTTGAGACCTATAATCAGAAATGTGGAAGTTGATGTCAGTGGTTTCTGACGAATAGCAAATTACACTCTGGAATTCGGGGGGTGGAAGTTACAGAGAATGCTCATCACATGCAGTGGGAAATCCTGCAGTAGATCAGACATTCTGCTGGGAGTGCTTCGTAAGTATTTGTTCATTTAGATTATTAAAGCATCAAAGGTTTTTACAATATTTATCTGTATTTAGGTTTAAATATGTCTAAAGTGGTTTTGAAGTCATATTACTATTTTTAATGGTCTTTCAGAGTTCTTGTGAAAGTAAAATTAAAAAATATTAACATTTTGGCACCTCTAAAAGTCTTCCTTGCTGTTGGTTTTCTTTTTTTCGTTGGTGTAGGGCAGGGGAACATGTTGAATGCCACACATGATAACATCATAATATTATATATCCATGCATATAGAATATTCTATATCCATGCATATAGAATGCATGAAATAGTAGCTTTCCTGAGGCAGTTTCCAATGGGGAGGATGGCTCACAGTTTTTATCTTGGTGGTCAGTGCCAGGTATGAGTGTTGGTGGTCAGTGTCAGTGCCCGAGCAGGCATGACTCTCTGCTGACTGTAAATTCTGCCTTAATAAGTGTTATAATATAAATATAATTTGAATATAATTGTTTCATTGTAACCTCTGAAACCCAGAGGGAAAATCACAAATATGCACCAGACTGCCTTCCCTCCTGCTTTCCACACACTTGAGTTTCTCACTTCCTTAACCTATCCCTGTTAACCTACACCCAAAGGTTTCTGTAATTTTATGTTACCTGTTGTAATGCATTGAACAGGAGGAGAAAGAAGGAACCGATAGCCAACACTGGTAGTGTTTTTGATGAATTTGAGCAAAACTGGATGTTGCAAACACACATATGCAGAACTACTCGCAGATCCGAACTGGATTTGAGACCGCATTGAGGCATGTTCTAGTGAAGAGATCATTGTGCTGCAAGCATGGTGGGACACAAGGTTGGACATTTTGATCAAGATGTACTGGATAAGATAGAGCCAGCAGAAATTGAACTTATTCAATACACAGGATTCCATAAAGGTCTGGGTTGAGAGGCAGAGTTTGGAAAAAAAAAGTGTTCTCGCTGATTCTTTTATTTACAAAGGAGTCTTATCCTTGAGAAGTAATATTACTACTTCTCTGACTTTCAGATTCTAGACTCCAATTGCTCAACTTCTTGTGGATCAAAAATGGTGACAGGATATATCTCTTGCTGTTACAAGTGTGCTGATTGTCCATGAAAAGACTAATGCAAAAATCTCTGCAATATGATAAAAACCTTCTCCACCTCCACAGACAAACAGTGCCTTCCATGTCAGTAAAATGAATGGTCATCACCAAGAAGAGTGAAATGTTAGAAGAGAGTGATCGAGTTCTTCCGATGGACAGGCACACTGGCCATATATCCATAACAATTACAGCACGGAAACAGGCCCTCTCGGCCCTTCCAGTCCGTGCCGACCATTTATTTTCCCCTAGTCCCATCTACCTGCACTCAGACCATACCCCTCCATTCACTTCCCGTCCATATACCTATCCACTTTACTTTTAAATGTTAAAATCGATCCTGCCTCCACCACTTCTGCTGGAAGCTCATTCCACACAGCCACCACTCTCTGAGTAAAGAAGTTCCCTCGCATGTTACCCCTAAACTTCTGTCCCTTAATTCTCATGTCATGCCCTCTTGTTTGAATCTTCCCTACCCTCAATGGGAAAAGTTTATCCACGCCAACCACCTTCAGGGAACTATCCCTTTCATCATTTTAAAGACCTCAATCAAGTCCCCCCTTAACCTTCTGCGCTCCAAAGAATAAAGATCTAACTTGTTCAACCTTTCGCTGTAACTTAGTTGCTGGAACCCAGGCAACTTCTAGTAAATCTCCTCTGTACTCTCTCTATTTTGTTGACATCCTTCCTATAATTAGGCGACCAAAATTGTACACCATACTCCAGAATTGGTCTTACCAATGCCTTGTACAATTTTAACATTACTTCCCTACTCCTATATTAAATGCTCTGATTTATAAAGGCCAGCACACCAAAGGCTTTCTTTACCACCCTATCTACATGCAATTCCACCAGAGAAGGTTTTTTTGTCAAACATGACCTTCCAGGCACAAATCCATGTTGACTGTTCCTGATCAGACCCTGTTTATCCAGATGCTTATATATATTATCTCTAAGTATCCTTTCCATTAATTTGCCCACCACTGACGTCAAACTAACAGGTCTATAATTGCTAGGTTTATTCTTTGAACCCTTTTTAAGGGAACAATATGCGCAGTACGCCAATCCTCCGGCACTATTCCCGTTTCTAATCCTCCGGCACTAATTCCGTTTCTCCCCCATCTCTTTTGGCTCTGCAGATAGCTGTCCATTCTGTAAAGATTCTGTACTCTTACAATGTCCCCTTTAAATGTCCTCCATTTCTCTTCTACATCATTCCCTTAAAACAAAATGTCCCAATTCACTCCTTTTAAATCCTTACGCATTCCCTCAAAGTTAGCCTTTCTCCAATCAAAAATCTCCACCCTAGGTCCAGTTCTGACTCTCTCCATAATTATATTGAAACTAATGGTATTGTGATCACTGGTTCCGAAGTGCTCACCAACGCATACCTCTGTCACCTGACCTGCCTCATTTCCTAACAGGAGGTCCAGCACTGCCCCTTCTCTGGTCGATGCCTCCATGTATTGCTGCAAAAAGCTATCCTGCACACATTTTACAAACTCCAAACCATCCAGCCCATTTACAGAATGCGTTTCCCAGTCTATTTTTGGAAAATTGAAATCTCCCACAATCACTACCTTGTGCTTACTGCTAATATCTGCTATCTCCTTACATATTTGCTCTTCCAATTCGTGCTCCCCATTTGGCGGTCTATAATACACCCCTAAAAGTGTTGCTACACCGTTCCCACTTCTCAGTTCCACCCAAATAGTCTCCCTAGACGAGCCCTCTAATCTATCCTGCCAAAGCACTGCTGTAATATCTTCTCTGACAAGCAATGCAACACCACCACCTCTGGTCCCTCCAATTCTATCACACCTGAAGCAACGAAATCCTGGAATATTTAGTTTCCAATCACAGCCCTCCTGCAACCATGTTTCACTGATTGCCACAACATCATATTTCCAGGTGTCAATCCAGGCTCTAAGTTCATCCACCTTTCTTACAATGCTCCTAGCATTAAAATATACACATTTTAGAAATCCACCATCCCTTATTCTCTGTCTATTATCTTTTTCCTCTTTCTCGCCTACATTTTGTGTCTGAGTGCTTCCCTTCTCTGCCTCTTGCCCCACACCCTGTCCCCTAGCCCCCTCTACCCAAGTCCCTCCCCCCAGCCTTTCTAGTTTAAAGTCTCCCCAGTAGCCTTTACAAATCTCCCTGCCAGGATATTGGTCCCCCTCGGGTTCAAGTGCAATCTGTCCTTTTTGTACAGATCATGCCTTCCCCAAAAGAGGTCCCAGTGATCAAGAAACTTGAATCCCTGCCCACTGCACCAGTCCCTCAGCCACGCATTTATCCTCCACCTCATTCCATTCCTACTCTCATTGTCACGCGGCACAGGCAGTAATCCTGAAATTGTTACCCTATTGGTCCTTCTCCTTAACTTTCCCCCCCAACTCCCTAAATTCTCCTTTCAGGACCTCATCTCTTTTTTCTGCCTATGTCATTGGTACCTATGTGTACCACAACATCAGGCCCCCCTCCCTCACTTTTCAGAATCTTTTGGACACGTTCCGACACATTCGAGACCCTGGCACCATCTTGCTGTCTGTGCTGACTACTGAAGATCTCGTCATCATCACAACAGTAATTTGCATTTTTATCTTCAATCTTCATTGTCCGGCTGATTGGAGGGATCCATCTCCTGTGATGCTGGTCATCATCGCCTGGTGATGCTGTTATTCATAGCCATAATAAGCTGCAGCATTTATCTTTTCCTGGAGAAACCAAACTGGTTACTATGTAGAATCAGGCAGCCCCTTTTCTCAATTGGCTTTGTTGTCTGTGTATCAGCTATGTTAGTGAAGTCACTTCAAGTGAGTAGTTTGTTTTGCAAAACCAGCTGCACCCCACAATGGTTCACTAAGTTCATGTGGCTCATTGGCAAGTGTTTACATATCTGCTTTTTCCTGCTCCTTCAGGTTGCTCTGTGTACCACTTAGCAGTCCATGTCCCCTCCCTTTGTCTTTGTAAACTATGATATTTCTGTCATTGAAATATTCATGGAATGTGATGAGGGCTCCTTGAGTGTATTTGGGTTACTATTAAGCTATAATGGCTTGCTTGCTCATGCATGTCTGTTGTGTACTTTCAGTAGTACTTTACAAAAGTAATGCTAAAACGTACAATCCCGGCCAACATATTACCTTTGCCATGTTCATGTACCTCACAATTGCTAGGAAAAAGCCTATACCATTGCCAAGGGCAAGTTTGTCTCCTTCACACAACTATTTGCAGGTCTTGTGAGCATGTATGGAATCATCACATCCTACTTCCTGCCCAAATGTTACAACATCCTCTTTAAACCACAGTACAACACACAATCATACTGTCAGGAGCCTGTGGAGGCTTCATCATCCAACACTGAAGGCCAATGATATACCACCCTGGTTCACCAGCAGAATTTTCCCATCTTTCCCACATCCACTTGTTCAATGGAAACACTCCTTTGTGGCTGCAAGGGTGTTGCTTAAATGGCAAAATGTATTTTTAAGAAGTAACTATGCGACATTGCGATGAGTGTGAGAACCTGTGACACACTGGTGGAAAATACTGTGCTGAATTCAACAATCCAGCATGGCACAACAGAGAGACTCCACAACATTGTTCTGTGAACCTCGACTGAAGTTCTCACTATTTATGTGGCTTTTACAAATAATGTTAGGGTGGCAGACAACCCACTTTTAATTGCAAAAAAGTGCCAAGTAATTTCTTGGTTAACGCTATGAATTTGCTAAATAGACAGCAGAGATGGAGCCATGTTGATTGTCTGAGCAGTTTGTCAGGTACCCATATCATCATTACATTTTCAATATTCCATCCATTAGTCTGCATGTACCTCCAAATAAATGCAATTGATGAAACAAAAGGAAGATGAAACAAACAGCATGAAGAGGTGAGAGGGAGGGGTGAGGCATGGGCTAACAAGCAATAGGTGAGATGGGGGATGATGGGTAGATGGAGTCAGGTGGGGAGAGTGGTGGCAAGTTAGGACTTAATTCCTCATAGAGGTACATAAAATCACAAGAGGCTTGGATAGTATGAAGACAAAGTCTTTCTAAGGGAAGGGGAATCAAACACAAGAGGGCATAGGTTTAAGGTAAGCGGGGTAAGATTTAAAAGGACCTCAGGGGCAACTTTTTCCACAGAGGATGATACAGATATTGAATGAACTGTCAGCGAAAGTGTTTGAGGCAGGTCATAAAGGCATGGCGTCATTCAGCATGGAAACAGGTCACTCATTCATTCTGCAGTAACACCATTTAAAATGCATTTGGACCAGTGCATGTAAAAGAAAAGTTTAGAGTTAATATGGGTATGTGCAGGCAAATGGGAATAGCAGAGTTAGGCATATTGGTTTGCATGGACAAGTTCGGCCAAAGGGCCTGCTTCGGTGCTGTATGACTATGATTCTAATTGCTCTCGCACATGCCAACCAGACACCAGAATATTCTATAAGAGCTCCAGGTGTTTTATTTCCATTTAAAAATGGGAGATAACTTATCCAAATCGATTCACTTCAGTGCCCAAGGATTGTAATTATGTTTTAGATGATGTGGCGATCAGTGACCCAAGAAGTTTAAATGAATACACAGGATGAATGCAAAGGGAAATTAGTCAACAATGCAAATAATATCCAAATTGAACAGCCAAAATGATAGCAATGTCCCTATCTGACTTGCACAGAGCTCCTTCAACAGGTTTCAGAGGACAGTGGGTACGTAATTCCGAATTAAATTAATAATATACCTAACCTTGGAGTATTTGAAGGTGGAGAGTATAAAAAGTGCTAATCTGGATCCAGCACATTCTGTCCCTAAAATCAGTATATATAACGGAACGGTGCACTCTAATATAATGCATGCAGTACCAATGTTAATCCTAATCAAAGCCCCCATTGTCAACTACCCCTCTAAAATGTGGCCCCATGAGTGAGATAAACTTTCATTAATGTAGGTCCTGCTGTTGAGTTCACAAATATGGTTCCAATCTTACCAAGCAAATCACAAAACTCCTGGAGGAACTCAGTAGGTCAGGCAGGAAAAGCTCACCAAGTTGGACTTGCATGATCCTTACTAAATATTATTTCCAAAAGATAGATGCAAGAAGCTGGAGTAACTCAGCAGGACCAGCAGCATCTCTGGAGAGGAATGGGTGACGTTTCGGGTCGAGGCACTTCCTCAGAATTTCTCGAACCGAAACGTCAACCCATTTAAGGAAAAGGGGGAATTTAAGGATAAGGGGGAATTCCTTTAGGACCGAGATGAGGAAAACATTTTTCATACAGAGAGTGGTGAGTCTCAGGAATTCCCTGGGGGATCAGGGGGTATGGAGAGAAGGCAGGTACAGGATACTGAGTTGAATGATCAGCCATGATCATATTGAATGGCGGTGCAGGTTCGAAGGGCCGAATGGCCTACTCCTGCACCTATTTTCTATGTTTCTATTCCTTCTCTCCAGAGATGCTCCCTGTCCCGCTGAGTTACTCCAGCTTTTTGTGCCTATCTTATGTTTAAACCAGCATCTGCAGTTCCTTCCTACACATTCTTTCCAAAATCATTAGTAAAATAAAATGGACAATGCAACAAGTGAAAAAGAAAACAGAAACAAAATAAGGCAAGAAAAATGTGATTTTGTTTTAGTGTTTAAAATAGCTTTACACCAAGGCAGCGATATATTAACTATAGAGACACAGGAACTGAATACAGTATCTACAACATTGGTACACACAATGACAGCTCCCAACAACTGATCTGCAGTTTGGATCAAACTTATTTCATTGAGTTTGATCTACAGAATAGTTACAATAATTAATTTAATAAAATTTTATCTTCTACTGTACATTTCTTTTTACATTTTCTCTTAATTATGATTAGTATTCTTCAACTTTTCAATAAATCTGCATCATTATCATTATTACAATCCACAGTGTTGGACCAACTTGTGTCAATGTTCAAGGATTGAGCCTTGTTTACTGCTGACCTCGCACGATCTACCAATCCTCCGAGCTCTTTCTCTCGATGCCCACAGGATGAAGCAATGTTTCAAGCTGCTTCACTAAATGCTAATATTGAAGTCTTAATGAGCTTTGAAATGTTTATTTTCTTCAAATAATGTTTCAGAGTCCCGGAATGCTGCTACTTGTGCAAATGTGACAGCATTCACACTCACCTGTGCCAAGGAATAGGCTACAACCAGAACGCAAGATTAATCCAGTGCCCTTCACATTCTGACGCTCTGACTGAGGCTGTACTTAGACCTGATGGAATTGAATCTGACTCCCTGTACTGCACCATTTCCTCATTCTCTGAAATAGAAGGAAACTATCGTTACACACAAGGCCCCTGGCTGTTTATGTCTGCTTTTTCAGGTTTCCCATTCCAGCATCATTCTCTTAATCTGAGGGATGCACTCCCCAGTGCAAAATGTGCCCCTGCATTTTAAGAAAAGGTATCGGGAGAGCCGAGAACTGGGGGGGGAAGACGAGAGAGAGAGAGAGAGAGCGGCAAAATTATTGTTGTGGTTAATGGTAGAGTTAGCAATGTAGGCTTAGTTTGGGCAGAAAATTAAAACTCCATGTTATTATATGATTGGTTAGTAAACAGGATACAGGAATTAAGTGTCAGATGTAATGTGTGATGTGCCCGCAGGGATGAGTGCTGGAGCTGAGTGCTCGGCTTTTTATTTTTACAATTTATATACATGACTTGGACGAAGGCACCGAAGGTATATTTGTTGCACAAAAATAAATATCCAGACGACACAAAAATAGAGACAGGAAAGCAAGTTGGGAAGATGTTATAAGGATGCGACGAAGGAATATAAATAGGTCAAGTGAGTCAACAAAGAACTGGCAAGTGGAATATAACATACTAAAACATGAAATTATCCTTTGCAGTCAGAATCACAGATGAACAACTTAGGAACAGGCTGTCTGGCCTCCGTGTCTATGCCACCCATCACCTATCTATATTCATTCCACTTGCCTGCATTAATTCCATATCCCTCTATACCTTACTCGTTCAAGTATCTGACCAGATTCCTCTTAAATGTCTTAATTCTTCTCATGCTTCAACACATTAGATGATGTGAAAGGTTGCTAACCTGATGGTGTGCGCAGTAAGCTAATGTCTTGTGGGTGACTTTATTAGACTAATGTCTTGAATGGGCAGGTTTTCGTATGACAAAGATTCAGAAGTGATGTTTGAATCTTAGTAAAGTCAAAATTTTCTTCACAGCAGGCCACGTTTGTATTCTTAGAAGTGTGAGAGGGGACTTGATATAAACATGTGAGAACCTGAGAGTGCGGGTGGAAACAATGTTTCCTTTTGTGAGAGAACCAAAACTAGGGGAAACTGCTGAAAAATCAAGGCTCACTCATTTAAGAGAGAGAATGGACGGAACTTTTTGTTTTCCTGCTCCTAATTTGTATGTTTGTGCATTCATACATAAATTGTCAGGACAGCCTCTAGCAAGATTTTGTAAGTCACCTGGAGGGGTGCATAGAGAAAGGATGAAGGATAGTCACTTATTGGGCAGATGTGGATCCCAGTCAGAGTCAGCATTTCAGGAGAAGAGGAGGGACCTAATCCAGCATGAGTGACACCTTTAAGAGAGGAGGTGTCTGAACCTCTGAAAGAGTCAGCATTTTCTCAAGGGTAAAGAGAAAATTTGGGGGGAAAAAACACAACAGAATCATATCCATACAACTCGTTGTTGGGAATGGCAAAAAAAAAGCAACGGAAACGTATTATTTATAACAAGCAGCTGTTTCAGACAGAGCATAAACCGTTATAAAATTGACTAAATGGCAATGATACTATGAATGATTCTGTGTCATTTAGCCGTAACTATGATCAAAATTACATCTTCAAGACTGCCTGAGGATGTCGACAACACATTAAGTGCACAAGGTGTGCCATATAGTTTCCTCTCTCCTGCAGCAGAGAAGGTCGCTGAGTGCAAGGACTGTTTAAATGTCAAGTGATCAATTTTTAACTTCTTTAGACTACTTTTTGAAAGGTTGTTGCCTTGTTCATTACTCAGTTGCAAAAGGAGACAACAAAAAAATGCTTGCTGAAGGGATTTGGCAAACTACACTGATAGGTCGGGGTGCACTTAAACATGGAGACCCAAAAGCAGATGACTGGATGGTGAGGACCTGTGAGAGAGGGACTAAAATAGACCTTTAAACATCTAAGTCGATCAGAAGAACTTCAACATCCATTTAAAATGTACAAAAAAGCTGATGACTGCACCAAAACGTACAATACACCAAAACAATGTAGTGCTTGGCACCAATATTTACCAAAACCAATAAATTTAAAGTTCTTATTAAGAAGGACAGATGAGAAATTGAATCACGGTTAGAATTAGAAGCCTGAGGTTCCTGAAATATTAGGGGCGAGTCTCAAACAGTGGTGTGTGCAAAAAATTCAGTGTTGTTTAGTGTGAGAAGTCAGTGCTGTCACATGATGTCGATGAAGAACTCACATGGATTCCCCATGGCCTTTTGGAAGGATTGCCGGCTGCCGATGAGCTCAGGAGGGACAGCTGCTAGATCCCGGACAGGGGGAGCTCCAGGGGGCCCACATACTTTTTGGACTGTGGGCTGGTAGATTGGCAGAACCCCTGGAAGTCCATGAGAACAGTGGCTGTGGTGACTGAGTTGGCTTGCTGGTCGTTCACAGTGCACAATGTTCCCAGTCGTGCGCTCAGGATCGCTCTCAACCCCCACTTTATTTGACTCTGTTTTCTGCTCCTTCTCCTTCCCCATTGAGCTTCTTCTCTCACCAACAGTCCGAATAGATCCACTGCTTTTGCTTCCTGCATAAAGAACAGAAAACACAACTCACCTCTCTGTAAAACCTATCACAATGAAGTGTGCAAAAGTTAAGACAGTGATAGAAACAAGAGTTACTAAATATTTTATTAAAATTCATTGATGAAGCCTTGTCCACAAAGTCTTGTCAGAAATTATGCAGTTAAGTAATTACGGCTACTACAGCCACCTTATTATTGCCAAAATAGTGAACATTTCTCCTTCCCTCATTCATCTTTTCCAACACCCGTTCAGTCACTCTCCTCATCCCCCCCATCCTGCACGCACATCCCTCCATTTTGATCACCTGTCTCTCAGACGTTAACCCCTCCCACCAGCACAACATCTCATCCACTGTCTCCTTCCTTGGTGATTTTGTTTAGGGCTTCAATGTTAAACAGCTCTGACAAGCAGTACTATTCCTTTGGGATTTCTCACTCTTACCATCTCTTATTATGTTTGCAAAGCAGAAATACTGATGGATCAGAAAGCTATGTAACTTACATTATGAACATCTGTCACAGGGAGCAACATAACCAGAGGATGCTCCCAGGAGTGAGAAATTCAAACATTAACAAACCCAGAACATTCTTAGTGGAATGATATTTAGCAGTGATCAGTCCACCATGTACCCTACCTTCACTCTGCTGGCTTCCAGCACTATTTCCATAGTTTAGGGTAGGCTCTTGGCATGTCGCAGGATAATACGACTGAGGCAGTGGATACTGATACGGGAACCCCTGAGCCAACTGCCAGGGGCAAGCTGGATGTGGGAGAGGTGCAAGAGTGTCATGTTCTGATGTGCCACTGGAACCTTCATTTAAGCTCAAGCCAGCCATATCTACCAGCAAAGAAAAGGAATGCAGAGACATTAGTTACAATTCCTGTCATGAGTCACTTAATAATCTTCTAATAGTGACACCGATTTCAACGAATAACAATTGTAACCACTGCTCCCATTTTATGAGGTAGAAAATAAAATGAAGATAGTGACCTGTTTCCAAGCTGAATGACTATGAAATGCTGGCAGAAGATTTGCTTTTGCTAATAATCCATAAACGTCTGAATCCATTTTTTGTTTCTTCACGTGCTCAATAGCATTCATTTTAGCCATTGGTGCCTCTTTTATAATTCCTCCAAAATAATAGTTTTTGTTCCATCACCTTCCCCATTTCCTTGCTTCCACATTAGTTTCCCAGTTTAAATGAAAAGTCATTAACGGTGCATTCATCTAATTTTTATCTCCACAGCTGCCACACAAAGTAGATTTTATTCTAATTCTCAATGTGCATCCTATTGTCACACTACAAAGACAAATCTTGCATTCACAATTACTATTGGTATTAAATTCCTTTGAATAGTCACTCTCTAACTTCATTCTCTTTGAAGTTTCCATACCTGACTGCCATGACAGGCAAAAGCAAATGGAAGACACCATCCAAAGGAATGAATCAACTACTGTATAACTTTGATTGAGATTGGATGCATACAAATGTTTGGCTATTCCTTCTCTACAGAGATGTTGCCTGACCGGCTGAGTTACTCCAGCATTTTGTGTTTATATCTTCGGTCTAAACTGTTTGCCATGTTAATTAATTTCATTTTGCCCTTCATGATTTACTCAAAAATGGATATTAAGATATCTGGTAAAACTTGGTGACTGTGTTACCATAGATATTTGGTATTCTCTGTTTGTGATTGCATCATTGAGGTAAGCATTTATTGATCATTCTAAATGCCATTGAGGTGGTGAGGAGATGCCTGCCAAAAAGTAGGAGATAGCGAGAGAACATTATTGTTATGGTGGAACTCCAACATTGTAAATGAATGAGTGCACAAAAATAGAAAATATAGTTCCAACTGATGTTGTGTGAACTAGAAATCCACCTTGTTGATTTTTGGATTGGACAGGAGAACACTATCATCTGCTGGTTCCCCTTTAAAATCACACAACACCCTGACCTGGAAATATACTCTGCTTCTTTCATTGACTTTGCATGTAAAACCTGGAATTCTAAACCTAATGATAATATTGGAGTTACGAGGAACTGGTGATTTACAAAAAAAGATACAGTGCTGGAGTATTTCAACGGGAAAGGCAGCATCTCTTGAGAACATGGACAAGTAATGTTTGTCGGGACCCTTCTTTTGTCTGATGGTAGTGGAGCAGGGATGAGAAAGCAGGAAGAGAGCAGGAGCAGGACTAAGACTGACGAGTGATAGACGGAGACAGGTGAGGGGTTTGATAGGCAGATGGTTGGACTAAGACCAGAGATGAAAAGACAAATGCTGTGAAATGAGGATAGAAGCGAATTGTGAAGCCAGAGGAAGAAAAGATCAGAGTGTTTTTACACGTTGCAATAGCATTACAATAGTTTGATACGACAGTTCGTCCCACCTTCTCAAGGACAATTAAGAATGGATTATAAACACTAGACTTGTCAGCAACACAGAAGACCAAACATGAATTTAAAAATCTATCTCCTAAAAATGTAATTCATAAGTTTCTTTGGAGGAAGAGAATTTATTTTGCAAACCTCACATGTATTTTGGAGAAAGGAATGGCTTTGTCGAAATAAAGACTTGAGTCTCTCTCTGCAACATATACAGCTGCCAGAGCGCTCTTGCAGTCCCAGCAAACATGTGCCATGTTGAGTTCATTTTCTGGTCAATAATGATCAGCACCATGCGAGACTTCAGATGGAAGTTCTCATCTCACACTGTGGCAGCAGTAAATTCCATTGCAGCGGACTCCTAGAGTCATAGAATGACACAGTGGGGAAACAGGCCCTTCGGTTCAACTTGCCCACACTGGCCAATATGTCCCAGCTACACGAGTCCCACCTGTCTGCATTTGGTCCATATTCCTCCAAACCTGTCCTATCCGTGTAGGATAGCTATCCATGTAGGACTTCTCTTTAACATTGGAAGTGCCAGAGGGAATGCAATGAAGATTTATGCAATTTCTTCCTCAGATGGCAAGTTGGCCATACATGAAGATTTTGAGACTTTTCTCTCGTTCAGAGAATGAGGAAATGTTGTCAAACCTTGCAAAATTCTCAACAGGTTTGATGGGTTAGATGTAGGGAAAATATCTTGCCTGACTGAGAATTTTTGCATTAATTGGTGGGGAGGGGAGAGTACAATTTTAAAATAGGGGATAGGTTATTAAGAATGAGATGAGAAGATTTTTCCTCCAAGAAGCTTTGATGACATTTCAGAATTCCCTACCATGGTGGCACATTGAGTAAAGGAAATCAGGGTCATAGGGACAGTACTGGAAAATGGCACCGAGGTAGAATATCAGACATGATCTTGGAAAAGATTTGAAGGGCTAGATCATTTCTGTTCCTTTTTCTTGTCTGCCTTTGTGTAGGGCTTGATTTATTATGATTTCCAGATTATGATTTATATTCTTAACTATGTAGAGAGTATGAATGAATTTAACAAAGGAGTTGTCAACTGTACAAAGCATGACAACTCAAAGCACCCTTGCAAGCTTCCAGCTTGTGTAAATAACTTGCGTGTAAAAGCATAATCCAATGTTTCATCATGTACAGGCAGTCTATAAGCTACAAACAAAATGTATGATTAACTTCATGTCTCACTTTAGTACTACAATGCTTAAGAGTGCTTCACAACTGATTTTCCAGACTTTCTTCTTTCAAGTACATCAATTCAATAATGTCAAGGTTGACTGCACCTATTTTTTTCATTCAGAGCTGATAATGATTTTGCTATACCAGTCACGCCTGGTCTCAATGTGTCCTTTGTTTCTGCACTTGCTCCAGTTACCATATCCGTTACCTTACACCATCATCCCCTTTGTTGTTTAATCTCTCTTGCTTTCCACCTTTCACAGATCTCTCATTAATTTATTTCTTGTCCTCACTTCTTTACATGGCAATTTAATAAATCTGTCACGCCTCCAATTTTCTTTAGGATCTGTAAATGTGGCAACCAATCTGAAACGTGCACAATGTTTCAGCTTGACTGAATATAGCAAACATGTGTTTTTTAATAAATAAAAAAACTTGAGATTTCCAGTATGTGTAGTATTTTATCTCAACGGCAGCTTTATTTAAACCCAGGCTGTGCCCAATGTAGGAATGTTTAATGTGGCAACACACCATTCCCCTAGTAATATTATGGATATAGATTAGACTTACTGGCACTGAGGTCCCCAAAGATATAGTAACACTGCTCAGAGAAGGTAATTTTATTGACTGTATGTCTGAGGTAGCCATGCTTCAGCATACTGCTTGCATATTTTCTTGCTTCACGCCGATCTTTAAATCCCTGCACACGTGAGAAAAGCCAGTCGACTACATCAGCTCCTGAAGAGAAACAAGAGATGTTCATGAGAAGAATGGGAGAAGAGTTTCTCAAACCGTACACAATTCTGAAGGGGATGACAGGCTGAGTGCAGGAAAGTTGTTTTCCCTGGCTGAGGAAATTAGGACAGGGGTGCTGGGGTGGTGAAGACTAAAACATAGTCATCAACAGTAGGGCATCAACGAATGAGATGAGGAGAAGTTTCTTCACTTGGAGGCTGTTGAAACTTTGGAATTCTTTATCTTGAAGGGCTGTGGAGGCTCAGTTATTTTCATTAAAAACACAGAAGAATAGAAGGGTCTTAAGAAGGGTTCCGACTTAAATTGTCCATTCCCTCCTTGGATGCTGCCTGACTTGCTGAGTTGCACCAGCACGTTGTGTTTTGTTCAAGATTCCAGCATCCGCAGTTGGATGTGGATATGAAGGGTGACAGACACAAAATGCTGGAGTAACTCAGTGGGACAGTCATCTATGGATAAAAGGAATGGGTGACGCTTCGGGTCGAGACCATTCTTCAGATTGAGATGAAGGATATTTGGATAAGTCCAACTACACTGCTGTGTATACAATATCCTCCCCAGCACAAATCAGCATGACTCAATCCTTGCCTTCATAGAAACAACAGTTCCAGCGGTCAGCACACGCTGAGCCACGACCTGCAGAAAACAACCATATTTACCTGTTAGCAACTATCCTAACTAGTTTCCTTAAGTAAATTAATAAACTGACTGGGTTTTGTTCCCATTGCATTAATTGTTCAGGTGTCTGAACTAACAACAAACACTGCATTGGAAAGATACCAAGAGATATAGATAAGTGAGCAAATAAAGTTCTGACACATTAAATATCATGTGTGAAAATGCAAAATAATCAATTTTGTCGGGAAAGCAAGAAAACATATTATCTATTAAAGAACATGGAGCTATGAGATGCAGAGAGAATGGAGTACCCTGTTGCACATTGCACAGAAGGCTGGCCTGGGGGTATAATAAGGAAGCAGGAAAGCTAATGGAATGTTATTATTTATTGTTTGGGGAATTAAATACAGAAATGGAAAATTTATACTTTAGATATACAGGCTGTGGTAGGACCCAATCTAGAGTACTGTATACATTATGATTATATGTAGGAAAGAACTGCAGATACTGGTTTAAATCGAATTTAGACACAAACTACTGGAGTAACTCAGCGGGACAGGCAGCATCTCTGGAGAGAAGGAATGGGTGACGTTTCGGATCGAGACCCTTCTTCAGACTGATGTCAGGAGAGTGGGCGGGACAGATAGAATGTAGTCGGATTCTTCAGAAGAAGGTGTCTCGATCCGAAACGTCACCCGTTCCTTCTCTCCAGAGATATTGCCTGCCTCGCTGAGTTACTCCAGCAGTTTGTGTCTACCTTACATGATTATTCTCCTTGTTTAAGGGAAGATGTCATTGCATTAGTAACAATTCACTGAAGGTTAATTACATTTATCCCTTGAATAGCTAAAGATTGGTTTATATCCTCGGATGTTTAGAAGAGCGGGGGGGCTTGACTGAAACACGAGATCCTGACAGGTTTTGACAGAGTACAGGTGAAAAGGATGCTTCCCCATATGAGAGAGTCCAGAATTAGGGGGTCGCCCACTTTAAACAGAGATGAGGAAATTTGTTTTCTGAGACCATGAAACTTTGGAACTCTCTTCCTTGAAGGTCAGTTGAAGGAGAAGCTCTGAATGTTTTTAAGGCAGAAATAGCTAGATAGGCAGGGGGGTAAATGATTATTACATGTTGACCAGAACATGAAGGTTTCAGATTAGTTAGTTTAGTTTCTTGTCACGTGTACCAAGGTACAATGAAAAGCTTTTTGTCGTGCTCTATCCAGTCAGCGGAAAAACTATACATGATTACAATTGAACCATCCACAGTGTGCAGATACCTGATAAAGGGAATAACGTTTAGTGCAAGATAAAGTCCAGTAAAGTTCAATTAAAGATAGTCTGAGGGCCTCTAATGAGGTAGATAGTAGGTCAGGTCCAGTCTCTAGTTGTTACTAGGATGGTTCAGTTGTCTCATATTTAACTTGAGGGGCTGAGAGGCCTACTCCTGTTCCTAATTCACATGATCATAATGACAAGCCCTCAAATACTAAATGAATTGCAATTAGAAGGGTTAATGTGAGGAGAGAGTGCTGAATGCCAAATAGAATAGGATGAGCAAGAAATATAATTAAGGAGAAAGGATAGGGAATATATATTTCTGATTTGATGGGCAAAGTCTGAGAACTGTGGAAAGCCCAGTACAGACAAAAACACATATCTCAATATGAATGATTAGTGCAATCAAGATCCTTACATTGTGAACAGTGAGAATGTGACACTCACCAATGACAGCATTTGAAATGGTGATCTTCAACCACAGTCTATTACGGATCTCCAGTCCCGAGTCGGGCAACTGCATTGCCTTGACGATGACTGGCATCTCGCTTTTAACCGTTAGTGGCCACTCTTCAAACTCTAAACAAATTAACGGGTAGGAAAGGATTTAATAATCAAAGCACCAAAAGATCTGGTCTTGTCTAGCCTTTTTGAATTTTAGAGCCATATAGCTTGGAAACAGGCTTTTCGCCCCAACTCGTCCATGCTGACCAAGATGCCCCCATTTAAGCTAGCCCAATTTTGAGAACGTTAAGAGCTGTGAAGTGTGTTCAGAGGAAGGAGTGTTCACAGCCTTCAAATGACAAGGAGTCAATATCTACAGAGGCTTTTCATACCTTCCGTTCTGTCTCTCAATTAGATCATGATTTATCTTAACTTCGTCTCCTGATCTTGATTCTTGCCTCAGCTGATGGGACATCGAAAACAGTCGGACAGCATCGCACTTTGACATAAAATCCAGGACAGGCTATGTGGAGCCAAACCAAAGGGAGGCAGTGACCAGAAGTCCAAGTAAAATTTTAATTTTAAGCATTTTTGTTAAGAATTCCTTGCGAACTAGGAGTTCTTTTGGAGCCCCCGGCAATCATTAAGCCTCTAAAAAAAAAGAGGCTCGCTTGCAGACCCTGTTCCTCATGTAACCTCACGCAGAAAACGAAATAGGCTAGTTAATCCAATTCCCTAACCAAACCTGATTTCTTGCTCCCACTCTCTGATTGTTCCCATCTGCCTACACGCAGTGCTGACCCTGTTTTCAAAGAGATTGAGGTCTGAGATGAAGGAAACATCTCCCCTTATCTCTGCGAGTTAAAAACAGACTTTAAAAACACATATGCAGAGATGGGACAAGAGGGTCCAACTGTCTCATAACAATGTGGCCTTCCAATGCTTCCTCAAGTGGCAATGTGCACACATGCCCACAATATTCCCTTCCCAAACAACACAGGACATTGCCCCACCGCACTGAGCAAGCTCACACCACTGCCTATCTTGCCTTGCAACTGCTGAACATAGATTAAGGTAGCTTGACAGAATACAGAAGCTGGACAAATGCAATGCAACTTACTTTCCGAATCGGGGATGGAGCTGGTAAGTGACGAACTGGTGGAAGTAATGGCACTGGTGGTAGGGCTCATGCCGTAATGGGGGAATGATCCTGTCATGGCAGTGGTATGAGAAATCCAGGCTGCTGGGTCAATAGGTCTCACTGGTTCTGCTGTAACACAGGATAGATTAGACTATGAGCCACATTCAGTTCCAGCAAAAGAATAAAGAGACAACAATCTAACTACAGTGGACATGTAAATGTCATAAAAGCATAACCATGCCTGCAGGTGCATCAATAGCTGAGGGAGAGGAGAGCTGGAGCCTCCTCCTAAGGTTAATCTGGCTTTTCTTACCAGTGGCATATTTCTGCAATTACCATTTCATTGCAGAAAGGAGAGATGGCTATTTGTGGCAAGACATTTGCCAGTCTCCAGTGAACAATTTATTGTAGTCGGGAGGCACAGAGGGAAAGGGATGATAAACACAAGTACAAACTAAGCTTGGCAAAGATGCAAAGAAAAGGAGGATATTACCTAAACCAGATTTCATTAGTTTTGTTTTAAAAAAATAAAGTAGAATTTTTATGAAATTAAAAATAATAAGTAGAATTTTTATAACATTTGAAATGATTTTACATTAAAAACAGCAAAAATATAAAATAGAAATAAAATCCATTACAATTCTAACATTGTTAAAGCATTAGAGGAAGTGTAATCAAAACCAAATTTCACTCCTGACAGGACATCTACAATTAAAAACATGATTTAGTCAACAATTGTTGACGATACTTACTCCTGGGAATGGTGAAATAGCTCCTGGGAGTGGGGTCCCAACACTTGGCTACTGTTAAGCTGATTGGTCTGGAGAGGCAAACAGAATGGAAAAATTAGCTTACATCATCAGCCCCAGTCCAACGTTAAGTGAAGAGGCATTATGCATGGCAGAGGCATCAACATACAGAAAAGCTGTACTGTCAGAGTGGGGTGTTAGGTACTGAGGAAAAGTTGCACAGTTGGAGGGGCAGTGGTAAGAAAGTTGATTTCCTGGAGTGTGAAAGCAGTGTTGCTCATTGAAGTGAACATAGAGTGTTGAAGTAACTCAACAGGACAGGGAGCATCTCTGGAGGACACTGATAGGCAAAGCTTCAGGTTGGGACCCTTCTTCAGCCTGAATAATCCTTTCCCTCCAGAGATACTGCCTTATCCACTGAGTTAATCCAGCATTCTGCTCTATGAAAAATTCCAGCATCCGCTGTTCCTTGTGTCTACATTTTCATCTTAAATGAAGATCCTGTACTACTATCTTAAACAGTAGTTTGCAAAAGGCAAAATAAATTTGTTGTTTTTTCTACATTACATAGATGACTCCACTTCATGGTGTAAAGTACCATGGAACATCCAGATATCTTGTTAGTCTCCATGACATAAGTTGGTTAAATAGCGCACATACCCAGGTTTTGAGACTATTTCCCGTAGAATCCTCACAGCATCATCATTGCTCATGTTTTCAAAGTTGACGTCATTGACCTGGAAAACAGAGTAGAATGAAGGTTCAGATCAGGGATAGGATCCAAATCTCGACACTAATGATGGAATCAGGGACTGGTTCAGAGGACTGAGAGACAGAAGGAGAAATATGGGTTGGGCAGGTTTCAGATAACGACACAAATGAGCTGAAAATTAACCAGCCTAATCATAAGATATGATCAATGCTTTGAAGTCATCTTCCCATACTACTTCATCTCAGAACTGATCATTCACAGTCTGAAGAAGGGTCTTGACCCGAAATGTCACATATTTCTTCGCTCCAGAGGTGCTGCCTCACCCACTGAGTTTCTCCAGCATTTTTGTCTACCTTCGATTTTTCCAGCATCTGCAGTTCTTTCTTAAACATTTATGAACAGTGATCATCTGCAAGGCAACTAATAGATGTTGCATCACACCATGCCACTAACCCTTCATAGCTTTACTGAATAATTATTTGCTGTACATTCATTATTGTGATCGGTGTTGGTAACCAAATCTTGAGGACCAGAGGAGCTCCATTCCTGCTCTGTCCAGGAGAAGGAGGTGAGAGCAGTAAAAGTGCTGAAAGCAAATCAGATGAGGCCAAGGACCACACTTAGGCGACTGTTGGAGAAGAGTGTGCAGTTCCGATAACCATTCGATAGGAAGAGTGTGATTGTTCTGGAGAAGGTTAGATAATTTTTACCCACAAGGCTGGGAAATAACTGAATAGAAATAAACAAATTGTGAGGGCTGTATATTGGGTAGATAGTAGTAAGCTTTTCCCCCTTAGTAGAGGTGTTCGTGACACAGAGGGCACAAATTTGAGGTAAGGGATATAAGTTATATATGGGTGGTCTGAGGAAGAAATCTTTCACCCCGAGGGTGATTCAGCTCTGGACAAACTGCCTGAGGGAGGTGGAGGAAGTAAATATTCTCACAGCATGTAAAAGGTATTTAGATGAGCATTTTAAATGGCATGGCATAGAAGGCTCCGGGTTGTGTGTTGGGATCTGTGAGTAGTACAGATAAGCACTCGATGGCTGGAATGCGCATGTTGAGGTGAAGGGCCAGCATTTGTGCTGTATGACTCTATGATATACAAGAACACTTCAATATTTTGCGTATAATATACTGTAACCTGAATGTTCTTCTAGATGCAGAATTATTCTTGCACCATGCTAATTAAAGGATTTCTGATATTTTTGTCATAACATGTCCATCTGCAGATGACATGTAAAATAAAAACAAATATTTTTATTAATGATACATAACAATATATAACCATATCAGAGAAAGCGGTTCACTGATTGCAGACTGTTTGCTGACCGGCTTATGTGATCCTGGGGCTCTGAAGAGGAATGTAAGATGAATTATCCAGTCTGGCTGAACAAAAACCATCTTTCCCCAGTGGTGGAATCAATGTTCGTAAATGATTCAGCCTTGTCTTTAGCATTTACACACTGGGACCCACAGTCAATGAAGATGGAGATTTCTTGGAGTCTCCCATTAATTATCCATCACCATTCACTACTGGATGTGGCAGGACTAAAGAGCTTTGATATGTTCCATTGGGTTTGAGATTGCTTAGCTCTGTGTACTGCAGGCTGTTTTTGCTGATAGCATACAAGCAGTCCTGTGCATGTTGAAAACTCATTTTTAAGTACACCCGGTGTTGCTCCTTGTTTACCCTTCTTGTTCTTCATTGAAGCTGACCTGATCCGTAGATGCGTTAGTAATGCTGCAGTGAGGTTACAGATTGTTGTAGTGTACATTTCTGCCATTGCTGATTGTCCACAGCTCCCCAAGATATGTGTTGGAAGGAACTGCAGATGCTGGTTTAAACAAAAAGCTGGAGTAACTCAGCGGGACAGATAGCATCTCTGGAGAGAAGGAATGGGTGACAGGGGCCTGATCTGAAGTGAGTCTGTCAAACTTAGTATAGATATGTTGCAAAATTTACCTTTAGAGATGCTGCAGTTCTGTCACTGGCCGTGTGCGTGACAGTGCTACAGTAAAATAAAAATTAGCTTCAATGCTGTGAACGCCGACAACGGGGACAGATTTTACGTAGGGGACAGGTAAGTGAAAACTGTTTATTTTTTCATATAAACTTGTTTGTTTAGATGACCTTAATCAACATTTCATGTTGCGAAATGGTGATTTATTCCCCATACGAACCGGCAGAATTTTTCCTGCCAATATGGGGTTTAAATTCACCGCAACCGCAACGTTCCAATCCATCCCGTTACAGAAAATCCCACTCGCAAGCTGATGGCCATTAATTTACAGGCATTAAACACAAAATGTCTTCAATTTGGCCTATAAATTAATGACAATTAGATTTAAAAATCATGTTATATTGTGAATTCTTGTGTGAATGTTATTTGGACACTTCGGCTTTAAAAAAAATGTTATTTTTTTCTTAAGAACTGGATAGATGTTTAGATCTAGTAATTGAATTTTGTAATTAGCTACAATTGGGTAACTAACTAATTATATGCTTTAATTTCAAGTCATCCAAGTAAGATTGTTTCATATTTGTTTCAGAATGGTTCAATCTATAATAACTGAAAATTTCTTTCAGTTCTCTTAATTTTTAAGAAAGCTATGGGCTTTTGACCGTCCTCGATCACAACTTTTGTGTTAAGTCAATAGAAAAGCAATAAGAAACAAGTTGCTAATTTCCGAGTATGAAAATGGCCATAACTTTTTTAATACTGAAGATATGAAAGTGAATTAGATGTCAAATTAAACTTATTTTTATGCATTATCTGATGGGATAAATTGCAGACTTGATTTTTAAAATCTCAAAATTTTGTAACATTGCTACGTAGTAAGATTGTGGTGCCACAGAACACAATGAATAATTTATAGATAGGACTTTGTCTCTACAAAGGTCACCTCTACAAATGTAATCATGGACAGATGTACTTATCCAGATTGAAGAGTGAAGATGAAGCTACTCTAGAAAAGGGATATTGAAGTCACACCATGTTCATCACTACATTGTGTTCATGCTACTTTCAGTGATACTTCCAAGTGATTTTCAAGATGTAGTAACTGATTTATCTGCTGTGAGAAGATGACAGCTGGTAATCAGAAGTAATTTCTTTGTCTATATGTGGCCGAATGCCTTGAGAATTCATGCAATCTTAATCAATGTTGAGGACTTCCTGCACTCTTCTCTCCCATTATCTAACCAGTGTGCAGTCCCCTCTGGTGGATCTTTTCTGCCATTGCAGTGATGTGCAGGGATTGTGAAGAAGTCGGTTTTAAAGAAGGAACTGCAGATGCTGGAGAATCGAGGGTACACAAAAAGCTGGAGAAACTCAGCGGGTGCAGCAGCATCTAAGGAGCGAAGGAGATAGGCGACGTTTCGGGTCGAGACCCTTCTTCAGACTAAGTCGGTTATGTTTTCTAAAAGGTTCTATTCTGTAAGCACACCAGTATCAGGTGGTTTCTTGGACAGTCTATGGCACAGCTCTTTCAGCTCAGCCAACAGCTCATGAAAAGCACTATGCAGTATCTACTTGGCCAAGTGACTATCATACCTGAATTCAGTGTCTAAGTAAATGCCAAGTAGGCTGTCTGGTTTTATTTTATATCTCAGTTTCAAAGAAGCAGATGAAGGCACTTGAGTAGCTTGCTAAGCCATTTGAGCGTGGATTTTTATAGTCAACCACATTTGTTGGTCTGAAGTCATGAAGGGGACATTCAGGGCAAGTATGGCAGATTTCCTCCCATGAAGGGTACAAGTGAACTGGCTGAACTCTTATGACAATCCAGTTGTTTGTGTGATCATCATAATGAATGCCTGTTTAAAAAAATTCTAGATTATTTAAGTGAATGTAAATTCTTCAGTTGCCATGGTGGGATTTGAGTTTAGGCCTCGTGATTACTCGTCCAGTAATTCTATTGTTGTACCAGCATGGTAGTGCACAGGTCACTCAAAGCCCACTGGGAAGAAGCAAAGATCTGGTAAGGAAATACTGACATATTTTCTGTTACATTAATGTATAATTTAAAATCTGTGTCTCCATTAGAGTTCCATCCACAATCACTATGTCTCCGTCTGGATTTAATTGTGGGATGAGTGATCCATGCATTTGATGAGAGGACACAACATTCATTCATCTTTGTAAAATTCTACAGTCCAGAATCAGTGAGGCTGATTTGACATCTGCAATCTTCATTTCTCAAAACTAAACATTACAGGGTTACTGAACGGAGGCCAGGCGCTTCTATACTTCAGTTTCAGGGAACAACTTCTGACCAAAGATATTATTTGAAATGATGTGGGTACTGACCTGCAGAAGCATGTCACCAGGCTCAATTCTGCCATCAGCTGCCACTGCTCCTCCCTTCATTATCGACCCAATGTAAATCCCGCCGTCACCCCGGTCATTACTCTGACCCACGATGCTGATCCCCAGGAAATTGTACTTCTCTGAAATAAAGGTTTGACATCGGTGATAAAGAGTTTGATGATGTGAAAAAAAGACAAAACTTCAACTTGTGAATAATGCTAACTGGTGAGGTGACAGCAGATAAAACACACAAAGAGCGGATAGAGAGACACTTCTTCAGAATGACTCCATAAATATACGTTGCAAGATCTATATCACAAATATAAAGCGATTTCATTGATGTGGAACCAGTTTTTAATCTTCTTTGATCAAATTCTTTTTTTTTTTCAAATTATGAAATTTTTAGTTATCTTTATTCTTGGAAATCTTGGATTTTGTATAGGGAGGTTCACCTTATTGAATACCCTTCCAAGATTCAACAAATGCCCCATCTGCCCTAAGATCTGTACATCAACAGGCTTGTCCTTTTATATTTTTAATATCTGCTTGGATTACTTTGTTATACTGCAAATCATCTCAAATTCATTAATGTAGAATTTTGAAAAAAAAACTTTTCTGCCAACTTTATTACTTTATGTACCACCTCAAACATGTTCTGAACACGCTCAAAGCAAACGCGCTCCAACCAGGAACTCAGGCAAACACGCTCCGCCAAGCCCACGGCAAACATACTGTGATGAACCTCAAACAAAAGCACCCAACTTCATTGCATAATAAACAATAATCTGTATTCTGCTATTAATATTTATTATACCCTTAAGCATAAATGCACTTTCCACTGACATCAATCTCAAGTCACCTCACTTTTACAAAACAATAAACAAATACTGAATTTTCAAATTTGCCTTTACTTAGTTAAAACTCACCCATGTTTAGTGTCACAGTGATAATATTGAGTGACATGGTGGAGTCTGTGATACTGCTCAATGATGAGGACTGTATGAAACAAACATTTATTCAGTTGTTTAACGGAACTGAAGATAGTAAAGTATTTTTGATTTTTGATGCTTGAAACATTTCTAATGGAGCAAAAGAAGATAGACACAATTTTTTATCATTCATTTCACAATCTTAAAACATCCTTAAGCAATTTGTCTACAACAGAAAACAAAGTAATTATTGCACAGACCATCTGCTTTATTGATGTTACACAAGAAATGGTGAGAACAGCAGAGGAGGAGGGGAAGTTGAGAAATTAGTTAAGGATTCAGAATGAGAGCTTTGATGAAGGGTGGACAATTGGAATTGAGAGATTGATAAGATGGAAACAAGTGGGTGTGAGGACTCTAGTGAGAAAGTGGGTATATAGGGTAGAAATACATGGGTACATGGTAGGGTTGAGGAATATGTCGAAAAGATGAAGTTGTTCTCCGACACAGGGGTTTAAACTGGTTTCTTGCAGATACCAATTTACTTACAAAGCAAGACAGTTTGTTATATATACAAAATGCATCCATCCATTCTAATTCATGTTGTTCCACCATTTGGTGCTGTCTCTTCAGCTGCCAAGACCCTAAACTCATTAATTCCCTTTGTTACCATCTCAGCCTCTCCACGGTTTTCCTTCCTCCAATATGTTCCTTTAAAACTCTAATTCTTTGATCTTGCTTTTGGCCAAGTGCCCGATTATTTCCCTGACAATTCATTTGCAGACTATGTTTGATGATATTCCTATGAACTGTAATGGACTTTTACTATGGTAGACTACGTCATTGAAATTTGTTTAAGTTGTACATGGCATTTTGCTGCAAATCAAAATATTCATAACTTCATATTTTGCCTAGGAACCTTGTTGTTGGAGTTAATTGAGCAATACTTTTGTGTTTACATTGAAAGCTATGAGGTAACCTCTCTTCCACAGGCTTTCCAATCCATGAGCTTGCTGAATGATTTTGATTGTTTTAATACACTGTGTATTTTGGAATGGTGCTAGCTCTCCCACAATGTCAGGTGCTGTTCCCAATCTCACCTTGTCCATCTGTCTCATGCGATGCCTCCGCCTCCTACGTTTGTGCCTCCTCATGAGTCGAGACGAAGTGCTCTGCTCCACCGAGCTGCTTAATCTGAGGAACCAAACAGAATGCAAATAGAAAACCCTAATTCATCAATCGCATTACATCCAGTTCATTTTATCGAAGCACGTTCTAGCAGAATTATCTGTACTTACCAGCATTCACACAGTTTCTCCAGAGATACACACGTGTGCAATAATAATCACTAACATGAAAGCGACATGTGCAGCCTTCATTGAGTGAAAGTCAAAGCCGAATATAAACATAAAGAAACAGAGTCAAGAGGATGTCATTTGGCTCTTCGTGCTATTAAACAATTATTACTCTGCTATTAAACAAGATCATGGTGCACTCGTCTTGGAGTTAACAGTACTTTACTGCACTTTTCCAAGATCTCTTGACTCCTGAATATCTGTCAATCTCTGCCTTGAACATATCCAATTACTATGCCCCCTCAGCTCCCCAAGAGGAGAATTACAAAGTGCCACAGCTCACTGAGAGCAGAAATTCCTCCAGAGATACACTCATATTTTAAATAAGAAATAAAATAAGATCATGGCTGATCTTCTAGGGGAAAGTTGCAGGAATTTCAATGAACATCTATCTACCAGGGTGAACGGCATTAAAAAATAAAAAATAAAATTGAGGTGTTTTCAGTTGGAATGTAAAAGTTGAGAAAAGAATGGCAGAGATGTTCAAAACATCGGATTTTTTAAATAAGGTAGATCACGAAAAATCATCTTCAGTGTTCATGGAGCCGTTAATCAGAGAAGATAATCCTGAATTAATGTACAATAATTAAGAAGAATGTATTAATGTAAGGGCTCAGGGCATTAAATACTTGCCCATTTAGCAGTGGATTATGCAAAATCCTGAGTAACTTTTAAAAAGGAGTATAAGTATATATTTGAAAAGACTAGATTTGAAAAGGTATGGCGAATGGATATCTCATTCACAAGGTCAGCAAAACAATAAGGGATCAAATAAGAAGAGGATGGTAAAGTGGGATGAAGCAAGAGTTTTAAAAAGTCATCAAATAGTTTCATTCCAATACAGTAGCTGTACCAATACCCTACCCATCCAATACTACAGTCATCCCATTAATGATTCAACAAATTACTGATCCAATTACTTGCCCGATAGATCAGCTCAGATATTATCTTCCCGATACAAAGGCCATATTATTCCTTGTTCAATCCATCAGCCACCTTATTACATTTACAAAAGTTGCCCTTTCCTCTTACCTGCTAGTATTGTCATCATCAGAGTCAATAAAGCTGCTCGAGTCGAGTTCACTGCTCATCACAGTGGAGGCACTATCATAACCACCTGCATTGCGATGCCGATCTGGTTTTGGGTGTCCATTTACTCGTGCAACTGTGAGAGAAATATAGCATTATTAGATAATGTTCAATGACTGCAAATGTGCACTTATTCTTAAACCAAAATATTGTAAATGCTCAAAATTCTTCAAAGGAAATGAAGTGCTGAAAATTAGTATCTCAGGCAGTATCTGTGGAGAGGGAAGCTGGAGTAATATTTCATGTTGATGTTCTTTTACTGGAACTGGGACAAGTTAGAAGTTAAACAGGTTTTAAGATAAAAATCAAAAGGGGGAAGAGCAGAAAGAACACAAGGAGAGGTCTGTGAGGACACGAAGAATCACCCATTTCTCCCCTTCTCCTTCGCCTTCCACCGGTTTACAATTTGCAACACTTCTGTCCTTATCTCACACCTTTTGTCTTTTCATCTCTGTCCAACCATCTACCTATCAAACTATCCCCCACCCTCACCTGTATGCACCTATTACACACCAGGTCGACACAAAATGCTGGAGTAACTCAGCCGGTCAGGCAGCATCTCAGGGGAAAAGGAATGGGTGATGTTTCGGGTCAAGACCCTTCTTCCTACACATATTATTCACCGGGCATTGTCCTGCCCCTCCTCTCTTCCAGCTTTCTTCCCCCCACCCCGCACCTCAATCAGCCTGAAGAAGGGTCTCACCAAAAAACATCACCTACCCACGTTCTCCAGCGATGCTGCCTGGCCTGCTGAGTTACTCCAGCACTTAGTGTCATTATTTTGTAAACCAGCATCAGCAGTGCCTTGTATCTCCTTAAGTATTGGTAGCCTGCCTGAAAATGGATGAGATAGGCTAGTGAATAACAAAGGATGTATCTAGGCACGGTCTAACTCGGAGGAAATTGGAATAAACTGAATGCTAGAATTGTGAGCTCCAATGGGTGATTATTTGAAAGTGTTGAACTCATTGATGAGTACTGATGGAGTTAATGTGCTTATTTCAAAATTATCAGTGAAAGGTGAATAGTCACAGGTTTTGTCAACATTTAATGCATAACTATTCTTGAATCCGATCAGTTTGAAGTGAATTATGTGATCAGCTAACATGTCAGTCACTGCTACAATTAGACTGAATGATGGAAAAATTCATATTGGACGATGAAGCAAAAATGCATGATGTTGAAATATGCCTTGGCAAATTAATCATTAGAGACAACAGGGGAAAGAAATCTTAATTCTTCTCACAATCTACTGACCCCATGCCAGCCACCTCGCCATGGACACCTCCTGTCTCATTGGTGTCTGGTAGAGAGAGGATAATCCCATGTCCAAACAGAATGAACTTGCAGCCAGAGAAGCCGAGTACATGCTGCTGCCAGCGTTTGAAAACAAGGTAAACCCTGTTATAAAATAGCGCAGGGTCAGGAACAAATGTTAACAGGCACAGATAATTGTCTCTAGGTGCAATCTCATAATTCATGACGTGCCTGCAAATCCTAGGAGTTATTTATATCGATACGCCTGCTGTCTAAAATTATGGAGCATTGATCAAGCCCAGGTCAACCTGAAGAAAGGTCCCAACCCGAGATGTCATTTGTCCATTCCCTCCACAGATGCTGCCTGACCTGCTGAAATCCTCCAGCAGTTTGAGTTTTGTTCAAGGTTCCAGCACCTACAGTTCCTTGTGTCCCCAGGTAAACCTTCTCGATCCAGTTTCGTGGAGCATCTTACTGGATTTGACAGGGGTGATTTGAGTGTTAATACTGAAGCAGCTTGTCATGCTCCTGCTCAGGTGTTGCGTCCAAATATGCAGAATAAACTCTGTTTCACGGTCTCCTAGGCTGCATGTATGACTGAGCAGGGTGACAGCTGTACTTTGAAACAATCACTGCAAAATAATCTTCCTGCTCATGTGTAATTCAGGAGCTAACCACTTCAGCGTTAACACTCACAATCCACCCTGGTTTAGTTTTCTTATTGTACTGTTTATTGGCCAGAAGTTTGGCTTCTGGCACATAGCTGCTCAAATCCCCAGCAGCATAACAAATGGCAATTAGCAAAAGCATGCCTGTCATCAGCTACGGTGCCTTCCACAGGTCAGAGCTCATTGATTAACGCATGTCAAATGAATTACGTTTCTGGTTGTTATTCGAACATCTGCTTTCTTACTTATTACAAAGACAGAACTCCACAAGAAGCCCAAGCTCACTGCAACAATTCAGGGCACAATTCAATCTGTGCTTGTTCTATAGGTGCATGAGTAGGTATTTGGGGGAATACTTAAATATATATTTTCATTTTCACAATTATACACCTGTGTGTAAATTCTTTAACTATATGCCAGCCTGTAACTCAGCCCCAGTATGTATTTTCCATACAAATCGCCCAGCCCCCTCTAATGGATTTTTAGCACCAAAAAAAACTTACCCCCGAGTATGCTTGTTTCTGTACATGAACCTCCCAAAACGCTAAATTACTTCCCAGCATGTTATATATATATATATATATATATATATATATATATATATATATATATATATATATATATATATATATATATATATATATATATAAATGTTTAAATTAAAATACATCCTGTCAGTTGTATCTGAAATTTCCTCTTGTGACATTCTCTGCTGTATACGTGCTGTGGCAATAGCTCTTGTCTGTTATGTTTTAGGCTGAACGTCAGCAAATTTAACCTACCATGCACTTTATATTCTTTTTGAATTTTTTTAAATGAATTCACAAGATGTGGGCATCACTAGCATCAATTGACTTTACTCTATTGCACATCAGAGGGCTGACACTTAGTGGAGAGTGGGTCAATGGGAGAAGCATCATGAGGTGGAAGGGAAAAATGGAAAAATTGCACAAAAGGTGGTGTGAAATGATAAACAGTGGCTGAGTAACAAATTATTTAAATTCCTCCTCCGTTTTCACCATGGTAGTTAATGACCGGGTTTGCCACTCAAACCATTGTCACGTGATCCATCATCCCCCACATTGTACTACAGCACCAAAGAGCTCTCACTGAATGGTGAGTTAATCTTGACATGGGTCTCAAATCTGTGTCATACAGTCATCCAGCACGGAAACAGGCCCTTCAGCCCAACTCGTCCATGCCAATCGAGATGCCCGATCTAAGCTAGTCCCATATGCCCATGTTGGCCCATATCCCTCTTGACCTTTCCTGTCCATGTATTGCATCTTGAACAGCAATGAAAAAAGACTGACACTATTTGGGAAAAAATTGTTGCTGCAAGATTCTCTAGTATGCAATAGAACAGAAAGGCTTTTATAGGCAGGAACACCTTGGCCCACTGCCACCTTCTCAGATCAACCTGATGAAGCTTTGAAAGCATTGGCAGCTCAATGCCCACGCCTCTACTTTCCATACACGTCACTTAGCTGACAAATGAAAGGTCGTTTGTTTCTGTTTGGCAATTATCCTTCCCTCCTAGTGAATTCTATTGCAGCTAACCATGGTAAGGGTGGTTGCTGAGCAACAGGAACGAATCACTGTGATCCAATTTGTCTGCACAACGGGGCTTAATGTCAGAAGAGGCATGGCACACCTACTTGGAACATCAGCACCAGTTATCACAGCTGGCTCCTCATGGCTAACATACTGTACATCCCGTCCTAAGTACTTGCAGACGATAAAGAACCCTTTTTGATGTACTCACCCACCAGAGTACACGCTTCCTGGAGGTAGGATGCAGTAATGGGGATAGAAAAGTTGAATAATCAGTCTTGTTTAACACCAATGCCATCATGAAGCAAACGTAAGCTGGAGATGAATTTCCATCGACAGTCGTCTCCTTGGTTGATGGGAACCAAATGTACCCCGTACATTTCTCCTGGAGTATTACACATTGAACATCAGATCTGCTAAGCCTCCAGCTGAACATAGATCACATTGAAATGTACAAAAATCTTTAATCAAGGATTAAGGAGAATGCAAACCATGCCTTTCCTTGTGGCAGAATGCGGGGAGACCCTTCTATTTTTACCACAATCGGATTAAATATTAATTTAACAGCTTTCCTCTCAAAGTTGATTGTGATTACATCTTTGAAGGCTTCTTGTATTTGCTTCTTCCCAGACGTGGATATTGTGATGGAAGCTCTATACCCCTAGTTTTAGAGCTAGGTGGGGATACACGTCTCGTCCCAAGACGACTTAGAGCTCTTCTACTGTCGCCTCCGCCTCACAGCGTTCTTCCACGGGAAGAAGTCCTCGCCCCCCACTGATGATCCCTTTTCCTGTCTCCAACGTACCCCCTCCACTTGGACCCCCCCCCTCGTAGCCTTCCGGCTCTAGAACTATTTATCCAGAACTGCCGTCGGGACATCAACCGCCTCGACTTCTCCACTCCCCTGTCTCATTCCAATCTCTCCAGTCCCGAACGTACTGCCATCGACTCACTCCGTAACAACCCAGACTGGGTTATCAAACCCGCCGACAAGGGAGGTGCCGTGGTAGTCTGGCGCGTCGATCTCTACAAAGCGGAGGCCGCGCGCCAACTCTCGGACACCTCCTCCTACTTATCCCTGGACCATGACCCCACTGACGAACACCAGGCCACCATCTCGAGCACCATAACCGACTTCATCAGCTCCGGCTCCCTACCCCCCCGAGCCTCCGACCTCATCGTTTCGCAGCCCCGCACGGCCCGATTTTACCTTCTCCCCAAAATCCACAAACCCGACTGCCCTGGCAGACCCATTGTCTCTGCCTGTTCGTGCCCCACCGAACACATTTCCACATACCTTGACGCCATCCTATCCCCCTTTGTTAAATCCCTCCCCACCTATGTTCAAGACACCTCAGACACTCTCCGTCGGCTCAGCGCATTCCATTCTTCAGACCCCCATCCTCTCATCTTTACCATGGACGTCCAGTCACTCTACACCTCCATCCCCCACCAGGACGGTCTCAAAGCCCTCCGGTTCTTCCTCAACCAGAGGAGCAACACATACCCGTCCACTGACACCCTCCTCCGCCTAGCGGAGTTGGTCCTTACCCTCAATAACTTCTCTTTTGACTCCTCCCATTTCCTTCAAACACAAGGCGTAGCTATGGGCACACGCATGGGCCCCAGCTACACTTGCCTCTTTGTTGGGTACGTCGAACAATCCTTGTTCTCGGCGTACCAGGGCCCCATCCCCGACCTCTACCTCCGTTACATCGACGACTGCTTTGGCGTCACCTCCTGCACCCACACCCAACTGACTGACTTCATCCATTTCACCACCAACTTCCATCCGGCACTCAAATACACTTGGACCATTTCCGACATTACCCTACCATTCCTTGACCTCACCATCTCTATTGCAGGTGATACACTCCTGACCGACATCCACTACAAACCAAGTGACTCCCAGCTACCTGGACTACCCTTCCACCCACCCTGCTTCCTGTAAGGACTCCATCCCCTATTCCCAATTCCTTATTCTACGACGCATCTGCTCCCAGGATGAGGTGTTCCAACCAGGTCATCACAAATGGCCTAATTCTCCATAGAACGGGGATTCCCCTCCCCCACTATAGATGAGGCTCGCGCCAGGGTCTCCTCCATACCCCGCAACACTACCCTCTCTCCCCATTCCCCCACTCGCAACAAGGGCAGAGTCCCCCTGGTCCTCACCTTTCACCCCACCAGCTGGCAAATACAACACATAGTCCTCCGCCAGTTTCGCCACCTCCAATGTGACCCCTCCACTCGCCACATCTTCCCATCTCCTTCCGCAAAGACCGCTCCCTCCGCAACTCCCTAGTCAATTCTTCCCTTCCCTCCCGCTCTACCCCTTCCCCGGGCACTTTCCCGCAAGAAATGCTACACTTGTCCCTTCACCTCCCCCCTCCACTCCTTTCAGGGACCCAAGCAGTCCTTCCAGGTCCGATAGAGGTTCACCTGCACCTCCTCCAACCTCATCTACTGCATCCGCTGCTCCAGATGCCAGCTGATCTATATCGGTGAGACCAAGTGGAGGCTTGGCGATCGTTTCGCCGAACACCTCCGCTCGGTCCGCAATAACCAACCCGACCTCCCGGAGGCTCAGCACTTCAACTCCCTTTCCCATTCCGTATCTGACCTCTCGGTCCTGGGCCTCCTCCACGGCCAGAGTGAGCAACACCGCAAGTTGGAGGAACAGCACCTCATATTCCGCTTGGGGAGTCTGCATCCTCTGGGCTTGAACATTGAATTTTCTCAATTCTGTTAACCCTTGCTGTATCCTCCCCTTCCCACCTCTCCCTCAGCCCTCGGGCCCTGGCATTCCCTCTCTCTCTATCTCTCTCCCCCCCCACCCTAGTCGCACTAGCTTCTCATTTTCACACTATAAACAGCTTACAATGGCTTGGGGGTCTGCAGCATCTAAGGAGCGAAGGAGATAGGCGACGTTTCGGGTCGAGACCCTTCTTCAGACTATAAACAGCTTACAATGGCTTGTTCCCTTTATCATCGAAATGTTTTTGCATATCTTTCATTCATTGTTCTTTATCTCTCCACATCACCATCTATCTCTCGTTTCCCTGACCAGTCTGAAGAAGGGTCGCGACCCGAAACGTCGCCTATCTCCTTCGCTCCTTCGATGCTGCTGCACCCGCTGAGTTTCTCCAGCCTTTTGTGTACCCTCATCCCAAGACCTAGTTATTTTTAGTTGGGAATGACAGCAAGTCAATGGACCAAATGGGCTATTGTGAGTTAAAGTCAAGTGTACTCCTGTCGCTGACAGTTGTCGTTCAGTAAATCTTTAATGTTTGTCCAGTGGAGGCCTCTCTGTTTTTGTTAAGTTCACCTCTTGGTTTTGGCTCTCGGCAAGATGGGTTCATGGCTGTCAACTAATTGCTGAGCCACTTGGAAGGTTGATCCAGAGGTTTAAGGTACAATGTGATCCAACACAGGCTGGCTAATTGGATCCAAAATTGGCTTGATGATAGGAGACAGAGGATTGAAGGGTGTTTCTCTGTTTGGAAGGCTGTGCCCTGCGATTGGTGTAGGATATTTACTATTTGTGATGTTTATTAATGTCTTGGATGTCTAAAGATTCACCACCTTCTGAATGAAGTAATTTCTCATCTCAGTCCTAAATGACCGACCCTTTATCCTGAGCGATGTCCCCTTAATTTAAGACTCCTCTGCCAAGGAAAAAATTCTCTGGTTAGCCTGTAATTTCCTTTAAGATTTTTGTAAGTTTCATTTGGATCTCCTCTCATTCTTCCAAACTCTAGAGAATATAATCCAAATCTACTCAACTCTTCACACATGGCAAACTTGTGCACGCGCGGTGACCCTTCACTGCACATACCATGGAAAGGACAAGCCCTTTTACGCATGGAAACCCAAATTGTATTCAATTCTTCAGATGCAGTCTCACCAATAAGTTACAAATTATAATGAGACATCTTTATTTATTAATCAAACCCTCGAGTAATAAAGGCCAACATACCACTTGCCTTCCTAATTGATTGCTTCATATCTATGCCTGCTTCTTTTGGGAGTCTGGCATACATTTTATCTAGGCTTTATAATTTATCTACTTTGAAAATATTTTATACTTCTTGATAGAATCATTTATTTGTTGAGGCATTGCGTTCATGGGTCTGTAATGCTACAGTAAATAAGAATTTAATTATTCCATGCCAGCTCATATGACAAACACTTTTGACTCTTTGCTCCATTTACCATTTTCCTCCTTAATGTCAATGTCTGCATCATTCCTCTCTTCTCTGAAACATGACAAAACTCATTTAGAAATTAGACAGGAGGAGATGTCATGACTTTGATGAACAAGACCATGAAGGGATTTGAAAACAAGGATGAAAATATTAAAAAATGAGGCAATGTTCAGCTGTGATGAAGTGCAGATCAGGGTGCAGAAGGGCAACAATTGAATGGTATTTGGTGTGAATTAAGGACATGTACAGCAGAGGTTTGGATAAACCTGTTCAAGGAAAGTTGTCAGGTTTGGAGGCAACACAGGTATAGAGTGAAGGTTTCAGCAACAGGTGAGCTACAATAGGGTTCACCCATTTCTTCTCTCCAGAGATGCTGAGTTACTCCAGCAGTTTGTGTCTATCTTCGGTTTAAAGCAGAAGTCCCTTCTTACAGGGGCAGAAGTTGTACATCTAAGTAACAACATGGAATTGTGGTCTGATGTTTACTGCAGCGTCATATACAATTTCAAGGCTACAAAGGGTCTGCTTTAGATATCAGTGAGACAAATCACAAATAAGACAGATAGTTGTAAAGAGCAATATAAAAAGATTACCTTCCCAACACAAAACAAGTCGTTTTGGAAACCAATTTCTCAATACCTGCCCTCAGCAGTTTCTAAAGTGCAGATGAAATTGAACTGTAAATGAATCACTCACTTTAGCCAAGCCTCGAGGGTCTTGCACTTCTTTCTGCTTCCTCTCTCATGTGCACAACATTGCTTCCACCTGGTTTAAACTGATCATTCAGCATCTGCTACACTCATACCACTTCTCATTTATGAACAAAAGAACACCACCATGTGCTAATGGTAGATTTTCATGGTTAACTGGCTTCCTGATGTCTCAATCATTCCGTAACGCTCTCGCCAGCTGAAACAGACCAAGCACAAGATCCAAGTTCTAATCCCAGGTTGAGCAGAATTTGCTGATCCTGGAAATTCAAACTAGATTGGCAGGGTGGTGGGATCTCGTGCAGGACGGAGGCACGTGAGAGGCTAGAAGTTGGTATGGAGGGTGGTGTGGGAAAGGCTAGTGGACAGAATAGGCAGGTGAAAGGCAAGGAAGGAGGGTTGGTTCAAACTGCATGTATTTTAATGCAAGGGGTCTGACAGGCAAAGCAGATGAGCTTTGGGCATGGATATGTACAAGTGACTGGGACATTGTAGCCATGACTGAAACCTGGTTAAGGGACTGGCAGCTCAATATTCCGGGGTACAGGAGCTTCAGGAGAGACAGGGGCGAGGGAAAGAGAGTAGAGGGGGTTGCATTGTTGGTTAAGGAGGATGTCACAACTGTGTTCAGAGGTATCATTAAGGATAGTTCGTCTAGTGAGGCTTCATGGGTAGAGCTGAAAAACAAGAAATGGATGATCACCTTGTTGGGGGTGTACTACAGACCCCCCGAATAGTCAATGGGAATTAGAAGAACAAATGTGCCAGGAGATTGCAGACCGCTGCAGATCAAATAAGGTTGTTGTAGTAGAGGATTTTAACTTTCCCAATATGGACTGCGAAAATCATAGCGTGAAGGGTTTAGATGGGGTACAATTCCTCAAAAGTGTTCAAGTGAGGTTTTCTTAAGCACTATGTGGGGGCCCCCACAGGTGAGAGGGCAACGCTGGATCAAGTGTTAGGAAATTGGGAGGGGCAAGTTAATGAAGTGCGTGTGGAGGAGCCTTTTGGGACCAGTGACCACAGTTCGATTAGGTTCAAGATAGTTATGGATAGGGACGGAGATGGTCCACGATTTAAAATGCTCAACTGAGGTAAGGCCAACTTTGAGGGTATGGGAGAAGGACTCGAGAAGGTATGGGAGAGGTTGGGCTGAAGAGCCTGTTTGCATGCTGTTTGGCACTATGTCATAAGTTCATAAGACATAGGAGCAGAATTCGGCCATTCGGCCTGTCGAATCTACTCCGCCGTTCAATCATGGCTGATCTATCTTTCTCCCTTAACCCCAGTCTCCTGCCTTCTCTCCATATCCTTTGGCACTTTTACTAATCAAGAACCTGGCAATCTTCACTTTAAAAATACCCAAAGACGGCCTCCACAGTTGTCTGTGGCAATGATTCACACCGATTCACTACCATTTGGCTAAATAAATTCCTCCTCATCTCCACTCTGAAGGAATGTCCTTTTATTTTGAAACTGTGCTCTCTGATCCTAGACTCTGCAACTAGTGGAGACATCCTCCCCACATTCACTAGAGAATCAAGATGTTAAAGCCAAAATCCCTAATCCAGGTTCTCACTAATTGGTTCCTACTCTACCCAGTCCTTCTCCCATCCTCACCTTTACCGCACCAGATACTTATCCAAGTATCCTCGGTATTCTATCTATCTTCCTTCACCTCCCAGGTGGCACTGCTTACCAGCCATCTTTCCCACCTCATTGCAACCCATCACTAAATTGTCCGGCTTCTGCATCCTGGCTTGAAGTTCATGTCCTGTTTCCCTCTTTGATCTGATTCAAGGGATCATGTTGCCTTACACTCAATAACCAATCCTTGTGTGTCAGTTTTATTGCAGTGGGGTGTCATCAGTCTATTGAAATATGGAGATCGTCACTCTCACAAGCTTTTCACCTTTGGCTCAAAATCAGAAGCAGTAATCTAGTTTGATTTGACTCCCCTCCCTAACTAGGAATTAGAGTCATGGAGTGATACACTGTGGAAACAGGCCCTTCGGCCCAACACAACCACACCGGCCAACAATGTCCCAGCTACACTCATTTCACTTGCCTGTGCTTGGTCCATATCCCTCCAAACCTGTCCTATCCATGTACCTGTCTAATTGTTTCTTAAACAATGGGATAGTCCCAGCCTCAACTACCTCCTCTGGCAGCTTGTTCCATACACCCATCACCCTCGAAGTGAAAAGTTGCCTGTCAAGTTCCTCTTAAATCTTTCGCCTCTCACCTAAACCCTATGCCCTCTGGTTTTTGATTCATCTACCTTGAGCAAAAGGCTCTATGCATTCACCTGATCAATTTCCCTCATGATTCTATATACATTTATATATCCCTCCTATATACCTCCTGCTCTGAAAGGAATAAAGTTCTAGCTTGCCCAATCTCTCCATAAATTATGGTTGGACTAATTCAGGAAAGTTTGGCCACACGGTCAGTTTAGAGATTAATCTAATTATTTTAGAGATACAGTGTGGAAACAGGCTCTTCGGCCACCAAAAGTCCATGCCGACCAGCGATCACCCATACACTAGTTCTATCCTAACACTAGGAACAATTTTTACAGAAGCCAATTACCTACAAACCTGGATGTCTTTGGAATGTGGGAGGAAACGGGAACATCCGGAGAATCCCCACACGGTCATTGGAAGATCGTACAAACTCTATACCAATAGCACCCAGTCAGGATTGAACCTGGGTCTCTGGCGCTCTAAGGCAGTAACTCTATCACTGTGTCACTGTGCCTTCCAGTGTGGGCACAGTGACACAGATGTGCTGACCACTGTAAATCACCTCTTGGTGTAGGTTAAGGAAAGCAAAGAATAAAAAGGGAAGGAGAGGTGGGGGTTGATTGCCAGGTACGAGAGAGAATAAGTTGTCAGAGTACTGTGAAATCCAGTGGGTTGACGGGCCTCTTTATGCATTATTACAAGTACATGCCAGTGTTTCCAAAAATATCAATAGCCGTGAACTGGTTTGACCTGCTATGTGATGAGCAGAAACACTGGTGCCATGTGCCAACTGTTGGCCACCACTACCAGATTAGTTTGGTGTCGTACACTTGAGGCACAATCCTGTTTAGCGAGTACAAGGGCAAATGCCATGCTTCTTCAGCTAGTTTATACCCACACTGATAAACCTGGGGTGGTGCTTCAGGAAAGCATCTCACTGGCTGCAGTGGTCTCAGGAGGAAACGTGTAGATTGGACGCCTTGATTCGATTGAGCCGTGCGCTGTGCAGACCCTGGTGTCTGCCTGTTCCTTCCAAAGCAGTGCCAGAGCCCTGACGTGACCATTGCTGCTGTCCACCGCACGATCAATGTTGAAAGCCCACGTGGTTTACTGCAAATGATCAGTTCCAAATGTTGTGTAGTTCCTGCAAAATGGTCGGCTGTAATCCCACAGACCGTGCAAATATGTCTACTATAGAGAAGGCTCAACAGATCCAAGGAAGCCCCGAGATTAGTTCAAGGCACAGTGGTAAATCCACTACTCCTTCCACAGATTCCCCTTGGTATCACTCTTAGTGCTGTTGCTGGCTCTTGAATGGTGACTGACACAATCTGTAGAAAAGTTACAACGTTATTTAAACATACAGCCACTGTGATCCTTCTTTCCAACATTACTACATTGATGGAATTATTCTCAGCTGCACAACAAACCAAGACCTTTGTAAAAGCAATCCATGGTTGTGGTCTGTGAAGAGAAGGAGGAATGCAACCTGATTGTCCCCTCTCCAGTCCATGAGCCCTAAAACCACCACAAAAAAAAGGTTTCTTCCCCTGGCTGAGGTCATGTAGCTTAGCACAGAAAGGAACCGACATAAATCAAATGTGGCACAGAGGTATAAGACTATTTTCTTGAAAGATGAGGAAGCAATGAGGGCCCGAATGGCCTATTTCAATGTATGTTATTTATTATCTTAAGTTAATGGAACTTTGCTGGTGTGTGTGACATTAATAATCATTGCACACAGTGTACTACTGATTGTTGTAACAGGTCCAACAGTGTAGTCTGCACAGTGACAGGCAGACCAATCAACATGGTCTTCAGACTTTAGAGAAACAGCGCGGAAAAGGCCCTTTGGCCCACCGAGCCCTCGCCGACCAGCGATCAGCCCATACACTAGCACTATCCCACACACGAGGGACAATTTACAATTATAACAAAGCCAATTACCTAGAAATCTGTCCGTCATAGGCGTGTGGCAGTAAACCTAAGCAAACATACAGACAGCACCCAAAGTGGTGGACCCGGGTCTCTGGCGCTGAATAGCAGCAACTCCACCACTGCGCCACTGTGTCGCCCGAAAGGCTGAAAACAGAATGGCATGACTTGGATCAAAAAGCAGCCTCAATATTAGTTGACCAATGCATGGGTAGATGTAAAAGAAATTAGAGGCCAGGTGCCATTACTTCCCCGCTAATGCCTCCCGCCTGCAAGGACACCTGCAAGTCTTATCGTATCAATGCTTGCAAACATCCAGGTTTGTTACTAAAATGATTTAATTAACCTAGCCTGCAGGAAAGGGGCTAGACAGCTCTTTATTAAAGAAAATTGCTGGATGCGATTGTCAATTACTAGAGCTGACAAGGAGCAAACTAATGCATCTTTATAGTAAATTATTCCATTATATAACTACAGATAACTAAACTAGGATAGTTACAGTAGATGATACTGGACAGTCTGACCCCATCCCAGGTATTTTAGGAATATTGACTTCTGGTAGGTTGAATTTGTGATAACCTCCGTTTCTTTCCTTTACAAAATGAAACTTTGCATGGTATTCCGCGATGCTTGCTCTTCCTCTGCTGCTTTATCCCTGATTGTTGTTTTGCAGAGAATACTTAGCAATGCCATGTTAACAAATAAGCTGTTGGTTCAGTCTCAGAATAATAATGATCAATGGCATCGATCATAAATGATTCAACCCAAATAATTTTACCTGAAGACAACGGTTGGGGCACGAGAACTTGGCATCACTAATCAAAAGCTCATCTAAAGATTTAAAATCTGTTACCTCGTAATTTACTTGAAGTAATCCTCCCATAGCTGTAGGCATACTGCAATATTTTAACCCATAATAAGCTCTCGAATGCTGTAAACCAACACAGTTCAAGAACAGACTCAAACGTGAGCTACGCCTGGAAATCTTAACATGATTAATTTCCCTTTTAAGACATTAATTGGTATAATATCCGTCTGATTAACAAGGCAAGAATGAAAACAATATGGACCTGCTGGGCATATGTACGCAGCCTGGCAGCAAACTGCCTGCTGACGTGAATACCCAGATATTATAGACTCTAATAAAACAAATGTTTCACTGTAACAGCAAATGAAACACATTCCCAATGACTAAGAGTCTAGCCGGGCGTCTGCTGCATTATATAGATCAAACATCACTTACTGTAAAGCAGGCCAACTTCCCAAAAATCAGGCTGAAAGGTAAGCATGCCAATTTCTACACATCAGCCGTTCATAGAATGATTGCGTCTGTAGCTCCTGTACCTGTGATACAATGAGATTAATCTACTGGCACAGATCTCCTGTTCGTCAGGCAGAAGGGCAGATGCATCATCTGACGAAAATCCAATAGCAACAGCTTATGCAAATCATTTATTTCTCTCACCCCTTTCCACCACCCCCCCCCCCCCCACCTTCTCTCGCTCTCTCACTCTCTCTCTCCCATCAATGCCTGCCTTAGGCATCCTACTATTATGAAAATGTGCTGAATAAATTCCATCAAAGAGAGAAGCATCGTCTTGTATCGACAGGTACTAGGCTGCCCAGCCTTAGGTTTAACCCCTTCTCTGTTACAACCTGATATTTGATATTTAATCATTCTAAATTATAAATCTTTATTTTCAACTTCCTCACTTACCATCCCTCTCTCTGCTAATCCTTCCTGGGATTCAGATGCCTTCCTCCTGCTGAAGGTGCTGATAGTACACCTTGCTCTGAGCCTAGGCGGTGGAGACAGGTAAATTGTCCAACTTGTAAGCTATCACTCTCTCGTCCAAACCTCAAGCCATAGTCAGAGTTACAAGGTATGGATCAGGCCCTTCAGTTGAAAATGTGTGCATCCTGATCAGGGTGCCAACCTTGTGTTTGACCCGTATTCCTCTGACCACATACCATAGCAAAAATATATTTTTTAAATTGTAATTGTTCATCACTTCCTCTTGCAGTTCGTTCATCATAAGATCATGTGATAGGAGCAGAATTAAGCCATTTGGCCCATCAAGTCTACTCCGCCAAGTAATCATGGCTGATCTATCTCTCCCTCCAAACCCCATTCTCCTGCCTTCTCCCCATAACCTCTGACACCTGTACTAATCAATAATCTATCTATCTCTGCCTTAAATATATCCACTGACGGCCTCCACAGCATTCTGTAGCAAAGAATTCCACAGATTCACCACATTCTGACTAAAGAAATTCCTCCTCCTCTCCTTCCTCAAAGAACGTCCTTTAATTCTGAGGCTATGACCTCTAAACATAGACTCGCCCACTAGTGGAAACATCCTCTCCACATCATTCCGTATACTCTGCTTCATCTGTGTGGAAAATGTGCATCTCAGGTCTCCTTTAAATCTTTCCAGTCTCACCTTAAACCTGTGACCACTAGTCTGAAGAAAGGTTTCGGCCCGAAACGTTGCCCATTTCCTTCGCTCCATAGATGCTGCTGCACCCGCTGAGTTTCCCCAGCATTTTTGTGTACCTTTGATTTTCCAGCATCTGCAGTTCCTTCTTAACCACTAGTTTTAGATTCGACTAACCTGAGAAAAAGTATTCACTTATCTATGCCTCTCATGATTTTATAACCCTCTATATGATCAACCGTCAGCATTCTTCGTTTCACAGGAAACAGTTCCAGCTTAGGTAGCACAGTGGTGCAGCGGTAGAGCTGCTGTATCACAGCACCGGAGACTCAGGTTCGATCCTGATTACGGGTGCTGTCTGTGTGAGTTTGTATGTTCTTGCTGTGACTGCATGGGTTTTCACTGGGTGCTCCGGTCCTCCCACATTCCAAAGATGTGTAGGTTAATTGGCTTCTGTAAATTCCCCCTAAGGTGTAGGATGCGAAAGTGGGACAACATAGAACTAGTGAACGGGTTGATGTTCGGCGTGGACTTGTGGACTGATGTGCCTGTTCCAAACTGCATCTTTAAACTTACCTTATACCTCAAGATATGAGCATTTGTAATCACCAGCAACCTGCCCTTTAACCAATGTCCACACAACACAGTTTTGCAGCATAACCTGCAAGGGCTTTTCCCCTTTCTCATCCAGGAATACCGAGACCATCTAAGAGGCACCCATGTTCAATATGTTCATTATGGATAAAAATACTCATATATCATGCCTTTCACAACTTCGGGAGGATGCAAAACAATACCCAGTCAACAAAATACTTTTTGTAGCGTAGCTGCAATACAGGAAAGATTAACAACAAAGAATGACATTCCACAAAATTATTTTGGGTGCTCACCTTAGCATCCTCCCACTCCATCTATCGCTGTACATGAGATTAAGCAGAGATGATAGTTCAGCAGATTCAAGATTCCATGTCAAATCTTTTCATATTTCTCAGACAGGTGCTTGGCTGAAATAGCTATCCATTTATAAAGGAAAAAACCCTTCACTTACTCTCTCATAAAGATTTGTTTTAATATCCCTTAATACCAGAATGTCAATGATATCCAATCTCTACCAGAATTTCAGTTGCTAGGTCTTAAAATTTTCGTTCTGCATTTTAAAACATTCCATGCCAAAACACCTTCTGTCACATTCCTCACACAACACCATGTTGCACTATTCACAGGAGAGATAAACACATCCCTCTAAATCCAAGTAGATAAACATCGTATTTAATATTATTAATCCTCTTGCATTCCAAGTTTATCTTTTATTTATTTATTCTCAGGATGCTGGTGACACTTGCAATGTTAAATCCCAACCCTAATTACATATGACATGCCAAAGCATTTCAGAGGGCAGTTGAAAAACAACCACATTGCTGCCATGCTGTGGGACTGGGGTCACATACAGGCTAAATCTGGCAATGATGGCAGATTTTCTCTCTGAAAGGACCTTAGAAGATAGCTGTTTTTTGGGGGAACTATTATGAGTTACATGGTCATCTTTACTGATATTAGCTTTTCATTTCAGAATTTAAATGGTCCAGCTACTGTCGTGGGATTTGTTTATAATTCTGGAACATCAAGTTAAACCTCTAGATTGCTGGGGTAATGACATAAATGCAATGCCACAAAACCCTTATCTGGTTCAACATAAATATTAATTGTCATTCAATTCCATTGCTTTCTTGGAATTGATCTTGGACAACAACTGAATGAGTAAAATAGAATTGGTGATTACAAAGCACATGGTTGAAGTGTTGTCACTCTAATTCATATTAAGCTACTAAATATCAATTTTACTTCGGAGTCACGTGAGTGACTACGTGAAGAAGCTCCGCCTGGCGCTGGAACGGCATTACGTCGACGCTGACGCCAGAGCAAGAGCTGCAGAGGCAGCTCCTCGACAGCGGTAGGTACGGGCCCGCAGGTAAGTGCAGTGGAAAACGTTTTCAGGGTCTAAAAAACTCCGTGGCTGGTATTGAATACCAGAATTTAAAACTAATTTAAAAGTAAAAAATAAGTTGAAAAACAACAGAGTTTTAAAAGAACGTCCTAAAGGGAGCGATCGGAACGGGAGATTACGGAGCCGGTTCCGATACCGATGGCCGTCAAAATTACGTTAGAAAGATTTTTTAGTCGCTCCACAAACTTTTGGCACGGGGGGGGGGGGGGGGGGGAATTTTATAAAGTCAGAAAGGCCATAATTTTAAAAAATTCAATAAAAGGCCTTCAGACTAAAAAAGCTTTATGGCTTGAAAAAATAATGGAAAAAAAAAAAATTCCAAAAAATAAAAATAAAGTAAATAAAGAATTCAAGCCAAAAAGGGTTAAAAGGCCCAAAAACATTCCCTAACCTACCCTAAAGGGGTTTCATATATTAATATATATGATGAAATATGGTGGGAATATCTACCTCAGATATATTTGAAGGTAGTCTCCTTGAGGAAAAACTCAGAAGTAACAAGGGCTGTAAAAATAAAATGGAAAACTACCCCTAAAAATGCACTGATAGTGGTGGCTGGTCATGAAGTACCCACCACAGCCCCAGGAAAAAAAAAATGAAAAAAAAAAATATATATATATATAAGAAGTGAAGGCCATGGAAAATAACCATGGAAACTAAAACAGCAGAATAATAATAAAATAATTAATAAGAAGTGAGGCCATGGAAAATAACCATGGAAACTAAAACAGCAGAATAATAATAAAACGTTTTATGTTTTATTTAAGTACACTTCAGCACAAAATATATATAGAAGTGTACTAGGTTTGATACCTGAATGTATGAGTGAGGCCATGAAAAGTAAATATGAAAAAAAAAAAAAATTAATTGGCCTCACCAAAGCTGTTATGGTGAAACAGCAGAATAAGATAAAACTTTTAAGTTTATAAAGATATCAAAGGTGAATCCGGTTATGATATCCATGTCTCAATTAGATGAGATAAGGAAATACGATTTTAAAAGTATTTCAAACTGGTGCATGGCATTTCCATTCAATGGAAAACAAATAAAATATAGTGCAAATAACCAATACATTTGAAGTAAAATTAATTGCCATCAGTTTGTGGAGCTCAATGGGAAGAAATATATAATATTTGGGACTAAATCTGCACTCTAGATTTGCAGATCAATACAAATCAGGTTATGTTAAACTCCTGATTATTATGGAATAAAACCTGCCTTATGATTATTCAAAGTATTGATAATGGATCAAAACTAAGGCAGAAGTATGATAAATAAACATAATCAAACATAGCCTTATCCGAACCCATATAATTGGGAAAAGAAGGCTTGAAGTACGTTGAAGAGGTGCAAACAACTGTTACAAAATAAATTCATGAAATCTCCGATTGTGGGGGATTACAGGTGTATTATGATCATTAATTTAATATAACTAAGGACTACAAAAGATTGTAGAAAGGATTGGTTCACCTGTATAAGAAAACGTAAAAATTTGATTTTAGGTTTGCACCCAAAAGTAACTCCAATAAAGAAGGGGTACGTACATATATATATTATAAATTACCTTAGTGCACAGATGTGATGGTATAAACCATACAAAACATCATTTTATATACACTTTCACAGTGTAAGAACATTTTATTAAAATGGAACATCTTCAATATTGAAATACAGTTGTTATTAACAAAGTGTTAATCAAATATTACAGGTGCTTGAAATTAATTAAAATGGGTCAAGTGGTGCAAGTTAAAACATTGTCTAAAAGATTAAATCCAGTTTAAGGCTGTTAAACAGAATACTGGAAGAACAATTGCACTGACAAAAGATCAGTACTTGCACTAATGAGGACAGGGTCATGGTTTATCTTGATCACATTTAAATTAGAGTCAGCTGCAAATTAGTGCTGCAATTACAAGCCTGTTGAAAGGCAAGGACTTGACCCATCACATAAAGCCTATGTTTTAGGCATTCATAAATTACTATTTTGGATTTAGGAGTAATTCAGCACCATAAGAGGGGGAAAATTGTGCCATGATACAAATATGTCTTATTGCTTTGTTGACATACTTTGTCCCTCCATTAGAAAACGAGCCTAGGTAAGAGTAAATAAAGCTCTAAAAGAAGGAATACAGAAGCTTATGTATGCCTTTGTGTGAGGCTTATGCAAATACCAAATGATACATTATCATTATTAAAGTAATGGATTTAAAAAAAAGGGTTCACAAGTTGCTTCAACTATAAGCTTAGCAGCTGTTACAAACTGAAGCAAGTATTAACAGATGATGGACAGCTTCTGTGAATATTTGGGTAAGATAAAAATATTATCTATTCTTATAAAGATTATTGATACGTCTCTTTGTTGGGACTACGGACAATAATACCAGGTAAATGCAAATAAATTGTCCTAAGAAATTCTCCAAACATTTGTATTAATTATTGAAGTATAAGGAATTATGGATTAAATATCGATTGTTCTATTATGGAAGTGTCCATGTCATATCAAGGTGAACAATACCACGGCTGTGGCATATATTAAATCACATAAGATAAGTAAAATAATAATCATGTGATTATCTGAATAAACAGATGTGGCATATTCTAAAATGTTTTAGTCCAGCTGTTTATCTCTAAGAAAGAGACAATGTTATCACAGACAACACATTAAGGGGGGAAAATACATTGTCATTAAAATGGATTACTTACGATTAATCTGGTTGTATACAGATTAAATAACCGATCTTTCAAATGTTCTCGTGGGTAAACCAAGAACAGGAAAGGTGGATGCTTTTCTCTCAATTATATGAGGAAAAATGTTCTTTTATGTTCCTCATTTTTGTCTGATAGGGCAGTGTCTGATGAAAATATAGCAAGACACTGCCAGAGGCATTTTGGTGGTCCAAAACGGATCCTTCATGGTTTTCATAAATATTGAGTGATGTTGAAACTCTTGTGATGATTCATAGTTGCAGTAATTTATTGTTGTACAAAGGCATCCATGATATGAAAATATGAATTGACTATCTGCAGGTTGATCAGACCATTACAATAGTTTGATGGTCAAAAAAGTCTATGAATGTTTAACTAATATAACAACATAACAATAAAATAATTATGTATAAAGAAGTGTTATACCTGCAATTTGCAGAAATAAGTTACCAAAAAAAACCAACAATATTTTATAAGAAATTGAAAGTCTGTGTATACAGTAAAGTTATTTGTCATATTAGATATATGTGAGTTCTTGTGGATTGCATTTTTTCTGGGTATCTAATTGATAGAGCCAATAATAGGGCTCAGAGTGTTTATCGTCCTATTTACGGACTATATACTAACCAAGAAGTTATCAGGTTCATTCGTAATATCCCAATATGAAAAGGGATATATATGTAGATATAAATATAGGTATATATATGTATATATATATATAATCTGTTCAAAATTGCAATACATAAGTCTGGAGATCAATATAGTCCTGAATTGCCTTAGGCAATGGACTCCAATTCTATCAATGATTCAAAAAAGTTAACATTGAAAGTAATAATGCTGATGACTTTAGTATCAAGATAAGAGTGCAAACATTGCAAATATTACGTTATAATTGTATGTGGATACAGATTACATTATCATATATGTTTATGAATTTACCAAACAAAGCAGACCAAGAAGAGCTGAAACCAAGGTAAACCTATAAGCATATCCTGTCGGCCTTAAATGTGTGTGTGTGTGAACATTGATGAAATATGTTGAAGTAAGTAAGAGTCTCTGTGGTAATGAGACAGCACTACTTATTACACGCAAAAAACCACATTAGGTTTCAGTAAAACTGATGGTTCTAGAGAAATGTATTCTAGATGGTTGAACATTGAATAACACTCAGTGGAACTAGACACTGAAATGTGGAAAATTACTCTGTTAAGGAGGTAGATGCATTCACAGGAATGGCACAGGATGAGCCGCTCGAGCAAAGATGCAAGGCCACAGGAGGGTGTAAAATAAATATTAAATTAAATGAAATCAGTCATTGTGTCACGATTGGACATGGAGTGTTGGGTTCTCTATAATTGTTGCTTTGTTCATACCATCAAATTATATATATCAATAGATATTTTGTGATAAACTTGCCTTTCAATGGAAAGGGCATTACTTTTATTCTTTTATAATGTGAAATAATTTATCACATAACTTGAGGCAATGTTTGAAGGAAAAAATGTGTTATTTTGCTCATTACTGTGTTGAATGAGCCAGAGTGTCGTATGGAATGAGTCTACGACATAAAAAACACAGAAAGCTTCAAAATTTTCACGTAGTCACTCACGTGACTCTGAAGTAAAATAGTAAGATTAAATGAGAACTTACCAGTTCGAAGTTTGATCGTTATTTTATGAGGAGTAACGATGAGGGATTACGTGCCCTCCACTCCCGACCCTCATAAAATAAATGATCATCTGGTAGTTCTAAATCTATGTGAGCCTTACTATCTTACTCCGGCTATTATGTTCTGTGTTTTTCATGCCGCTGCTTTGAAGTATGCCGTTCCAGCGCCAGGCGGGGTTCTTCACGTAATCCCTCATCGTTACTCCTCATAAAATAACGATCAAACTTCGAACTGGTAAGTTCGCATTTAATCTTACTATTTTACCTCGGTTCCCCATTCCAGCAACAGATATCTGCTGTTACAAAACACGGATTTATTATTGGGAATCATATTTCTCAACAAACATACCACAATAAGGATTGACAGATGTATCATATCCTTCACCCCAACCAGTCTCTGTGTGGGTTTTAGGGTGGCTGACAAGGCCAATGCAAGACTAACAAACCTTCCTACAAATGAGGAGGAAGCTGCTGGAAAGTTTGAGAGGTGATATGTTCTCCTGCCATTTATAGTCAGCACCCGGTACTCCCATTGCATGAGCTTGAGGATCTTGGTGTCATCCTGAATGCTCCTTTTCTACTTTGAACAATCATGACCTAGGCGATTCCAAGATTCATTAGGATGCTTTGATGACATCCTTTATCAGTGCTTAGAATAGTGTTTCTGATTCAGGCAGCAAGTTAAGATACGTGAGTTGTATTGCCTGCTGTAGTTAGGGCCTCAAAACTTGAATGTGGGGTCGGGAGAGGGCAATGACATTTGTTCATTTATCCTGCCATGGGATTTGGAGGATTTTGCAGATGTAGATTTGATGGTATCTTTCCAGTGCCTTGAAGTGACTATTGCAAGTCATCCAAGTCTCAGAGGTATATAAGAGGGCAGGAACCATCATTGTCTTGTAGATCATGATTTTTCAAACATTCTTTCTTCAGATGGCCAAAGGCTGCACTGATACATTGAAAGTGATGGTGAATCTCTTCATCAATATTTATCTTTGAGAGGAGATGGGAACTGAATTATGGAGCATGATGGGGATTTTGCAATGGACCTTTATTGTCAAAGGTGAAGTTTCAAGGAAGAGCAGGTCGTAGAGAACCTTGGTTATGCAGCCGCCGAGTGAGAAGGTTATCCTCTCTTAAGTTTCAATTGATGATAACCTGGTTCTTGGTCTTTAAATGTGTGCACTGCTGCACAGCTATGAAGGTTGAGTGTCCTTTGATTTAGAATGGGTGTAACCCAGACTGATTAGCCTGTCTACTAACTTCCCCACTGTCTCTCCTTGCACCAAAGTGATGGAGGCACAAGGGACAGCAGGTGCTGTAGTCTGGAGAAAAAACAAACTGTTGGAAAAACTCAGTGGGTCAGACAGCTTTCATGAATGCAGAGGGATGGTTGACAATTTGGGTTAAGATCTTGCATCAGGACTAAGATCAGCTGAGCTGTCAGTCCTGATTCAGGATTTCAACCTGAAATGTTGACCGTCCTCTACCTCCATAGATGCTGCCTGACCCACATTACCTAGCAATGCCTTTTGGAGAGCCTACATGTAAACACCTGGCAAAGACGAGATCAGGTTAAGGATATGTTGATAAAGGCAGTTGATGTACCACAGTAAGGGCTCTTGTACCAAAACAGCAGAAACGGTGAGCAGAGAATGAGGGATCCGGTCAGGGGGAGCAAAAGATCCCATCAGGAAAGCGACAGAGGGGAGGCCAGAACAAAGGCAAAGCAATGGAAATGGGGGGAGAAGCAGTCAAGGGATGACTGAAATACAGAGCTTGGATCAGGCACCTGACTGAGGCATTTGTGTGAAAACCAGGTGCATCTACCTCCCTGGACAATGCTTCTGATTTCCAGTAGGTTTGGGTTAATTTCCATGACACTGGGACTGAGGGGTAACCCAGGTCAAAAATGAGTGCACTTACACACAGATGAGAATCTAATATAGAGTTGAACTGCCCTTCAACTGATACTGTTTCTAGAAGGGTAGGAGTGGTCAAACCGCAATTCGTCATTGGTCTCCCTTTCCTTCTTGCTGTTCCCTCCACTCCTCCTGTGGATTACCATTCAAAAAATATTCTTTGAATATTAGCTTCATTACATGTGCAACTAACTTCTGATTACAGTTGTCATTAGTGAGGAAAATAATGTAAGGTTTGTTTACGAGGCAGAAATTGGAGAAACAGAATGATTTGAATATGATGAGAATTTTACATTGCACCAATGGAGACTGTAAAGGTCATGTAGATTGTATTTTGCCATCCAAGAATATTGGTAATCAAGGACCCACACCATCCTGGCCACACACTCATCTCTCCACTGCCATCAGGTAGAAGGTACAGGAGCCTGAAATCTGATACATCCAGGTTCAGGAACAGCTTATTCCCCACAGCCATTAGGCTATTAAACCCTCCATCAAACACACTCTGAACTATAACAGCCTATTGCACTTTATCTGTTTATTTATGTGTATATATATATATATATGGTCTTTGCTATATAGACACACTGAACTGTTCTCTATTTATGCTTATTATATTCTGTTGTGCTGCAGCAAGCAAGAATTTCATTGTCCTATCTGGGACACATGATAATAAACTCTCTTGACTTGACTTGGTATTCTATTATTGTTTAACAATGCTGTTTAAACTACAATTAATTTCCTTCACAGGATTGATTGCAATTCATTATTGAAAATCACTCATCGTGAAGGATATTAATTTTTCCCAACAGGTCAAAGACGAGCAACAGATATCTTCATGACACCACCATGAAACACATGGATAATTAATGGTCGAAGTGCTAAGAGAAACCTCACCATCGTCTTCATCCTGTCATACTGCATTAATTTGTATACAAGTATAATCTTCTAAAACTGGTTGCAGTTGACAGCTGTACTCGCAGATAAATAGCCTTGTGCAACTTTTCCCTTTTATCTCTGAAATCCTGAAGTTGTACCATATCAACAATAGGCACTAATTATAGAGCAAGAGAAGGGAACACAGCCACTCCTTTTGAGGTGACTCCTGCAGGCTGCACCGCAATCGGTCAACACTTCAAACACCTTGCACGATGGAGGCAGCTGTAATGAAACAGCCAGAAGCTATAGAGTCGAGAGAAGAAAGGTGCAAGTGGCTGACTTTGATTAGGCACGAGGAGACCCATTTCTCAGAAATAGGCCAAATAAGACGATCTTTTGAGTAAAAGAATACCAATAGTAAGTGGGGACAAGCTCTATTCAGGACATGAAATGAAGTTTGTTGTAGAGACAGTCACAGAAAAAAAACACTATGGTCTGGTGCATCCAACAGAATCTACTACCCTCATGTAATTTGCAAATCTGCCATATTTGCCCATAAATATTAAAAAAACTCTTAACAGTAATTCCCCACATCTTAACCATTTCTAGGCTCCAAAGTTGGGTAAAAGACAATAACCAGGAATCATGGGCCAACAGGGGAGTTATTATGTTCATCAGTCATTTCTTGCCAAGGGGAACTCAACAAATTCTACTTTTAACACTAGCTTGAATTCAAAAGAGAGTTAGATAGAGCTCTTAAAGATAGCGGAGTCAAGGGATATGGGGAGAAGGCAGGAACGAGGTACTGATTGTGGATGATCAGCCATGATCACAGTGAATGGCGATGCTGGCTCGAAGGGCCGAATGGCCTCCTCCTGCACCTATTGTCTATGTTTAATGAATACATCACAATCTGTGTAAAAAAACTTTGCAGTGATCCCATCTTCTGTGGATCCTATTGACCGCTTCTCCATTCAATAGATGATACAGTGGCAAAACTATCGAATCAGTGGCCTCACACTGCAGCAGTCCTGTAATCTGATGCTATCTGTGAGGAGTTTGAACGTTCTTCCTGTGAGTGCATGTGTTTTTTTTTTAATGCTCTTTTTTCCATTCCTACAACCCAAAGGTGTGCAGCTTGGTAGGTTAATTGGCCATTGCAAATTGCTCCCAGTGTAGGTGAGTGGTAGAGTCCGGGGGAGTCGGTGGGATACATGGGAAGAGTAGTTTACCGGGTAAATAAATGGCATGTCAAGCTTTTTGATTTGAAGCACCATATCAAAAGCGGCAGTGCTTTGATCTGACACAGTCTCACGTAATTGAAATGACCTCTTTCTATGTCATAAGGAAATATGGAAAAATAAGACCATGGCTGATCCTTTATACCAGTCACATTCCCGTACTAAAACCATATCTTATGATTCTCCGAACACTGAAACATCTTTCGAAGTTTATTTTGAGTTTTCGCAGTGACTGAGTCTACAATCATTTGTGAAAGGAATTCCAAAGATTCAACATTTTCTCAGTGAAGGAATTTCGCATCTCTATCCTAAACAGCTAAATGCTTACATTTGAGACTGTGACCCCTGATTATGGACTGCCCAGCCAGTGGAATGTACTCTAATCCTGTGTGGCAACGTACTGAAGATTTGCTGAAAGTCCAAATAAACTACAACCCCTGTTTCACATTTATCTGTCAAGTACAATTTCCTTTCACACACAGCTCAATCTTATTAGGTGTGCTAAGATTCATTTGGAAGATAAGGATGACCAGTGAACTCACTGCCTCCAAAATCATCCCCTTCAAACTCCTCGGATGTGGGTCACCAGTTAATGAAGATTTATTGCCTTTCAGTCTCGTCAATTTATGTAGTATTAAGTTTTTTTTCTGGTGCTTACATCTTTGAAGATCTAATTACTCAAGTCCTGAAAATGTCCACAGTTTCTGGGAGGATTTCTGTATCATCTTCCATGAAGACAAATGTAAATAATTTGTTTAATTTCCTTAATCCCCAGTGGTTCCTGCCTCGTTCTATGTGACCCATGTTAATTTTAGCCCATTGTTGGCTAGGGTTCTTTGTGAAAAGGAAAATATTTAAGTAATTGACTGACTCGTATTCACCCATACTTGCATCAATCAATCACCTGTTTTGATAGCGGTGAGAAACTTTAGCATTTCTGGGTGAGCAGCAGTTTAGGCCATGAGTCTGCACTCAAGTTATCTAGATCTCCCTCAAGACTTTGCTACTCAGAGACTGTGAGATAATTGATGTACAACATCTACACCAAGAGAAACCATACATTTAATTTCCACTCCACAGATGCTATTAGGTAACTGGAATATCAGGACAGGCGAGGACAACCTTAATAGCGACAAACCTGAACAACAGGCAAGGAGTAGAAAAGGCCAATTCCAGTGGGGTCCTTTTCTTGACCAAACGCCTGGATCATGGACTTGTTATAACATATACTCCAGTTTATCAGAAACACAAACACAAGACTGGTTCAACTATTAGCACTACTAAATTACAACAATGTTTGAATGAGGGTCTGCAAAGATATCCAGGTGATCATGCCATGATAGGCACCAATGATTGGTAATACACTCCACCATCTCCATCAACCTGACCTCAAAATATCAACATCAATGGAAGAGTTACTGCAGGACAATCTCAAGGATCCCATTAAGCGGATTGTTCTCAAATAGCAACACATCAACATAGCCTGTCAACAGCCAGCCTCCAGATACTACATTGTCTAGCTTCAGGACTGTCCTGGTATCTGCATAAATGGCGACGGTGATAATAACAGGAAGGAGAACAGATTGGATGCAAATAACCAGGAGATCAAAGAGTTTATTAACCGCAAACATAAAGCTTTCATTAAGTGAAATGAAATAGCTTTACCTGTACCTGAAGGCAGAAATCTTAGATGTAAAGAACCCAGGTGGTTAAAGACAGGATAGGGGGTTCAGCAAATCACTGACAACCATGACATTGAGCACATTCTTCAGAGCTGTAAAGCCATTTATGACTGAATACTCAAGGCCTCAAAAACAGGCTGAACTCAGGGAGAAAGGCAGTGCGTCCCTGCTGGAAGGAACACTCCTAAGATCTCCTCAACTGCAGCTATGTCCAAGAGGCGAACCCATTTGCATCCCTCCTAAAGCAGCCTAACCAGATCATATTTGTCACCACTCCTGACCATCAGGGTCATTCCCAAATTAAAAAATAACAAGGCCTTGGATGCAGACCGTTTCTCCATGAAATCCTAAAGCTCAATGCTGAAGACCTCCAGATCAAATCCACAGTCAGAGTGCTTAAATCTGGGAAAAAGATTAACCCAGGTCCTTAGAAATACTGTAGTAGTGAACATTATAAAGAAAAACGTCCAACTGCTGTAATGTAAATTATTCCCAAACTCATCAACTGCGTCCTTCCAATGGCCAAACAGCTGAGCCCTGAATTACTGTGCAAATTTCATCCATTTATCCAGAGACACTGAGTATGTTATCTTTGTTGCAAAACATCTCCTTAAAGACTTCATTAGCAACCTCAGATATAATAAATCCCAGGTGATAACAAGTAATTTTTGCTCTCTTAATTGGTTTGTAGGTTCATCGGCCTCTGTAAATCAGCATAAATCTATTTTTCCCTCACAACCCCATTCTTCTGCCATCTCCCTGTAACCTTTGCCTCCCTTACTAAACAAGAACCTATCAATCTCCGCTTTAAAAATACCCAATGACTTGGACTTCACAGGTCCTTAGAAATACTGTAGCAGTGAGCATCTTTAAGATGTGGCAATGAATTCCACAGATTCACCACCCTCAGGCTAAATAAATTCCTCCTCATCTCCATTCTAAAGGTACAACCTTTTATTCTGAGGCTGTGCCTTCTGGTCCTAGTTTCTTCCATTACTGGAAACATCCTCTCCATATCCACTCTATCGAGGTCTTTTATTACCCATACACAATTGTTCTATTTTCCAAATCTTTCCATGTGTTTGTACCCCCAGTGTCTAGGGAGTGGATGCGAAAATGGGATAACATAGAACTAGTGAGAACGGGTGAACGACGATTGGTGTGGGCTCGGTGGGCTGAAGGGGTTGTTTCCATGCTGCATCTTTCAATTCAATTTAAAAAAATCTCAAGGGACTCCTGACAGGAGGGAGGCCATGGACGGGAGAGGAGGTAATGTGCTGTTTTGGGAGTCGCTTAGTAGTGATGCCACAATGACATCAGGAATAAAATATTCCCACTGGTATGCAGAAATGAATCTTGTTGAGCCTTTGCTGGTTATAAATGTATTATTTTCTTCTTCCCAAAATGTTTTAATCACTACCGTCAAGCCCCTAGTAATATGAGATCTGCAAGAAGAGGCGTGATATGGACTCTCAAACCTTCCTGTGCCACTTAATTAAACAGTGCTTTCTTGCTAATAGCATTCCATTGCCCTTTATAAAGGTGTGATCAGTCGATAATGAAGCGCTGTCCTACTGTACTCTTTGGGCTTCATTTAATTAAACACTTGCAGGGAAAGTGACTAACTTGTTTTTTTTATAAACAAGCTACAAATTAAGATGCGCTAATATTTCCTGTTTGTTGTCACTTCAAATTCAGCATTCAGCGATATAGTCAAGAGGTGATCAACAGAATTAACTAAAAACAGTCAGCACCAAGCAGAAATTGAGTGATTCCAGCATCTGCAGTTTTGTGTTTCTGTTCATGCACTTTCTCCTTTGCTTTTCAAGAACAACAGATGGCAACGAGATATGCTAAAAAAAAGATTTGGGAATAAACAAAACATGTTATTTTTTAAAACAGCTACTACAAGATTTCCAGTGACCAAACCACATGTCAGATCTCCTCATCATACAGAATTTCGAATTAAAGCACAATTCCAATAGAAAATCCTCATCGCCAAAACAAAATGTTCCCAGTTTTATAAAGTTTTTCCTGAAAACCAATCTCAGCAGCAGAATGTTAAACCTCTAACTTCAGTTACACTCCTCCTCCTGCTTTTATTTATCTTCTGCAATGCCGATTCAAAAATACTTTATTTCTCCACTGCCCCTGTGCACCCACTATCTTGAAGGCACAGGGGTCGTCCAATAGCCTACTCTTAAACTCCCAGCTAAGCCAACTATCATTCATTTTAAACTTATCAAATTACACCTTAATAAGCTTGTTTTAATAAAACTGCTCTATTTTCCTAATCTTTCCTTGTGTTTGTACTTCCTCATTTTCCTCATACCAAGAAAAATCATCATGTTCTTGTATCCACGAGTCCATTATGCAGAAGCTTGAAACAACTCAAAAGCTGTCTCCAACAATCAGCCAAGACTTTTATAGTCTCACTTATCCACTCCGGGAGTTGCTTTTCATATAATGTGAACAATACTCCAAATCTTTCCGTTCTTTTGCGTCACCTTGCTTTTCCCAAAGTGCAATTACAGGATTTAATTCCATTCAACATTTTTTTTTGCACAAATTCCACAATCACCATCAGCTTTTGTGTAGGTTTCTTTGTTCCTCAGGCACTATTTATTATAATAATGATGACATTCCCTCGGCACTTCAAGTAGGAATACAGACTCACAATCCTGTGATTCAGTAGTTATTAACCAAGTTAATCTGTCACCAATGTGTGCATCTGCACAGCAATGTAAACCGAACAAATTGGAACCAGGCAAATTAACATCAAACACTTTCAAAACACTCTGCAATAAATAGTCAGGAAACATCTAGTAAAGGGTTAAAAACCTCATTAATTTTAAGTATTTGCTTGTCGCAACAGCACTGAGAGGGGTGAGAATGGAATTGGTGGAGCGCATTGTGAGAGAAGAATAGCAGCTCTGATTAAATTGTCTCACCTGGCTCCTCTCACATTCCTCAGATCCTCGCCCTGCACTTCACCACAGTATTCATCTGTCAGACTGCTGAAATGAGGGGGCTTGTTGCAGTCAGGCTCTCATCTGATAACACCAAGAACATTCAGTCATCTACAGCGAAAGAATAAAAATAAAAATATGCTTTGTAGAGCTGGAGACACCAGGAGCTCACTGCCAATAATCAGAAAACTAGAATAATGCACCATGCTCCTCAATCCTAACTCACCATCACAATTCAATCTCTGTACTCTCCTCCAGCCTGACATAAAGTAAAACTTCTATCAATACAGGCAACTTCCATCTTGTGCATACCCCACTTTAATGGCTCCATCGCTGGCAATTGTGTTTTCTGTTGTCTTGTTTTTCGCTGCCTAAAAAGATTAACTATTTAGATAATTCCATATCTGTTTTTTAGAACGTGGCCCTATAAGACACATACAAATTCCTCCACCACTCTTCCACGCAGTTGTTCATCTTTTGGTGGTGATCTTGCTGCTTACAATCTGATATTTTGTAATGCTCACCATCTGAAATTTATTCAGTGATGTGGTGTTAAAAATTGTACTTTTTCCTTGATATTCTAGTTAAGCGCGTTGGGACATCTTGCTTCATTAAAGGTGCTGTATCTACATGGAGGCTGCTACTACACTCCTTACTCTTTGTTTCTTTCCAAATTGTCTCAAGGTCATTTTTTACCATGTCTCTAAATGCCATTTTCCCTCTAGTACACATCTTATTTTCTTTGACGATTTAACTTGCCCATTTCCAAATTCTGTTCCAGTAACCTAGTTCACAAATTGATTCCCCTTTGGTGTTAAAGTTCCATCAACTCCGCTTTCTCCCACTTTAGTGTATTTCATTATTTGTAATCCTGGGAATTGTACATTTATCCTACATCCATTGTCACACATTCGTTGGCCAGTGGATATTGGTGAAAACACAACAAGAACCTGAACCTGGTGCTCTGCTAACTGACATCTGAAAACTAGTAACACCTGACCCACACTATAGTAGCATAACTGGAATGTTCATTTCTTTCAATTAAATAGGGAAGAACTCAGATGATATTTACAATCTTTCCTGATGTTGTTTGGAAACTTGAAAAGTAACATCTCAAAACAAAATCACTACACTTGTGACTGCAGGTGGACAACATAGCAACTGATTACAGCAAAACACGTGACACGCACACAAGCAGAGTGGGTGTGCCCTCACACTCCAACCCACATAATCATGTCCACATGCTGGAGAAAAATAATCCAAATATATTCAGGAGACATGCCTCCAATGGTCACAAGACCCACAAACAAGTGCACACACGGACCCTTAACATAAACAAGCAATGATGCTTTTCCTCCCCCGAGTTGTGTCACTTTTAAGTCAATATGAATACATTTGCTCATTGTGCTTTCTTCAAGTTCACATGAGGTTTCTACCAGGTTCAGCTCAATTGGCAGGACTAGAGTTCCACTCTGTTCAATGACAAACTTCGCCGAGTTTTGTTCTATGCAAATGAACCCACCAGCCAATACCACCTTTAATGTAATATTTCTGTTCGTACTACTTCAGATTGCACTGTAATCTTTGCCCAGTTCTGCACTCATCATTGTATTTATTGTTATGCCTATAATTATCATGTATTCTCTTTCCTCTATGAGCTGTAACCAAAGGAGGAATTGCATTACACCCTGGTGTATATGACAGTAAATTAATCTGAATTTGAAAGATCTAGAGCTTTTAAACTCCATTCTAATCATCTTAATGTGCTGAAACTTCGAGCAGAGTTAATCTGCACCAGAGCAATGATTACAATGTTAACACTTCACTCTTGAGATAATGTTTCCTCACGTGATAAATTAATATGGCAACTTTTTTTTTAACCTTTGGAATGTCACTAATTAATCTATCATTAAAAACATTCTAGAACATTGGCAAGAACTACGGCCTCTCCGAATCATGAGAGTACGTGTGAGCTATTCATTGCAATTTGCCAACAGCAGTGCTGTAGCATCATCGATTTTCCTCATCAATGATACATAACCTTAAGCAAAAACACTTGCAGGTATCTCTGATGGCATGTTATGTGGTGGCAAGTAGGCGTGAGAGTTAAAATACAACACCCATAATCCATGCGCTATTGGGCTGATAGGCAGTGAAAGGCATGTAGTTGGGAAGTTGTTGCATGAGGGAGAGTAAAACGTGCAGGTTTCCAGCAGGTGAAGTGCAGAGCATGCACGGCAGCTGGAGGCGAGCGCAGCATCTACACTACTCCAAATGTCGTTTCAGCAGACTCAACCAACTTTAAAATAATTTTTCCTTATTCTAGGTTAAAGGGTAGCCTCTCACACATTGACATAAGCCTGGTGTGTCAAAGGCCTTCCTGCTATATTCCAAGGCTTAATGATTTCAGTTGATTGAAACTTGGAATTTAACTACATTAGAGCACATGGTATTGGGGGTAGGGTGTTGACATGGATATAAAATTGGTTGGCAGACCGGAAGCAAAGAGTAGGAGTGAATGGGTCCTTTTCAGAATGGCAGGCAGTGGCGAGTGGAGTGCGCAAGGCTTGGTGTTGGGGCCGCAACTGTTTACCATATATAATAATGATTTGGAAGAGTGAATAAGGAGCACCACTAGCAAGTATGCAGATGACACAAAGCTGGGTGGCAGTGTGAACTGTGAATAGGATGTTAGGAGGTTGCAGGGTGACCTGGACAGGTTGAATGAATGGGCAGATGCGTGGCAGATGCAGTATAATATAGATAAATGTGAGGTTATCCACTTTGGCAGCAAAAACAAGGGGGCAGATTATTATCTCAATGGGGTTAGGTTAGGTAAGGGAGAGGTGCAGCGAGACCTGGGCATCCTTGTACACCGGTCACTGAAAGTTGGCTTACAGGCACAGCAGGCAGTGAAGAACGCTAATGGAATGTTGGCCTTCATAACAAGAGGATTTCAGTATAGGAGTAAAGAGGTTCTTCTGCAGTTGTATAGGGCTCTGGTGAGACCACATCTGGAGTATTGTGTACAGTTTTGGTCTCCTAATTTGAGGAAGGACATCCTTGTGATTGAGGCAGTGCAGCGTAGGTTCACGAGATTGATCCCTGGGTTGGAGGGACTGTCATATGAGGAAATATTGAAAAGACTACGCTGAGAATCACATACACAGGACTAGATGTTAAGAAGTCCCTTGTGCCAGTAGGTGGGGAGCATTTCACGACATTCATTGATTGCTGAGAGTGGTCGGCGCTCAACATCAGGGGGGGGGGGGGGGGGGGGGGGTACGTATACGTATATCTTGGCCTGGGTAACCTTCAAGACAGTTGGGCACAGGACACATCATCAGTAGTGTACCCTTGCATCACTGGGTGTTTCGGCCTTTTAACACGATACACCCTCCACAAGGGCGGCCCGTTGCAGGATGATCAGCCCTCAGTGCGTGTCCTGTGTCAAACTGCCTCAAAGATTCACCATGACGTACTTGGGGCCCAGCATGGGTCTTTCCGCTTGAGCCAAATCCAACAGCTGCTTCTTTCAGCCTCGTCTGAGAGTGATCTTATGGTCTTCCGCAGAGCCTGACCTGTATTCCCTGGAGTTTAGAAGGATGAGGGGGGATCTTATAGAAACATATAAAATTATAAAAGGACTGGACAAGCTAGATGCAGGAAAAATGTTCCCAATGTTGGGCGAGTCCAGAACCAGGGGCCACAGTCTTAGAATAAAGGGGAGGTCATTTAAGACTGAGGTGAGAAAAAACATTTTTACCCAGAGATTGTGAATTTATAGAATTTCCTGCCACAGAGGGCAGTGGAGGCCAAGTCACTGGATGAATGTAAGAGAGAGTTAGATAGAGCTCTAGGGGCTAGTGGAATCAAGGGATATGGGGAGAAGGCAGGCACGGGTTATTGATAGGGGACGATCAGCCATGATCACAATGAATGGCGGTGCTGGCTCGAAGGGCCGAATGACCTCCTCTTGCACCTATTTTCTATGTTTCTATGTTATATTGAAGTTCCACAAGATCAAACCGTAAAATCCAGGTTGATAGCCACTGCGTAGTACAAAGGGAATGCTATATAACTGTCATTTGAATATTCATGAGAGGTCTAATATTCTTATGTTGATTTGTGTTGAAGCTACTACATTCCAGTGAGAATATTAAGCCAGGACTCTATATGTCCTAACACATCCTGTTTGAACCACAAATGCTCTGGGATAACCCACAGCAGAGAAGGGAGATTCATTCCTCAAAAATAAAACTCCAGACTCAAAATCCTATTCTTCCCTTTTCCCATTATCATAGCAACTCCATGTGATTTATTCTCTCTCGCATGATACACGTACTTTGATCTCAAGTCCAAACCACACATTGATCCATTGTGATCCAACTAGTTTCATGTTGTGAATCACATCATGCGATTCTCACCTTGTCGGGTCAAAATCCAGTTTGCTGAGATGACTAAATGCTATGAAGATGGGGTCTATTATTATGTACATTGTTTTTGATGTAGGAGGTATCTCCCATGGTTAATGGTGGTACTCACAATCAGTTCAAAGTGATACTCACAATCAATTGATACTCACAATCAATACGGACAAGTTAAAAAATCTAGGTTTTTAGTTTAGCACTGTGGGAATGCTCCAAAGTTATGTAACCACTAAATTAGAGTATCATTGTAATTTCTGGCTGAAGGAATTAAGATTCATATTGATTACAAAACCTGTCCAGATTCTATCCTGCATTTTAGTAATCTCAAAGCTCACTTTTTAAGAATTACATTGACACCTGGTAGAATGCTAAGCAGACATGGTCAAAGGTAATTTACCAGACTAGATAGCCTGCCAGTAAAGTGCATTTTGACAGGAAAAATAAGGAAAGGAAATAAATAGAAGGTTGCTGAAGGATTGTGGAAGAATTAAGAAATTAGTTCAAACGATAAGGGATAGGTAATGTAAATGGGCTGTAATGTACAGAGTAAAAGAGTACGCAAATAATAAATTTAGACCAATTTTTAGAAAATTGCAGATGCTGGAAAAAAATAAACTACTGAAGGAACTGAGTTGGCCAGGCAGCATCTAGGAGGGATAGTGACAGATAACAATTTGGGTTGTGACTTCATTCTGAAGAAGCACCTTGACCCCAAACATCTGTCCATTTTCCTTCACAGATGCTGCCTGAGCTGTTGAGGTTGTCCAGCACTTTGCTTTTTAACTCTTGAAATCAGTTAGAGACTGTATTTTGAGGTGCCCGCATCTCATAAAATGTGTACAAAGTAAGCTGTGGCACAGCTGATCATCCTCTCCCCTTTTAAGTCAAAAGATTGAATACCCAGACCCACTATATGGATTCAAACCCAAAATCCTGGATGACATTCCCAGTGCAGTACTAAGGAAGTGCTAATGGGTCAGATGGACATTAAACCAAGCCTCTATGAATTATCTCAGGTAGCAGGTAACAATATCTGAGAATATGCAGGGAACTAATTTTATCCAAGCACCATGACCAATATTCATTTTTCTATTATAATCATTGACATTTGTATTGCACTTTGTGAAAGCGATCCTTCTCGCTTATTATGATAGAAACATAGAAACAGAAAATAGGTGCAGGAGTAGGCCATTCAGCCCTTCGAGCCTGCACCGCCATTCAATATGATCATGGCTGATCATCCAACTCAGTATCCCGTACCTGCCTTCTCTCCATACCCCCCTGATCCCTCTAGCCACAAGGGCCGCATCTAACTTTCTCTTAAATATAGCCAATGAACTGGCCTCAACTACCTTCTGTGGCAGAGAATTTTAGAGACTCGCCACTCTCTGTGTGAAAAATGTTTTTCTCATCTCGGTCCTAAAAGATTTCCCCCTTATCCTTAAACTGTGACCCTTTGTTCTGGACTTCCCCAACATCGGGAACAATCTTCCTGCATCTAGCTTGCCCAACCCCTTAAGAATTTTGTAAGTTTCTATATGACCCCTCCCTCAATCTTCTAAATTCTAGCGAGTACAAGCCGAGTCTATCCAGTCTTTCTTCATATGAATGTCCTGTCATCCCAGGAATCAGTCTGGTGAACCTTCTCTGTACTCCCTCTATGGCAAGAATATCTTTCCTCAGATTTGGAGTGCAAAACTGTATGCAATACTCCAGGTTTGTTCTCACCAGGACCACAGGAGGCCAATCAGCTAAAGAGACTCCCAGAGGTGCATTTGCATCAGCCCCTTTCCCTCAATTATTTCCCTTTAAGCTTATTGCGTCCTATTCCTTACAGGGCTGTCAACTCTAGTTATTTTGCCTTTTAACTAGACCAAGATTAAGTTAAAGCAACCATTCATGCTACTGACATATTTTGGGAATATGGGAGAAAAATAGAGCCTACCGGGGAAACCCCAGGAGCTTCTACAGTGAAACTGGAAACTGATGTCCATCACTGCGACACTGACTGCGGTTCCAAAGTGCCTACTAGGCTATAAAGTACTCCAGGATACACTGAGATAGGGAAAGATTCCAAAATAATTTATATTCCTTTATCCTTAATCTAAATCAGGCAGGTCATCAAATGAAAACTCAGACAATGGGTCCGCAGATATAGCAACAGTTGTGTTTTGTAGAGCTAGAAATTTATGAGTGCATTGACACTTTTTGGCTGATCCTTGATCATTGCATTAGCTGACAGGTAACCTCTGGCTCCTGGGTGATGCCTGGAAGATTCCATTTAGAGGAATGCAGGTCACTAGCTGAAACCAGCCACAGATATTTAATTCCTTTTTGCAGCTTATATTACCAATAGCTATCCCTTTAGGGGATAGGATATGTGCAGATGGCTTGGTGATTATATAAGTTCATAAGTTCATGAGTCATAGGGGTAAATTAGGCCGTTTGGCCTATCGAGACTTTTCCTCTGTTCAATCATGGCTGATTTATGTTTCCATCTCAACACCATTCCCCTGCCTTATCCCCATAACCTTTTGTGTGTTTGATTTCTGCTACATCTCCTAAAAGGTATTTGGAACCCTGTGCATTGGGAAAATGCATCTTCAAAAAAACTACTGCTTTACAGCAACACTCCTTGTCTTAGATTGTATTTGATATACAGTCTTTCCTGATACTTCAATATGTACTAGTAATAGTAAAGCCGAGGGATAAAAGGGTGATCACACACCACAGGAAAGTATTCTGCTATTTCATCCAAAGGGGCTCTCATACTAAGCAGTTCATTGGATTGAGCACCTCATCCGTTTTCCATTACCCAGAACAACAAGATAATCATATCTTCTAACCAACATGATGGACAAAATGATGACAAAGATCAGTACAAAGATATTAGTTATCAGGTCAAATGTACAGCACATCATGGTACACAGGCAATAGCTATGAAAAGATTAAGGATCATTTAGTGTCAAAAGATATTATATATTGTTAACACAAAAAACTGCAGATGATTTAGAATAAAAGGGCACGAAGTGCTGGAGTCACTAAGCAGGACAGGAAGCATCTCCGGACAACATGGATATGCGACATTTTGGGTTGAGTGAAGAAGTCTCCAGACTCAAAACGGCACCTATCCATGATCTTCAGAGAAGCTACCTGACCCGCTAAGTTACTCCAGCACTTGGCGTCTTTCTATTGTAATGTTGAATTAGGTTTAGCTAATCAGATAACTCAATGTGCATTCAACCAATCACGATTTTTTTATCTTTGGTTGCGATGCTTTGGAGGTGCAGAACTGTGTGGATGTAATAGACACAAGACTTGAAATTATACATCTTGATATTATAGACTAGCCAGCAATGGCACCAACCTCCTAGGTTGGGATTTCTGTGATGATATGGCAAAATATGTTTAATAACAGTCTTCAGCGGGTTAATAGAACAAGTAAGTCATGTACATTTTCCATCAGACACACTTGCAATCAGGGTGGATTAAAGTGCACTAAATAAACATCTCGAGCAGTAATAACACAGCAAAAAGGTTGCTGTTGTTGTTCTCAGCTCCCAACTCACTCTCTCTGCTCACTGATTAGCACTCTCAGGATTCTTCAAAAGTGCCACAATTAATGTCATAACTAGAACTGGAGCATAAACAAATTAATTTATTCATGGCTCCTAAACCTTACAGCTGATGATGTGGCAATCCAGGATCTCAAACAGCAGTGAGTGGAAGTGACAGGCTGGCTATGCCTGAAGCTCTTTCTGCATTTATTACAATTTCTGGAAGGTGATAGAATTTCCTGCTGTTTCAATGATGCAATCATTCTTGACTCTTACTCTGGCTCAATAAACTGAGAATATTAATAAGGTAGATTATTACTGCTCCTTTTCTTAAGTGCAGTTTGTGTATGAAACTCCCTACATGATCTTTTCATAACATTAAAAGGCTGACTGGGCTGCAGTTGTCTGATCAAAAAGAGGAATATAATTTTGTAGAAAATTCTTCTAAAAGTCTAATCAAGTGTCTGAAAAAATGTCATATACTGCAATCTCACCTACCGAAAGAAAACAGCTTCCAATTCTGCAGGTCTAAACACAGACACATGTCACAAAACAACATCACCATCCATCATTGAGCTATGTCTTGTCACCGCATAAACTGCACCATTATCACCTCAAGCCTAAGCTGAATATTATCAAGCTGCACTGTCAGCACAGCAACAAAACTCCAAAGCATGGACAACAATGTTCCTAAATCCCAGACCCTGCAGATCGTTACCTGCGGCACTTTCTGCTGCTCCACAGAGCCTGGCTGGACTGCTAGGCTGGACTCACCATCATCGTGCATCTCTCGCTCTCTGTTCCTTCGTCGATGTCGTTCCCGCTCCCGCCTGATGCTCAGGATTGATTCTGTTCCAGTATCATTGTCCAAACCATCCCGGCTGCCGGCAGTGTTAGCACTGCAACAAAAATAAAAAGCAACAAAGATCAACAGCAAACACAAGGAATGCACATGAGAACTGGTGTACCAAAGAGCAGAGAAACACAAGGAACGCATTACACAAATCATAAGTAAAAGATTATGTTAAGTTTATAATAAATAACAAACAATTGATAGTATGTTACAGGCTAAGAACCAAACCAAGGACTTCCATCATGACATTCTCATATAAGTAAATTAGTTCCTCAGTGAGATTGCAGCTTCCTCCCAAATAGAAGATGCATTTCTTGATCATACTTGCCAACAATTCAGGGACAAGGTATGGACACTTTGGTGCGATAGTCAGGGCAGGTTGGCACTGTTAAGAAGCAGCATACCACTAAGTCATTGCCCACAGGAGGGGATAAAGAATGAAGCAGAGGGGAATGTTATAAAGTGGAGGGCGCAGTGAGTGAGATTGACTAATGTTGAACTCCAATCAGATCATTTCTTTTGCTAGAGATGAAAGATATATAACGTTTTGCAATCTAGGGATGTTCCAAATGTCATTCAATGAAGAACTTCACAGCCAGGGCAGCACAGTGGCACAGCTGTAACTGCTGCCTCACAGTGCTGGAGACTTGGGTTCGATCTTGACATCTGTGTGGAGTTTGCACGTTTCCCCTTGTGACCAAGTGGGTTTCCCCTGGGTTTCTTCTACATTCAAAGATGCATGGGTTTGTAAGTCAATTGACCTCTTTAATTTTGCCCATAATGTGTAGGGAGTGGATGAGAAAGTGGGATAACATGGAACTAGTGTGAACGGGTGATTGGTGTGGGCTTAGTGGGCAGACGGGCCTGTTTCTATGCTGTGTCTCTAAACTAAACAATGTAGAGGTTTGTCGTTGTAAAGATAATTCAAGATGCCTGATAGATTTCAATCACAAAATGTCTGCCGAGAGGCTTCCAATTAAACCTTGAGTAGCAGAGGACACCATGGCTCATTCAACTCAAATTCTCCTCTCATCCCACCATTTTCACTGCCTCTTTAAATTTCCAAAAATCCAATGAGTAAACAATGGGGAATATGGATCTAATTCAAACGTCTCTCATTAAATATTGTTCAGTGTTGCTGTTAGAATTTTGTGCGACCTAGCTCAGGAAGTACCAGCATGAAATTTCTCTAAAGCTGAAGATGCATCTTAAAGCTGTTTTCATTTATTTAAAATTGATCAGCAGGTTTCCCACAGCTAATAGAGTTCTGCACAACTGAACAATGTCTGCTTTTGATAACATTTATATTCATTACACAATAAGCATGTAACTATGACAACACTGGCTTCTACCCTCCACATGATCTTGGCCATGGAGTGAACTCCTAAAAATGAATCCACTCAAATCAGCACACCACATTTGAATCATGTGAGGAAATATAGAACAAACAAGATGCAGACAGAAATGCTCACGTCGTGCCTGTAAATCTCCTCAAATCCATTTAAAGTATCTGATGCTAATACCATTCGTTCTCAGCAAGCAATATGCAATCAATGGCAGCTCTACAATCTCCCGTAGTTCAATGAACATGAACATCATACAGAAAGATATTAAACATGCATACATTTTTAGAACAGTAGTTAAAATACATTGCCCTCCATAATGTTTGGGACTAAGACCCATCATTTATTTATTTGCCTTTATACTCCACAATTTGAGATTTATAATAGAAAGAAATATCCCCAAACGCCTGTCCGACAGATCGGAGACACTCTTCAGTAGTCAGGTGTGGATTTGTCAATGACATCTGTCCGCAGAAGTCTTCATGAACAGAAATACAGAGGCTACACTGCAAGATGCAAACCACTGGTTAGCCGCAAAAATAGGATGGCCGGGTTACTGTTGGCCAATAAGTACGTAAAAGAGCAACCAGTTCTGGAAAAATGTCTTGTGGACAGATGAGATGAAGATTAACTTATCAGAGCGATGGCAAGAGCAAAGTATGGAGGAGAGAAGGAACTGCCCAAGAACCAAAGCATACCACCTCATGAAACATGGTGGTGTGGGCATTATCGCCTGGGCATGTATGGCTGTTGAAGGTACTGGCTCACTTATCTTCATTGATGATACAACTGCTGATGGTAGTAGCATAATGAATTCTGAAGTGTATAGACACATCCTATCTGCTCAAGCTAAAACAATTACCTCAAAGCTCATTGGCCCGCAGTTCATTCTACAGCAAGACAATGATCCCAAGCATACTGCTAAAGCAACAAAGGAGTTTTTCAAAGCTAAAAAATTATCAATTCTTGAGTGGCCAAGTCAATCGCCTGATCTGAACCTACGTACAATATATTTCCCACTTAAATTCCAATTGGCAGATCTTTGCTCGCTTTCTATATTTCTTATTTGCTGTAGATGTCCTGATGAATGTATTGTGAGATGCTCAACAAAATACACTCTGGCAAACCACCCACATTTGAACCAATCCTTCCCTACAAGTAATCTGTTTATGTTGTTGTCTACTACCATCAGTAATTTTTCCTCTGACCATTATTAGAAAGTACAGCACATGTGAATTTACATTGTCTTACAAAATACATATTTATATTCAGCATGTTTTAAGCAAAAGATAATTTTGCTGAACTCCTTGATGCAAATTATCATAATTGAGTTGTCTGCCACTTTATCAACATTCATATTGATATAAACTGATCATCACTACCATAGGCAGCTCATCAGCCTCAATTCAAATATCACCTATCCATGTTCCCCAAAGATGGTGCCTGATCCGTTGAGTTACTCCAGTGTTTTGTGTCTTTTCAGCTTCAATGTTTTATACTTTTTACCAGCAATTTTTCTCCACTTGATTTACATTATTCTGGCTTGCCATTTTGGTTCTCGCCTTACACTGAAGCCACTTTCCATTTCTTTCAACAAATAAGGCATTTGGCAACTCTAAACAGTATACTTTACTTTTTAGTACTTTTAACTTTACTTTGGAAACAGGCCCTTTGGCCCACAGAGTCCACATTGACCAGCGATCACCAGATACACCAGCACTATCCTACACACGAGGGACAATTTACATTTTACAGAAGCCAATAAATCTACAAACCTGCATGTCTTTGGGCTGTAGAAGAAAACCAGAGCACTCGGAGAAAACCCACGTGGTCACAGGGAGAACGTACAAAATCCATACAGGCAGCACCCTTAGTCAGGATCTAACCCGGTTGACTGCAACTCTACCGCTGCACCACTATGTCGCCCTTTGAGATAGGTGGTTGCATTGGTAACAGCTCCCCCCACCCCCCCCCCCTCCCAGTGCCATTACTCACTAAGCAATGGAGTTGTCATTTGACCACACACAGCTCTAACGCATGCAGAGCCCAAAACTCTTTGACATTTTCTGAAAATATCCTTCTTAATGTGGTTATTAAGCATCTGCATATTATGCATATTGACTCAAATGTTAAATCTTGCATGTTTAATAATTTAAATTGAATTTGCTCAGCTATTAAATCATAATCAAATGCTGCTGACAAAGTTTGTGTAAGAAAGGCAACAAAATTACTATGTCATAACATGTTCTTCGACATTGCTGTAAAACACAATCTTTGCTTTCTGGTCCTGAATGTAATTTTATGCAGTCTTCAAGGATGCTGGATTGAAATAATTTTGCAATCTCACATGCACTTCACCAAATTAAACATCTTTTATCTTGTGTGATGATAGGCAGTCTGCATATGTTTCTGATCCATTAGTAAGATAGACTTACACTCGTCCTCAATTTGGATGATATTAATTGCCTCTGAAAAGCATCTCCATTCGTAAGGATCAAAGGGTTCCCACAAACATCAAACCCTTAAGAAATGGGCTAACACAATTTATTCTAGATTTTAAAGTTCCCAGAGTACACAGATTAGGTCTCAGCTGCCACACGTTGATTGTTGCAAAGCTTAACTTGACAATTCATATACCAGTCATTAATTCTCATGTTCCATTGCTTCCAGTGTGCACATTAAAGTTACCTTGACTCACCGCTCCATGTTTAAGAAAGGAGTGATGCAAAAGAAAGGAAATGTACAGGACAGTTAATTTAAGTTCTGTGGTTGGTAACATTTTAGAGTCCATTATTAAGGATGAGGGTACTTGCAAGCACATGATATAATAGGTTGAAGTCAGCATGGTTTTGTTAGGGGGAGATCTTGCCTGAGAAATGTGCTGGAGTTTTTTTGAGGAAGTAACTAGCAGGATAGGCAAAGGGGAGACAGTGAATGTTGTCCCTCTTCTCTTCCAGCTTTCTCCCCCCTCACCCCCCTGTAATGTGCCTCTGAAATGGCACTATCATATCTGCCTCCATCACCTTCCTTCCTTTCACAATGTCTAGAAATACACATCTATCACTTGTATTGCTTTTGCAAGAGCATTAACCTGTACTTTTTGAATGAAATGTATTCGAACATAGGCATGACCCTAATGAAGAAACACTGGAAGAAGCAGAAACAAGAAACTGCAACAAACCTTGCAGAACTTGGGTCAGGGATTCAATGTCTATGCATCGCCCTCCTGTGGCCTCACCTGGAATCTTCTTCACCCCGTTTCAGACTTGCAGCCTGACCAACAGCACAGGTTATAGCCAGAAAGCCAGCAAAATCTGACAGACAATTCAGCGTCAGACTGGGACATGGCCAAGGCTAAGACAGTGGATCAAATAGCAAGACCCAGAGACACAGTGTTGTTTTATCCATTTGTAGCATTATCACTGATTCCAGATCGATAGAAGATTGCAGCAAATGCAAAAGATTTTCTCTTTCATGCTGCAGCAATGCTTAATTATATGAATGAAATTGATGTGACCAAGCAGAGAAGAACCTGCATGTGAGAGCAGGAAGTACATATATTGAGTTGGAGGCAGGAGTGTGGCCTAGAATTAATGAAGATGCCCCTGAGAATGCAGAGTGGTGACCAGTGCATAAAATGAGCTTAACCACCTCAGGAAGACTAGCAGCAAACATAATATCACGATTCAGAAAGTGACATGTGCAGAGTTGCCAACTCTCCAACATTGAGCGTGAGAATCATGCATTTCACAAAATTCTCACGCTCATCACAAATTTCTCACGTTCAAAAATCCGGAAGCTCAAAATAAAGCAAAAATTGTTTTAGAGGTGAGTAAAATCCACAAGGAGAATATATAAGGTGAATGCATAGTTTTTTTTCCAGGATATGTGATTCAACAACTAGAGGGCATTGGTTTAAAGCAGGATTGTCAAACTACTGGCCGCATGGATGATTTAGGGGGAAAAAAAAAAAGTTTAGTTTACCGGATTGATCTCTTGATCCAGAGATGGGAGTTAAATTCTCACCACAGCAGCTGTGGAATTTAAATTCAGTTAATTAAAAAAATCTGGAATGTTTAAAAAAAGATAGCAGCAGCAATGCTCTCAATGAAAAACATTTAAGTCTACTGTCCTTATCCAGTAGGGTCAAATGTGACTCCAGGTCCCTGTTGATGTGATTCACCCACCCAAGAACTACTGCAGAAATGGACAGATGCTATTTCAGATTGGTGCTACAATAAATTGCGCCTAGTGTGTTGGTGAGTGGTAGAATCTGGGTAAGAGTCTGCAGTTAATGGGAATGCAGGGAGAATCAGTTGCATAGAAAATTAATGGAGGAATTATATTGTTCTGTGATCCAACATAGACTCAATGGACCGGAATGGCTGCCTTCTATGTTGCATAGAAATATGAAAGAAATATGGAGTAATCAACTTGATATGAGTAAGATGCAAACAATGTCAAAGAAGCTCAGTAACATTTGCTTGGTCCAATATCTTCCATCTTAAACATTCTTAACCCACCACAAGATGCACAACTGATAGTCTTTGATTGCACCTCACAAAGCAATGACCACACACTGTCCCATTTTTACCTCAGAGGGAGAGGACAGCTGGAATATTGGGACAACTCCACCTCCAAACACATCAATTTGGATTAAATCACTCTTTCTTAACAAATCTTCTTGCGTAAACAATAGGAAAATGTACACCGAGGGACTCATTATAACCATATACTCACATTCAGGGACTACCCTCATTATTTAATTAAAAATTCCAAACTATTTGCGAACACAAACACACTTGGTGACCTCTGCAAATGTTGGAACATCTCTAGCAAAAAGAAAAATTATTTGCATAAGGATGCCTGAAATCAGTCATGCGAACCCTCTACCTTCGGAAAAAGTGTGCGAACAACTATGGAACCTGAAAGTCTTAATAAACATAGTAATAGCATTACATAATAATAGTTGGAAGCTCAGATTCCAGGTAATTAATCTTGAGTCCGATTTCTTCGATCAACCAACGCTTGCTGCAGATGTAGTCACTAGGATCCTCAATGGTTTCCATCACCTCCCACGTCATGCAGCTACAGCACATCACTGCATCCCTATTCCCAGTGGTTACTTTTACTTTATTTATTACCAAGGGCTCCTTTTTAAACTTCCCTCTGCTGCTGCTCCACTTCCGGGCTTGAAACCAATTAGCTTGCCAGCTCAGCACACGGCTGAGTACTCACAAAATCAATTCTCTAACAGGTTGCTGTAGCAACCCCAAAAAAAGGAGAAAACAAGAGTGCACAGCCAAGACAATGGTTGAAGCAGCTCTCAAAGCAGCTGAACTCCATTGGTAGAAAACCCAGTGCTCAGTGTGCTGTGCATAATTTTATCTTCCATTTAAAATTACATGCTGCCTTTGTGGGAAAACATAAAGTTAAGATCTCACAGTCAAACCTTAAAGGAAAATACAATTGATACAAACTAGTAAGATTAAATGAGAACTTACCAGTTTGAAAATTGATCTTTATTTTATGAGGAGTTGCGATGAGGGATTTTGTGAAGACCCTGCCAGCACGCATGCGCGACATTCTTCAAAGCAGCGGTGTGGAATCACAGATAACAACAATGACTGAAGATAGTAAGATTAAAGAGACTCTAATATACTAGTTGACCTTATGATAGAGGGTTGGGAGTGGAGGGCACGAAATCCCTCATCGCAACTCCTTATAAAATAAAGATCAAACTTCAAACTGGTAAGTTCTCGTTTAATCTTACTATTTTACTTCGGAGTCACGTGAATGACATCGTGAAGATTTCAAAGCTCTGTGATTCCATGCCCTGGACCACGTCCATCCTCACACACTGCCTTAATACTGATGGAGGAAGTATGTTAACGTATTTCAGACTTGAACAAGCTGAAAAATAATAACATATTTGTTAATACAAACAATAAACCCCTGAACTCGGGGACAAACGTTTAGGGAACAGCACTTAAAACTGACTCCGCAAACGTTGCGGGAGCGGCCACAGGTTTGTTATAAAAATGCTGAAATGTAGTTTCACTGGCCCAGCCCACTATTGCGAGGACATGATCCATGAGTACCTCCATGGTCCTAGCTGCTGATGTGGATGCAGCCCTGGTAGAATGAGATTTAAAAATGTTAGTGTCTTACCTGCTGCACCAAATGCCACCCTGAGCCACCTGGAGATAGTCTGCACCGTCACCCTGTGATGTGGGTTTTCATGGCTGATAACAGACCCATCTCCATATTCCTGATGCCCATTTTCAGACCTATAGACCTAGGTCTGTGTTGTTTAAGCAACTCATCTATAGAGAAAGTCACTTTATTGGGGGTCGAGACCATTCTATCCAGTTTTAGTTCCTATAGAGTCTGGACCCGTTTTGTGCTGTGGTCAGTGCCATTAACATCACCACTTTGAAGGTGAGTTAGTCCAGTGGTAATCCGTCATAGGCAACCAGCTCCTGAGTAGGGTCAACACCACCCCTATATCCCAGGTAATATAATATTGTGGTCAGGGAGGGTTGGATAGAATATACCCCACATAGTTTGGATACCAGCTGGTGAGATCCCACTCCAATGTTGAGATAGGATGACAGTGCACTCCTGGCACTGTATATGGCACTGTAACTGAGGGCCTCATCATAATGAAGGCCCGCAAGGATTCCAGCACATTGGAGATCGTAGCAGAGTAGTGGGTGGTCTAGGTCCAACTACAGAAAACCTCCCATTTCCTTATGTGGGTGAGGTACTGCTTCCTTGTGGACTCTCTGCACGATTCTGTATGATGTCCATGATTTTTGATGACAGCCCGGATTCCAGTAGTGGCCTCTTCAGAACCTGCAAGCCAACAGGTTCAGATGACCATGGCACGGATGATTTTCCCCTGTTATGGGATTGGTCCCCAATTCGGGCATTTGGTAACCTGTGCCCATGGTTCTTTTATCATGTTGAGGGCCACCTGGTATCATGGTTGTGTGGGCCAGTCGGGTATTATCAGTATACCTGTTGCAGAATCTGGTTGAATTTTCTGCAATACCCGACTGATGAAGCAGAATGAGGGGAAGCATAGAAAACCCATTTCCCCCAACGTAGCGAGAACGTGTCCATCGCCACTGCCCCAGGATCTGGTTCCCAAGAGACATATGTTGGTATCTGATGGTTCAACCTGGACGCAAAGAGGTCGATATCTGGTGTTCCATATTTGGCTATAAGGTTAGCAAATATTTGGAGGTTCAACATCCACTTGATGTCGTTATTAAATACTCGTGACCTGGTGTCCGCCACTTTATTGAACTTAACCGGAAGGTACGTAGCTGATATCCAAATATTTCTTTCAATACACCAGAGCCAAATTAATTTTGCCAATTCATCCCAAGATGTTGACTTGATACCGCCCATATGGTTTAAATATGCCACCTCAGTGGTATTATTTATTTTGAAGACGGACATGCGTTTGATGCAAATTAGTGCAGTAAGCCCGCAGCCCGTGACATGCTCCCAGCATTTCTGAATAGTTTATACCTTGTGATTGAAGAAGAGTAGACTCGTGCAAATCCCATCTGCCGCCGCAACTGGAAGTGGTGTCGGTAGCTCCCCAGCCCTTGGCGCTTGCGTCGGTTTGTAACACGACTGATGGGTTTGATATAATGATAGGATTAAAACAATCACAAACATTGCTAATCCACCATTGTAGCTCAATTTATGCCTTGTTTGGCAGCTGCATAGGCCTGTAAAAGCATTCACTTTTAACGTTGAGATTGTTGCTCTTTGCAAGCTTTGATAGTGTAACGGCCCAAATTGTGCAGCTGGAATGTAGCTACAAGTTTACCAATTACCTTAGCAGCATGTCTAATAGTCGGTTTCCTGGCGCAAGCAAGGCTGTTACATGCCTCTATTATGTCTATTGCTTTGTTCCCTGGGATAGTGACAATCAGAAAACCCATGCATCCCAGAATGTATGAAACCTCCCTCCTACTTGTGAGGTTATACATGCAGCACTCCCAAGAGAACCAGACCCCCTTACCTCCATGGTTACCGGCGGCCTTGATGTTCTGGGCTTTTTTGGTTCGTAGTGTTGCTGGGATGTGGGGTTGGCGCATCTTCCACGCTGGTCGCTGTGTGCCCTACCTAAAAAGGCTTTTCCTGTCGGGTTGAACCCGAGGCCTGTTATGTAAGGATGCTGTCTGTGATACGCCGGTGGCCTGCTTGAGGATGGTGGTTTCATCAACCCGACCGCTTTTGCCTCCTCGTCCAGGTCTTTTACCTGTTTTGGCAGGTCTTCACCGAACAACTGTCTCGGTGGCGGCGTAGCAGAGGTTTTGCACAAACCCGCGAATTTTGGGTTGTGAGTTGGTTTGATGGAGATTTCCCGGAAGGAGTTTATCTCGTACTGTGTGTTACACAGTAGCGCAAGAGCATCTTCCTGCTCCTCCGTCATTTCCGTGCCGTCAATTGACCTGGCAAAGGCAGTGAATCCCGACGTCAACAATTTCAGGATTTTATTGAAGTTTGAGCTCCTGTGCCCTAATCCCTGGACTGATGTTGCCCCAGATGGGCATGTTGACTGTCAGCACGTTCAGCGAAACACAGTTGTTCGGGGCCTTGTATTTGTTCATTCCTTGGTCAGACCTGTACCTGCAGCTGGTGTGTTGTGAGGAGTCAATGCTTGCCGCTAGTTTTGGCAAATTTGGATACCACATCAAGAAGTTCCACTTGGGGTTTCTCAGGTGCTGCAGGTTCCTGCGCCAACCCTTCTTCAACATCAGCCAGCTGCTGACTCCTGGCACTCCCCACCGATGAAGGGGATATGCTGGGTGGCCCAGATGCATGTCTCCTGGACTTGAGGACATCCGATCCTGCTGCGGGAGACTGTGGCGGCCCGCCTGTCTGGAAAGACATGAGCGGTGAGGTGTCGGTTCCAGCCGCCGAAGCGTGGTTCACTGATATCCGCGTGGGCTTGCCGCCTGTCTTCCCCCCGGACAAGGCGACGTTCGGTCAGGTCCAGCCGCTAACGCGGGGTGCGGTGACAGAGATGATTTACCACCGACCCGCGATCTGGCAGGCTCCCCCGGTGGTGAGTCTGCGCCGGCCGCACCTGCGGGGCTCCCAGACTCAGACCTCGATCCCTCACTGGTCCGCGATCTGGCGGACTGCTCCGGTGGCAAGTCGACGCCGGCCGCTGCAGCGGGGCTTTTCGACCTTAGCGCGGTTCTTCCCCTGGTCCGCCCTCTGGTGACCTGCAATGGAGGGGAGACAGAACGTGCCGCAGAGCGGGAAACACGTTTATGCACCTTCATGCCACTGTCCCTATGTTTAGATGACAGTGGTAGGGAGTCAGGGTCTTCCCTACCCTGCTCCCGCGCGGTGCTCCTACTACCATGTGGTTCCGTAGTCAGCCGTTGTGGAGAGTCGGGTCCTGGCTGCGCAGGGCTCCTCGATTTCCGCGCTATTATCCCGGCCCGCGGAGCGGGTGCTGCCGGTGTTGCGGGCAGCTCCGAGGATAGTGGCCGCTGACTCCCATCCGAAGTCCCGTGGCCTTTGGAGGCATGCTTCGATGCCTTCATTCTGGTCTCCCTTCCATTGTTTCTTTTTTATTACATTCGTAATTTTATTAATATTAACAATTATGTCTTATATATTTCTATACTTTTTTTTACAGATAAGAAAAGATAGAGAAAAATAAAGTATGAGTAGGAATGAATGGAGTATGAAAACAGTTATCCATCATTGGAGATATATCCATGATTTGTTATACGTGATTCTTCATCTATTCCATTATTCAGGCTTCAGTCAGGCTCTCGTACCGAGTCATTTTGACCCTTTAGATAATCAATAAATGGAGACCATATTCCTCTGAAAAGATCCAACTTGTCCAATAGGACAAGTTTTAATCTTTCCAAATGAAGTGTCTCCAACATTCCTGTAATCCACAGTTTGATTGTGGGGGATGTAGGACCTTTCCAGAATTTCAATAATAATTTTTTCCCAATTATTAAACTATAATCAATGAAAAATCTTTGATTCGTTGTTATTAATTGATCTGTTTCTAATATTCCCAGTATTATTAACTTTGAGTGGGGGGCCAGATTCATATTAACAACATTCAAAATTATCTTAATTATCTCTGTCCAAAATTTAGTAATTTTTACACAATTTGTAAATGAGTGCGTTAAGTTAGCTTCTAAGTGTTGACATTTATCACATATAGCAGATACATTTGAAAAAATACTATGTAATTTGGATTTTGCATAATGTAGTCTATGTAATATTTTAAATTGTATAAGAGAGTGTCTAGCATTTAACGAGCAGTGGTGTATATGTTGTAGACTTTCATCCCATATTTCAGGTCCAATGATTTCACCTAATTCGTTTTCCCATGATTGCCTATATATTTCTGTCATTGGGGCATCGTTTTCCAGTAAAATATTATAAATATATGATATCAATTTTTCTGTGTTCAGGTGCTTATTTATCTAAAATGTCTGTCTTTCTATTTCTAATTTCCTGGTTATTTGCTTTTACATAGTCTCTAATTTGTAGATATCTAAAGTAATCTTTTGAATGTAATCCATAAATTTGTTGTAATTCTTGAAATGAAAGGAAAGAATTGTCTCTGTAGAGATCTCCCATCTTATTAATTCCATAATTTTTCCATTGTAAAAACCTTTGTCCATCATTGTGGGTTTAAATGTAACATTATTTGCGATGGTAAGGGCTAGTGGTATACATTCCAATTTTAGTGTTTTCTTGATTTGTTTCCAGATACGTATTCCACTTTCTATTATAAGGTTTTCACTATAGGTGTTCTTACCTATTTTAATATTGGCGAATAAAATCGAACTAATTTCAAAAGGCGAACAATCTTCTTTTTCCATTTTTAACCAGGTTGGTTGTTTATCTGTCTCTACAAACCAAAAATTCATATTTTTAATATTAACTGCCCAGTAATAAAACATAAAGTTTGGTAGTGCTAAACCTCCATTTATTTTTGGTTTACATAAATGTTTTTTATTTATTCTATGGCTCTTATAATCCCAGATAAAGTTGGTGACTATAGAATCAACCTTCTTAAAAAATCTTTTAGGAAGATATATCGGAATCAATTGGAAAAGGTATAGTAATTGCGGGAGAAAAATCATTTTTATTGCATTAATTCTACCTAGCATTTAGATAGGTAATGTTTTCCAATATAAAATGTTCTTATTTAATTTATTCAATAAAAGTGGAAAATTGGATTTAAATAAAGAGTCAAATCTTTTTGTTACATGAATTCCAAGATATTTAATTTTTTCATTTGCTATCTTAAAAGGAAATTGTTGTAGTATATGTAAGTTATTTACCATTATTGACATGTTCACTTTTATTCCAATTAACACTATATCCTGAAAATAATCCAAATTCAGATATTAATTTTAGTAAATTTGGGATACTAATTTCCGGCTTTGTAATATAAAGTAATGCATCATCCGCATATAAAGAAATTTTATTTCCAGTATCTCTGGTATCATATCCAAATATTTCAAGATGTAATCTCACCCGTTGAGCTAAAGGTTCTATTGCTAGTGCAAACAGTAATGGGGATAGAGAACAACCTTGTCTGCAGCCTCGAAATAGATTAAATTTAGTTGATAGCATTTGATTTGTTATTATTCAGGCTGTTGGATTAGTGTATAATAAGTTAACCCAAGTAATAAACTTCTCTACCAGCTTAAAAATTTCCATAAAAGAAAACAAATAAGACCATTCCACCTGGTCAAAGGCTTTCTCCGCATCTAACGAAATAATTACTAGGTCTTTATTAATATCTCTTTTTGAATATATAATACTGTATAATCGTCTCAAGTTATGAGGAATATCGTTTTGGTATAAATCCTGTTTGATCGGGGTGAATTAATTTATTAATAACTGTACTTAGTCTTTGTGCTAATATTTTGGTTAGTATCTTTTGATCAGTATTTAAAAGAGCTATAGCTCTATATGATCCTGGGTCATCCAAGTCTTATAATAGATAACACTTATACCATCCATCGTTTCTGTAAACAAAGTTTACTACAGAAGCTAAGCAACTCAAGGTTAGTATAATTTACCTGAGGGCCTTTTTGAAGATGCCAGTGGAGGAGCGCACTCCCCCCCTCAGCTCCCATGGTGACCAGACTCTCATGTGGGAATAAATACTGCCACTAACGGCAAGTCTCCCGCCTATGTTGTGAGTCGGGGCCCCGGCTCTGTTTTCGCTACCTCTACCGGGTAGCGTTGCCGTCATTCAGCGGTATTCCTGCGGCCTGCAGCGTTGAGTCGGAGCTCCTGTTCTGCCTTCGCTATCCGCGAATGGCAGTCTCCGAGCCCGGACTCTCCTGGGTCACGGGCTTACCCGACTTCCGGATAGCGTTGCCGTCAGCCCGCGGTGATCCTGCGGGCTGCAGTGTTGAGTCAGGCTACCGCTCTGCGGTTGCTACCAGCGAACGGCGAGTCTGTAAGCCCGGACCCTGCTGGGTCAACGGGCTGCCCAATTTCCCAGTGAATTCACGCCGTCAGTCCGCGGTGATCCTGCGGGCTGCGGTGTTGAGTCAGGCTGCCGCTCTGCCATCGCTCCGAACGGCGAATCTGTGAGCCTGGACCCTCCTGGGTCAACGGGCTTGCCCGGCTCCGGTCTGTTGCTGCTGCTGCTGACTGCCCGCATCCCGCGGTCCGCAATCAGTCTCGAAGCGGCCCGTTGGTGGAGTACTCTGTTGCACAGAGTCCCTGGGTGAAGAAAAACCGACCGCAGGTTAGTTTACCTTACCTGCAGGTCTGTTGCAGTAGAGGAGTGACCTTCCTCTCTGCCTGTAGCTTGCATGCGGTCGACGATATGTCGCGCATGCGTGCTGGTGGGGTCTTCACGAAGTCACTCACATGACTCCGAAGTAAAATACTATCTATCAGTGACTATTCATCTGGTGACTGTCGCACAAGTAATTCTAATAAAATGTCAACAGTCAATAGTCAGATTTATTCGTCACATACACAATAAAGTGCAGTGAAATGAACTTGCCAGCAGCGATACAATATAAAAGAACACACAATACACAACAAAAATGTAACATAAAATCCACCACAGCATTCATCACTGTGGTGGGAGGCACTAAGTTCAGTCAGTCCTCCTCCACAAACCTCCGCAGTCGCCGCTGCGGGCGGCCAGATGTACAGGCAAGGGTAAGTCCCGAATCGGTGCCACGCTACCGAAGACCGTGGCTTCTATATGGTGTACGCCATAGGCCGGCGGTAGAAGATCTAAGTCCCCGCCGCGGTTAGAAGCACCACAGACCGCGTCTTCAATAAGTTGTAGGCCGCGGGCCGGCGGTTGGAGCTCTTCACCAGGGATCCCCGACGAGGGATCTTGCTCCGGTTGGTAAGTCCCCGCCGCGCCCGCGGTTAGAAGCAACACAGTCCGCGGCTTCTGGATGACGTAGGCCGCAGGCCGGTGGCTGGAGCTCTTCTCTTCTGGGGTCCCCAACGAGGGATCCCAGGCTCCGGACGCCGCACCAGCTGGAGCTCCGCAGACTGCGGCTTCATGCTGATCGGAGCACTCCCTTCTGGCGACCCCCAGCGAGGGCTCGCCTGCTCCGCGATGAAAAGTCCACTCTGCACCCGCTGCTGAAGCTCCGGGCCAGATTCTGGGAAAGGCTGCACCAATCGTTGGTGTTAGGCCGCAAGGGAAGCGACATGGAAAAAGTCGCCTCTCTGTGGAGGAGGCGACCAAAAGCGGTCCACCCCCCACACAAGACACACCGAGAGACATTAAAACACACATTGAACATATTAAAAAAACAAAAAAAGTAACAATGACTAACACGCTGCAGGCAGGGCAGCTGTCTCGCAGCGCCCCCACCCACCGACACGCAGCGTCCCCACCCACTGTCATTCAGGAAAAGCAGAGGGGTCACCGTCGGCACCCACCTCTGCCTGGCGTTGCCCGTCGGCGCCCACCTCTGCCTGGCATTCAGATCAAGGCAACCTCAAGATCCCGGGGAGGTAAGGAGGGTGGGTGGGGAAAATTGAGGGCGAGGGAGACGGGAAGGGAAGTGGGGGAGGTGAGGAGGGAGAGTGGGGGAGAATTGAGGGGGGGGATGAGGAGGGAGAGGGGGAGGAGAGGGGATAGAGGGAGGGGAGGTGGGTAGGGAGGGGAGAGGAGTAATGTAGCAAGGGAGGAGGTGACTGAGGGTAGGGGAAAGGAGAGGGGAGGGAGAGGTGAGGGAGGGATTGGGGAGGGGAAAGGAGAGGGGGCAAAGAAGAGGGAGGGTGAAGAGAGTTAGATCTCTTCAGAAAGATTTGGTCTCCATATATTAAATATTTACAGGGTCATAATGGTTCGGCACGAGGGCTTGACTGAGGCCTGAATATTTGAATGGATGAAGAAATATATATAATAAATCATGAATATATCTCCAAGGACGGATTAATGATTAATACTCCATTCTCCATCAAACTTTTCACACTCTTTTTCTCTATTTTTTCATACTTTTACAAAAAATTAGAAAAATGTATAGAAACACATAATCTTAAATTTTTAATATCAGTACGAATATAAATATTACTAATTTCATGAAAGTATTATTAGGATCATGTATTTTCAATTATATAAAATATATAATTTTAAATTTTAAAATCAATGATAATACAAATATTATTAACAGTATGAAAATATAATGAATATCATGAAGGTTTTACTAGTATTACGTATTTTCAATTATATAAAATATGGTCCTACATTTCAAAATCAGTGACAATACAAATATTATCAACAGTACGAGTATATTACTAATATTATGAATGTATTACTAGTACCATGTATTCTCAATTATATAAAATACATAATCTTAAAATTTATAATCAATAATAATACAAATATTATTAACAGTACGAATATATCATTAATATCATGTATTTTCATCATTGCAAAATAATGTACTTTGTTATTATTTTGTTTCTATAATAAAAATATTTTTAAAAAAAAGAGGGAGGGTGAAGAGGAGGGGGAGAGAGTGCTGGGGATGAGGGGAAATGAGCCACGCCTGTGCAGTTGGGGGCTATGTCTAGTGCCTTCTACATTCTCCACTGTGCCACAAATCGATCCATTTTCTTTCTCATTTTTAATTTCCCTCAAGCCCAATTTCAGTCAGCTGACCTGATATCTCCCCTTTCACCCAGAGTGGTTTAACGTATCCTTCTCGTTAAGCATCTGAAGTTAAGACCGTTATAATTCCATCAGAATGTAACACACACTGCTAGAGCTCACAACAAAGACCATAGGAGAGGAATCGATCTGAATCCAGTTACTGAACCAAGCGAAAGGCAGTACCCTTTGGAAAAGAAGGGACAACTTTCAGCAAAAGGAAAACTCTGAACTCAGGACTCTGACTCAAGTAAAGAGATGAGACTAAATAAAAAAAATTAAAAAAAACAGCTGATGATTAATGACTAAATGCCTCTTTCTGTGCTGTATTACTCCCTCTCTAACCAGAGCAAAAACAGGATCAGGGTGAAGAGCATCCTTGGTCTAGTCCTTTTATGTGGCATTTAGTTGGCACCACATCAGCTCAGAAAGAGGACCTGTAACCTGTCACACCCATGGGAGAAAAAGGACCCGGCAGGAACACCACAGTACAATCTATAAACTCTTCACTTGCACCTCCTCCAATCTATCCACATTTTTACTCATCTCGCCGATGTGCAAGAGTCCACATCTTGAACAACGGATACAGTAGATGAGGTTGGAGGTGGTGTAGGTGAACTTCTGCCTAATCTGAAAGGACTGTCAGGGTCCCTGGACAGAGTCGAGGGAGGAGGTAAAGCTACGGGTGTTGCGTCTTCTGCGGTTGCAGGAGAAGGTACCTAGGGAGACGGTGGTTTGGGATGAGTTAACCAGGGAGTTGCGGAGGGAACGGTCTCTGCGGAAGGCGGAAAGGGGTGGAGATGGGAATAGGTGGGTAGTGGTGGGATACCGTTGGAGGTGGCGGACATTTCGAAGGATTACGTGTTGTATGCTGATGGGGTGGAAGCTAAGGTCTACGGGGACTCTGTCACTGTTGTGACTAGGGGAAGGGGGTGCAAGGACGGAGCTACAGGGTACCGAGGAGACACGAGTGGGAGCCTCATCTAAGATGGGAGAGGGGAATCCTCGTTCCCTAAAGAATGAGGACATCTCGGGTGTATTTCTGTGTTGCATGAATCCATGACTCTAAATGTGCTTGAATGATCATGTACTGAGAAAGCCAATACCAAGAGCTTTGCGACATTGACAGTTTAGAAAGAGCAAACATAAATAAACAATCTAGATTCTCAATTCTTGTTTAAGGATTAATCATATTGTCCACAAATTGTGACTACAAAATTTGAAAGTTGTTTAATACAATTTGTTTCAGAAAATGTGTTGCCGGTCTGAGAGTTAATCAAAACCAATTTTTTTTTTAAAAGCTGGATGTCGGGTTGGATGGAATAATGATCAGAAGACAACCTGCAATTTCTTTATTGTTCACAGCTGTACACCACCAACAAGGTTGGCATTTATTGTGTGAGCTTTAAAATAATTAATATCCTAATATACTTTATAATGAGAATTTGCAAATAAAATCCAACACTGATACATAAGGCACATTTGCACAAATTATAAAGAGAACATTCAAAGGGACAGAGGCTAAAGTTTAGGGAATAGGGATGCGCGGGAGGCCAGAATTGAGTCAGAGGATCATTGGTCGAGGTTACAATGATAGGTTCTAGTTTATGAAGGAACATGGATTTGAGGAATTGACAGACTAGGTCAGGAAGGTCCTCGACAAACAGTATTTGGTGAGAATAAGCAAGTCAATGACACTGTTTCAAAAAATTGATTCCTTTGACATCCTTTATCACAAGAGGTAATTTAAAAACAAGTACATTCGCCCCTCAAATGTCAAACATGCACAAACAAATGTCAGTTGCAGTCCCCTTAGAAGCAGGGGGAAATAGTGACAACAAAACTAGTACAAACAAAAAGAAAACACACCTTTAACCACAGAAAAAATGTAAAATGCTGAACCTCCTCCTGGCACATCTGTAACCCCTTAAATGCCAGGAGTGAAAACTGCAATTCATTAAATTGAGAATAGGTGATTTTGTTTAGCTTCAGTACATTCTCATTGTTAAAGATCCCATTACATTACTACGAGGGGTTCCAATGACCACACATTGAAGGCTGGCCAACAGCTGATCTCTGTCACTCCTTTTAAATATGCCCTTTCTTTGAACAAGAGCTTTGAGGATGTTCATCTAAGTGTTCAATTAATAAAACAACGAGATTGGGGACATTTCTATTAAGTCGGGGGGGGGGGGGTTAAAAATAGTCAGTGAGGTAAACAAACATAATAATTGAGTGGCGAGTGCTACAGACAGCCTGACACTTGCCAGACAGCCTGATAGCATGGGATATTCCGGATTAATGAATTAAGGTTTTGGGGCCAAAACTCCGAAACATGAATCGCATTGGGGGGGACAACTGGCTTCAGTTCCCTGCTCACATCTGGCAGTGTTCTCCGTCTGAACCAGGGGCTGCGGAGCATTTTCGAAAGCAGGGAGGCTGAGCGATCATTGATCACTGGCCTTAGGGGTACCCGGTGAGGGCGTGGAGCAACCGAGTGGGGAGAGGGTGTGGAAGAAGGGTGTGTCTCCTCCCAGGGTAGGAACTTTTTGAAATTTGATGTATTCAAATCATGTTTTAGTGCATTGTAGAAGTATGATTTCAATGTTTTTTGTATGAAGCATTTTTAAGAGGTAACTTTTTACGGGGTAACTTTATCCACAAGAAACAAGCTGCCAGAGGAGGTAGTTGAGGCAGGGACCATCCCAACATTTAAGAAACAGTTAGACTGATACATGGATAGGACAGGTTTGGAGGCATGGACCAAAGCAGGTAGCATAGCTGGGACATGTTGGCGGTGTGCGCAAGTTGCGCCGAAGGGCCTGTTTTCACACTGTATCACTCTAAGACTACATTATACCTCCACCATGCATGAATGCTTCAAAATCAACTGATCGAGTTTTATTGCAATATACTCAAGCACAGAAACATAGAAAATAGGTGCAGGAATGGGCCATTGGCCCTTTGAGCCAGCACTGCCATTCAATATGATTTTGGCTATTCATCTAAAATCAGTACCTCTTTCCTGTATTTTCCCCATATCCCTTGATATCGTTAGTCCCAAGAACTAAATGCAACTCTCTCTTGAAAACATCCAGTGAATTGGTCTGCACTGCCTTCTGTGGCAGAGAATTCCAGATTCACAACTCTCTGCGTGAAGAAAGTTTGTCCTCATCTCAGTCCTAACTGTCCCCCCCTTTATTCTTAAACTGTGACCCCTGGTTCTGAACTCCCCCAAAATCGGGAACATTTTTCCTGCAGTTACAGTAAGTGAAAATCGAGCAGGCAAGCAGGATGCTTTCTCCAACCACCCCCATTTGAAGTCCACTATCTTCCACTGCACCTACCCAGTGCTTGGTACTTTCTTCCAGAAGCCACTGGTTGTCCTCCAGGATGCACCGCTTCCGACGCCTTACACTGAGGCTGCTCCATGGCCGGAGCTGCAGTGAGCGACTCGCCAGCCCGGCAAACACTCGCCAGCCCCGCTCCCCGTCCGCATCTGTCCCCATCGCTGTTTCTGCTTCCAACACCCATGGCCCATGCAGTTGATATGAGTTTTGAAATTTTTGTTGATCACAGAATTTCTCACGACAGAGCGTGAGAAATGTGTGATCAGCGTGAGAATTTGGCGAAATGCATGATTCTCACGCTCAATGCATGGGAGTTGGCAGCCCTGCCTCTCTACCTCCCTCTCTATCTCCCTCTCTCTCTCTCCTCTCACCCCCCTCTCGCTCCTGTCTACCCCCCTCTCTCTCCCCTTCCCTCTCTCTTCTCTCCTGCCCTCTCTCTTCCCCCTTCCTCTCTCTCTCCCCCTCTCCCTCCCCTCTCTCCCTCATCCCTCTTCTCTCTCCCCCTCCCCTCCCCCCTCCTCTCCCCTCCCCCTCCCCTCTCTCCCTCTCTCTCCCCTCCCCCTCTCCCTCTTTCTCTCTCCCCCTCTTTCTTCTCTCTCTCCCCTCTCATCGCTCTCCCCCTCCCTATCTCCCTCTCTCTCCCCCGTCTCTCTCTCCTCGCTCTCTCTCCTCTCTCCCCCCCTCTCTCCCCTCTCGTTCCCCCATTTCTCCCCCCCAACTCACTCTTCCCCTTGCTCTCTTCCCCTCTCTTTCTCCTGTCTCCTCTTTCTCTTTGCCCCCATCTCTCTACTCAACCCGTTTCTCTCTTTCCTCCTCTCTCAGTCTTCCCCTCTCTCTTTTACCACCCCTTTCCCCCTCTCTCCTACCCTCCCTACCATCTCCTCCCCCTCGCTCTCTTCCCTCTCACCCCTCTCTCTCTCTCCCCCCCACCTCTCTCTCCCCTCTCTCCCTCCCCCGTCTCTCCCCTCTCCCTCCCCCAGGAGAGTTACTTCTCTCCCCATTCTCTCTCCTCTCACTCTCCCCCGTCTCCGTCTCCGTCCTCTCTCTCTCTCTCTCTCTCTCTGCCTCCCTTTGAGAATCTCTGTCCCCTCGGCACAGACACATTCACGGCAGTGGCGCAATGCTTCCGACGCCTCCGACGGCCCGGGACCCTGAGGCTTCCATTGGAGCTGCTCCATGGCCGGAGCTGCAGCAAGCGACAGGCCAGCCTTGCAAGCACTCGCTAGCCCCGGATCCCCGTCCACATCTGTCTCCGCTGCTGCTTGTGCTTCCATCCCTCCCTCAGCCCCAGCTCTCCAACACCCACGGACCATGCAGTTTTATCTAAGTTTTGAAATTTTCGTTGATCACAGAATTTCTCAGCGTGTGAGTTGGCAGCCCTGTGCTTGCCTTCTGGTGGGACTGTCCTGGAAAAGGGAGATATTCTCCCTCTCCATCCCTTCGCCCTTCCCAGTTCTCCCACCAGTCTTCAACTGCATTTGACCTCTGTCCCTCCCACTCCCGACATCAGTCTGAAGAAGGGTCTCGACCCGAAACTTCACCCATTCCTTCTCTCCAGAGATGCTGCCTGTCCCGCTGTGTGCCACCCAAGCTTGGTGCCAACTATTTATTACTACGTCTTATTTTATTTACTCTCCTCCTCCTACTTACCATAGCATCTGTGCATTTGAGTCTCTTCCACATGTGATATAAATAGTAATTTCCCCTCCCCCCCCCCCCCCCCCAAGAACACAAATATTGAACGGGCAACATCCTGAAATGCGTAATCGGGCAATTTAGGGATTTGGTATAAACATCAAACCCTGTACTTTCTTACATCAAGTAACCACTCTCTTAGTTTACTGCCAAATAAATTAAGACATATTGAGCTTGTAAATGATGATATAATTTGATGACACAGCTTTTTTCTCTTCACAAAACAAACAGCAAGTAGCATTAGATTATCTCACAAGGCTGTGAGGAAGAGCAGTTATAATCTCTATGACAAGATACAAGATTACCAGCCCAGCTGTTATAAACATCTAAATCAAGTTATACAATATTTGTATGGAAAATAACAAAAAAAAACAGGTATAATTAATAAAAGACCAGAATCATAAACCCAATAAGGTGAAAAGGAATGATCTACATTCCAGGGCGTCAGCACCCACGAGAGAAGAGGGAATTTAAATCCTAGCAAGAGTCGGCATCTTGTGGCAGAAGTGAGACCTCGATTCCCGTGACAATTTACCGCATTACAAAGGGGTCGTGCAGCAGGGCAAATTTGCAGTCCAAATGCAAACCAGTTACCCATTGCAGAATGAGAACAGAAATGTCATAAACTCTGGGAAAAAAGGTTAAATCGCATTAACCGATGAGTTGGTCAGTCAGCTCATGGCTTCACTCTATGTCAAATTATTTGACCATCACTCCCCTGGATGGATAATTGAGTCAGGACAGGCAATGCATGGTATGTATCTCCACTCAATAGCCTCTACTTTGGAATTCAAACAAAAATAAATTCTTACTGAAACGATGGTGGCCTGGAGTCGCCGATGCCTCCCGTCCTCTCAATGGGGGGAGGTTGCTCTGATTGACTCTCTGCACACTGTGAGCCCCCGTCAGAAAGCGAGCCTTCAGCCAGCACCAACTGTGGAAAGAGACAGATACAGCCTGAGGGATGGGGGAAGAAAAGAAACAATGGGCAAGCAGAAAATCAAGGGATGGGTGGAAGAGGAATGGACATTGTGGGGAGCATCCAAAAGGGAAGAGACTGCCCTGGAGTCTGAAGGTGAGATAGGAAACAATTGATACTCACTGAAACTGCTGCGCGTACATATTCGCCATACTGCTCTGTTCAATACGGCCTCTGAAAATAGCAACCATTTTACAGCAGCCTCACATTTTGCACTGGGGAAAGGTGATCCATGCAGTTCCTATTTTCAATCCTCAATCCATGCCTAGTTAACTGAATTTCAACTCTACGACAAACAGAGCTGACAATCACGAGGTGTTCCTGTTTGAATAACTGTGTGGATATAAGCCCAGCCATGTGTGATGGAGAAGGAATGGGAGAAGTTTTCAAAAAGGCAGAGCTCAAGTTGAGGAGTCAAGACTAGGTATACGATTGATGGAGTACTTGCAACATATTATAGGATAAACTCTGTATATATAATTTTCACCTTTTTTCTAGAATAATAATTATACAATCATTAGAATGTTGAGATATAAATAAAACTAAGTTTAATGTTCCAAAAAAATTATTGGACAAGATAATTCAAATAAAAAATGTATTCTAGTGTTGAGTGGAACAGAAGCTTTACAGCTAATTTTTACTTAGGGGTAGTGGCATATGGAAGAACTGCCAGAGGAGGTTGTCAGCAAGTATTATAACCACATTTAAAAGGTTCTTTGGCAGGTACATGGATAGGAAAGATTTAGAGGGATATGAGTCAAATACAGGAAAATGGGACTTTGGGGCATTTTGGATAGCGTGAGCAAGTGAGAACGAAGGGCTTGTTTCCGTGCTTAATGACTCTGATTCTAATTAAATCATGATTGTTGTCATACAGAAAGGCAATTTGAACATAGCACGTTCCCACAACCAGAATGATGATTTTGGTTAGTGGATGGGCATCTGGGGAGAATTTCTGCATCCAGCTTCAAATAATTTCAAAGAATCTTTTATCTTTGGTTTAACATCTCATCTGAAAAACTGTACCACCCCTCGGTCCCACATTCTTTGGAATGGAATTCTCCTGGAAATATTACCACCCAGCCAAGGCTGACATCTTCTCAGAGGCCATGAGGAGAGTTTCCATCCTGCCACTATATCACCAGAAATACATTCACTCTCACAGCTTCCTACGGGTAATGTTAGACAAATCAAACATATCACACTTTTAAGTTCTCAAATTCACACAGTACTGTGACCAAGTGACAATATAAACTTAAGCATCTGAGCGCCAAGCCTAAGCACTGGAATGAATTTCATATATGTGAATACCTCCATGCAGCTCAAAAAGGGTACACACAAAGCAATGAACTTTGTAACTGGGAATCCTCTGGTACCAAGACTCAATCCTGTACAATCCATTGTACAAATAAAGCACACTTTGGGAAAGGATACAAAGGTTAGGCATGCATGAATGAGTTTTTTGAAGTATCAAGGTTGAAGAGGACAAGGCTGTAGAAGTCGTCCATATGAACTTCAGTTAGGTCTTTGATAAGGTTCCGCATGGTAGGCTTCTTCTGGAAGGTTAGGTCACATAGCATCCAGGGAGAGCAAGGTACCTAGATACAGAATTGGTTTCATGGAATGAAGCAGAGGGTGATTTGGAAGGTTGTTTATCAGACTGGAGACTTGTGACTAGTTGTGTGCCTCAGGCATCAGTGCTGGGCCCACTCCAGTTTGTGATTTATATTAACGATTTAGATGAGAATGTACAAGGCATGATTATTATGTTTGCAGATGACACCAAAGTGGCTGGCATCAAAGACAGTGAAGAGAGTTATCAAAAATTACAGTGGGATCTTGATCAGCTGGGCAAGTGGGATGAAAAATGTCTACTGGAGCTCACTGCAGATAAGTGTGAGGTGTTGCATTTTGAGAAGTCAGAACAGGGCAGGAGCTTCAAAGTGAATGGTAGGGCCCTGGTGAGTGTTGTAGTGCAGAGGGATCTAGGAGTACAGGTGCACAGTTCCCTGAAAGTGGCGTCACACGTAGATAGGGTTTTAAAGAATGCTTTTGGTACCTTGGCCTTCATTGAATTGAATACTTTATTGTCACATGTGACAAGTCACAGTGAAATTCTTTGCTTGCATACCCGAGGTATGCAAATAGTCGTCACACAAAGGGTGCTTACAAAGGTTCAAAGTACCCTCCCCCCCCCCCCCCAGGTTCACCCTTGTTCTATTCCCCCTGCTCCTCCTCACGCCGTCCTCCTTCGTTCTTTCCCCTCCCTCAAGATGGTCGTCCCTCGCCAGGTCCTCCTTTGCGAGGGTCCCTTCCTTCCTCATGACGGTCCTCTTTTTTTCCGGCGGTACAACCTCTGACTCCATTCGACGCAGGCTCCGGCCGCGTCCCGTGCGTCTTCGGCCACCTCCATTCCTGTCTGGTCTCCTCCATACCTGTCCAACCTTCCGACGGAACTGAACAAGCTCCTGGCGGGTTTGGGCTTCTGTCGCACCTTTGGGGCCTTCCGGGTGCATTGAGATTGTGGCGCCTCGATAAAGGCAGCTGCGACCTGGCGGGAAGACTTCTGTCATCATTCAGGGTATTGAGTTTAGAAGTTGGGATATTCTGTTGCAGTTGTACAAGATGTTGGTGAGGCTGCATTTAGAGTATTGTGTTCAGTTTTTGGTCATACTGTTAGAGGAAGGATGTCATTAAGCTGGAAAGAGTCAGAGAAGATTTATGATGAAGTTGCCAGCACTCAGGGGCCTGAACCATAGAGAAATTGGGAAAACAAGGACAATTCTTTGGAGTGCGGGAGGCTGAGGTCTTATTGAAGGCTACTAAATCATGAGAGGAATTGATAGGATGAATGCACAGTTTTTTTACCCAGAATAGGGGAATCAAGAACCAGAGGGCATTGATATCATGTAAGAGGGGAAAGATTTAATAGGAACCTGAGGGGCAACCTTTCACTCAGAGGGTGGTGGTTGAATGAGCTGCCAGAGGAGGAGGAGTTGAGACAGGGACAATAACAACATTTGAAAGGCACTTGGACAGGTGGGGCCCTGGCCACAAGAATGCCATAAAGCAAAAGAGCACTGCCCAAGGTAGAACTGAACCCCGAGGAAAGGTTTACAGGAATATAAACCACATGCAGGCAAATGGACTACTCAGATGGGGCATCTTGGTCAGCATGGACAGGTTGGCAGATGGGCCTGTTTCTGTGCTGTATGCCTAGGATTTTATGACTCTATGAAGAATGGATAAGTGATGGGTTAAGGCAAAATGGTTTTGAGGGGGCATTGAGAAGGCATCCTGTGAGAGGTACCTTGTACCAGTAGTTGAGGAGGCATATGGTGACGGGCCAGATGGAGGAAACACAGTGAAGAGGGCTTATTGTGAAGGGGGAATGGAGAGACATACTATGAAGAGGATAGAGAGGACACAGTGAAGGTGGGCAGAGAATAGAGGAGACAATGATGATTGAATAGAGAAGGTACACACAGAGGTTGGGGGTAAGAAAAGTTGGGATAGAGGAGGAACATTGTAAATTCACAGCATGGCATAATGCTCACCTGGAAGAGAGATAATAGTGAATAAATGGACTGAGGTTGACTGCCCCATAGATGATTAACAGCTATGGAGCCAAGCTTTATCCTGGAATATCTGAATAGTGAAACATGAACTTTGAAACTTGTGATCAGTTTTACAACAGAGATGGAATAAATGCCACGTCCTGCCGTCACACCCTGATTTACAGCGCAACCAGATGCCAACCTGTCTTTTAGATTATCATTATCCACTGACTTACGCACTGATTCTACATTCTAAGGCTTCCTGTTTGGGATTGGATACTAAGGAAATAAATTAAAACCACAAATACATACCACCTCACATGTGACACTAACCCTAGATCCCAGCCAGCGCTCAGTCATTCCATTCACTACTCTGGAGCTATCTAGTGAGATGACAGAATAAGGAACAATAATGTTCATCATTATCCAGTCATGCCAGCCAAACCCTCACCACAGCCCACGCTCACACACCACAGCACCCAATACAGGATCAACAAACAGCAGCACTTCTGCCTAAAGTAAACAGAGATAAAGAACAGGAATTTTGGCTGATTTATGTCTCTAACCCAGTGCTCCCATCATCATTGTCCAGAGGAAAGTTAACTCTGCCTGGTGCCCTCTTGCTCTGGTAATTCAGACCCGTGGAGTTTAGTTCCACTCTTTGTGGTGCTCTTCAATCCTGTGAAGCTCAGATTTATTCTGTACACAGCTCTGTGCTTCAGTTTTACTTGGGGTAGCGCTCTATTGCTGTATAGTGATCCTGTGGCCAAGGCCCAACCTTCACTACCATTTTAACGTAAAAGATCCCAATGAAGAAAATCAAAGTTGTCTGGTGTCCACGTTAATGTTTATCCCCCAATGAATGTACTAAAACCTAACTAAATGATCTTTCACCTTTCTGCTGTTGCAGAAATCTTGCTGCATGAAACTAAAACCAATACGTAGTCAGAATGGAGCGACAGCAACAGACAATAGCATATAGTCGAGAGTATCTCCCATGGTGAAATAATTAAATTTACTGTAACTAACTTGGTGAATCATTAAACTTTATAGAGTACATAATGCAAATCCATTGTCTCTCCTTGCTAGCTCTTTGCTACAGTAATCTAATCCCATTATATTGTACACTGATTTAGGTAAATCAGACTTTCTTTCCCCTTCTGGAATCTTCCTGCTTGGATAGTGGAGGGGTTGAGTTCACAGTTAACAGTTGCATGGTTTTTATGTGCGAGGAAAATGAACAGCAACTGCGCATGTGAGACACAGAAACCATGAAGATTTTTGCAACATTCTCACCTCTATCTTTTCCATGCCTTGTTAAATTTTCTAAGCATTGTCAGTCCTAACATCTCCTGATATGGCTCAACTGCTGAAGCAGTTTGGACATCTTGAGCCTGAAGATGAACCCCAACTCGAAACATTGCCCAACTATTTTCTTCACAGATGCTGTCTGACCCACTGAGTTACTCCAGCACTTTGTGTTTTGCACAAGATTCCAGTATCTGCAGTTCCCTGTGTCTCCACTTGGGACATTTTACTAGTTTGAAGATGTTATATGATGAAAATTGTTTTGGTTATATAATTTCATATTATTCAATACAGTAATATAAAATGGGCGTAATAACGCTAGTTTTATACCAGCAGATAAGCTCTAATTTACCAAATGAAAGAGTAAGGCTGGCTAGGAAAATATTGGATGGGTCAAGACTGAGATAATAAAGGGTATGGATGAGAATTTCAGCAAAATAGGCTTCAGCAGGAAGAGAGATGTTTCTTTTTGGGTGCAACCTGCTCCTGTCCTGCACGAAATGCTTCGTCCAAGAGCATCATATTTCATATTTTATTTTGCATCATATTTTATTTTACAGCATCATATTTTATTTTGCTCTTGCTCATTTTATGATGTGAAACTACTGCCTTCTTCACATACTCTTACAATATGTATTCAGAATTTCTAAGACGTATTTCTAAAACTTTAGAAACCCATGAGACAATGCACAAAAGTCTTTCCAGCTACAGGTACATCATTGATTAACAAAGACAATGGAAATATGGTCAACTGTTTGCCAGTCAAGAATGGGAGCGAACAGAGATAAAAGGTGCAGTAACTCAGGACACCAACAGATTCAGTCAGAGACATCACCATTGCACACTAGATGTGCTTCAGAACTGCTACATGTCAATTGAATTAAATATATTAGGTTTTTGCAAAAGAGACCAATTCTAACCATTAATCCAACTCAGTAATTCACTAAGCAGCCTTCTGGAGCCATTCCTGCTCTTATTTTGGACAATGTATGAATCATTTTGGCATTTCAACATACAGAAACATAGAAACAGAAAATAGGTGCAGGAGTAGGCCATTCGGCCCTTCGAGCCAGCACCGCCATGCAATATGATCATGGCTGATCATCCAACTCAGTATCCCTTACCTGCCTTCTCTCCATACCCCCTGATCCCTCTAGCCACAAGGGCCACATCTAACTCCCTCTTAAATATAGCCAATGAACTGGCCTCAACTACCTACTGTGGCAGAGAATTCCAGAGATTCACCACTCTCTGTGTGAAAAATGATTTTCTCATTTCGGTCCTAAAAGATTTCCCCCTTATCCTTAAACTGTGACCCCTTGACCTGGACTTCCCCAACATCGGGAACAATCTTCCTGCATCTAGCCTGTCCAACCCTTTAAGAATTTTGTAAGTTTCTATAAGATCCCCTCTCAATCTTCTAAATTCTAGCGAGTACAAGACGAGTCTATCCAGCCTTCCTTCATATGAAAGTCCTGACATCCCAGGAATCAGTCTGGTGAACCTTCTCTGTACTCCCTCTATGGGAGGAATGTCTTTCCTCAGATTTGGAGACCAAAACTGTACGCAATACTCCAGGTGTGGTCTCACCAAAACCCTGATCAACTGCAGTAGAACCTCCCTGCTCCTATACTCAAATCCTTTTGCTATGAATGCTAACATACCATTCGCTTTCTTCACTGCCTGCTGCACCTGCATGCCTACTTTCAATGACTGGTGGTCAAAGCAGAGAGCAGAGGGACCAGGAGAAAAGGGACCAGAGGGATGACAATCAGATGGGGTTGGATAGTAGGAGCTGGAACAAGGAGAATCAATAACATGATCAAGGGAGTTGCTATTTCATGCTGAGGAGCCATAAAAAAAAAATCAGTAGTAGACACAAATAACTACAGATGTAGGTTAATACACAGGACACCAAGTGCTGGAATAACTCAACAGGTCAGGCATATTCTCTGAAGAACATGGACTGGAAACTTTTCAGGCCGTGACCTTTCTTCAGACTGCTTGTGGAGGGGGGGGGGGGGGGGGGAGAGAAAAAAGCTGGACTTGTGAAGATGAGTTCAGAGGGGTGGTGATGATGGGTCTGCAGGGGTAGTCCTGTTTGTAGATTTTGGGGAGGAGATAGAAGGAAGCAATGAGACCTGCGGAACGAAAAGGTTGGATGCTGTGGAGTGATCGCACTGGCTATGAGATCAGCTTTCTTCTCCCCCCTGAGAAATAGTCTGAAGAATGTCTTGACCCGAAATGTCGCCTGTCTATGTTCTCCAGAGATGCTACTTGACCTGCTGAGTTACTCCAGCACCATGTGTCCTTTTGAGCCATAAAATATCCCTTGACACATATGAATAGAACCTGAGTAGTTATCCCTGATGATCAGGCCGGTACTTATCCTTCACTCAACATCACTAATTCAAGTTACCTGTTTATAACATCACATTACTGTTCGCAGGAAATTGTCGTGGACAATTAGCCGCTACATTTCCAACATTATCACAATCCAAAACCATTTAATTGGCTATACAAGGCATGGATATACCCTGAAAAGGAAGTCAAAGGCACTTTGCTGATGAAAATCATTTTCTTTCAGGTTATCAGTAATGTCTCTCATTGTAGATGTATCCTCCACATCTATGCTGATCTTTTTATCTAGCTGCACCAATCCTATTTGCCCACATTGGGTCCATGTCCTTCTGTGACTTGCCCAATTAAGTACATCTGAATGTCTCTTAATGTCTCTCCTCGAGAAAAAGGTTCTGATTGTCTACCCTATCTGTGCCTCTAATAATTTTATATACATCTATCACGTCCCCCCTCAACCTCCGACATTCTAGAGAAAACAGTCTACATCTATCCAACCTCTCCCGGTTGCTGAAACCCTCTAATCCTGGCAGCATTCTGGTAAATCACCCCGGCACCCTCTCCAAAGCTTCTACATTTTACCTGTAATGGGGTTGTAATAAAACTGCACATAATATTCCAAGTGCGGCCTAACCAAAATCCTATAGAGCTGTATCATGAACTCTTGACTCTTGTTCTCAAGGCCCCTAGCAATGAAGGCAAACATACCCCATTTACCTTCTTTACCACCCTATTTACTTGTGCTGCCACCTTTAGTGAGCTATGACTCCAAGATCCCTCTCATGCTTTTAAGGGTCTTGCCATTAACGTACACTCTCTCCTTACATTCAACCTCCCAAAGTTCAATACTTCACACTTGCTCGAGTTAAACCCTATCTGCCATTTCTCACTTACTCACCAACCCAACTACACTTATATCAAGGTCATTTATATATATTACAAATAGCAGAGATTCCCAACACAGATCCTTGCAGAACTCCGGCCAATATATCTACCTTCCACCACCACGTTCTCTTTCTACGACTAAGCCATAAGACCAAGTCATTATGAATCCCGTACATCTTAATCGTCTGGATCAGAAGAAATCTGGCAGGGATCTGGGGAGTGTTGTAGAGCAGAGGGACCTAGGAGTGCAGGTACATACAGTAGTTCCTTGAAAGTGATGTCACAGGTAGATATGGTCAAGAAGGCTTTCAGTCAGGCTTTTAAGTATAAGGGTGAGCACAGTGGCTTACTGGTAGAGTTGCTGTTTTACAAAGCCAGAGACCCGGGTTCGATCTTGTCTAAAGAAGCTGTCTGTATGGAGTTTGTACATTCTCCCTATGACCATACGGGCTTTCTCCCGGCACTCCGGTTTTCGCCCATGTTCCAAATACATGTAGGTTTGTAGGTTAATTGATTTCTGTAAATTGTCGCCAGTGTCTAGGATAGAACTAATGATGGGCAATTGCTGGTCAGCACGGACTCGGTGGGCCGAAGGGCCTGTTTCCATGATATATCTCTAAACTAAACTAAAGAAGTTAGGATGTTATGTTACACCTGGACAAGGCGCCGATGAGGCCACAATTGGAGTATTGTGTTCAGTTTTGGTCTCCAAGTCATAGGAAAGATGTTGTTCAGCTGGAAAGAGTGCACAGAATATTTACGAAGGTGTTGCCATTACCTGAGGGCCTGAGCTATATGGAAAGACTGAGCAGACTCGGACTATTCCTTGTAGCATAAGAAGATGAAAGGTGATCTTATAGAGGTGATGTAAAATCATGAGGGGAATAGGTAGGGTAGATGCACAGAGTCTTTTATCCAGAGTAGGGGAATCAAGAACACGAGGACATAGGTTTAAGGTGAGACGGGAAAGATTGAATAGAAATCTGGGGGCAACTTTTATGAAATATTAACTCTGTTTCTCTTTCCAAGACCTACTGAGGGTTTCTAATATTTGGTGTTTTCAATGCACACAGTCTTTAACTGTGGATCAACCAATATTGAAAACAATCAGGAGCTATTGGGATAATTAGTTGAATTGTCCCCACAAACCTGCACCCCTTTCAATTAATATTACTTACCCATGAAACCACTCTTCCATTGAAGCAAGGAAGCTTGGCATTATCATCAGAAATCTCTTCCTTCACAACCCTGCAATGCAAAATAGTGACAGTAATAACCAGAGTTTGGATTGCATTTAAAATAGCAGCCCAAAAGAGGCCAAACAATGTAATCTGAATATTAGATTGTTTATTTATAAATGCTGACATTCTATAATTTCCAAAAGAGATTCTCTCAATTCTAAATCCGTATATAACATGCTATATGTTTTATTTTTTTCAACTTATCAAATTGTCAACATCCTTCATCATCCAATGTTTCCTAATCTTGACAGCTTTGCATTTCACCTTTACTGAAACCTGCTGACCCTGAACTCTTACTCACTTTTAAAATCTCCCACTTGACAGCTGTTGTTTTACCCACAAGTAATTAGAAAGCAATTGACTGGCTAGGGACAGAGACATGGTGTAAACAGAGGTACCATACTCTTTTAGGAAAGTAGTCTAGTGTTGGTGCAGGAAGCCATCTATATACTGAGAAGAAGCTTCATTTTGAAGAGTCAAGAAAATATATGCCACTACCCTTGTCCAGACCATGCTGCACATGCTATCGTAACCTTGCCTCCAAAAGGCTTATTATTTATTTGCTGTGGAAAGTCATTTCCAATTTTAAGCATCGCATTCATTTCTTCTTCTACAAGCAAGTAATGCGACCCGAGTCCAGATAAAATAGGCATCAATACGTTTTATATACATAACACCAAACAACTTGCACTTGGGCATTTATGCTTAACTTTTGCAACAAGAATACAATAGCCTTTTATTTTCTTACTGAATCAAGCTAAAAACAGCATTGTCACTAATCAGCTCAGTGAAACCCACATGGAACACCCAGCTCCTGTTGATAAACATACTGTGTGCTTAAGAATTATAGCTGGTCACTGTTACTCTCAGGAACCTTAATGTCCAAATGGAAAGCAGCACTCCCAATGGGATCGAACTGAACCTAAAGCATCACTTCCTCGTGTGCATTCTATCCTCTTTTAGAAAAAGGCCAACTTTATATTAGCCTTTTTAATAACATTTTCCTCATATGTTTATTGTACATGAACACCTTCCATTAGCATTTGGAACAAGTACTTCTAAGGAAGACCCCAACCTTATAGCAGTTTGGATAACAGAAATTCACCCTTAGAGATTCCTAAAAAAATTGGGACTGGGAATAAAATTCACATGAAATTTTTTTTTTTAAGTGAATAGACAAAAAAATGTTTTTCAACTCGCATTTCTTGACACATATGACGATAAAGCCGTGTTGCATTCTGGAAAATTACAATCTGAACAATGTTCTTGGAACATCCCATAACTCGGGGGTCATCTTTACATGGTGCAAATACTGCATTTAATGCTTCAATGCATCAAGCCATAAGAGGCATGAATCCTTTGATCAATGCGTACAGAGTGGATTAGTGGATAGTGCTCTAACCCTCAGTTTCTGATTCTATTTATAACTGATTTTTACGGTATTCATTTACAGTGTTTCATTTATTGAAACACAGTAGTTGTGGGAGCACCTTGAAACTGCTTTTGTAAATCTTAGGTGAAGCTGTAGAAAGCAGAAAACAACTTTGGTATCTGTGGGCTTGGAAACAGCAAAATAGTTATTAAAATAAGACTGCCATTCTTGATCACATTTGGAAAAAATGCAACAATACTTTGTAATATTGAGAACTAAACTAGATTTTTCTATAAACCGTGCCTAAAAGACAGAGAATTTAAGGGGAAAGTGTTTCAAAGCTGCCTACCTGACAGCAGGGATCTGTCTGTGCTTTCAACTGAAACCCAGGAAAATGCATGTAAAACAATCAGTACATGTGGTACCCCAATAAAATGTAACTTCATGTTGATATAATTAGCCAAATAATTAATTTTCACATTAATATGGTCTGCTACAAAAAAGCACAAACAGTCTGTAGGCATATCTAACAATTCCTCCAAATGGGAACAGATTCAAAATGTATCGGTCAACCCAGAAAAATTAGAACTTAAGCAGCTTTTGTCAACTCTGGTTCTTCTGTTCCATGTTCAGTTTATCTAATCGCTCCAGAGTTGCTACTTATCACCAGAGCTAGTAGGTTAATGTGCTGGGCAACTACAAAAATAAGTTCCAATGTATTCTCATTACTAGTGATATTCATAATAAATTAAACACATGGAAATCTATTAAAATGGTTAGGCAGAATAATCAGTTAAAAACTGAATCAGAGACAGAATTAGAGTTCTATTCACTGATTCACTCTATCCTTCTGATCCAAACCATATTAATGGCATTGAGACAAGAGATACTGCAGATGTTGGAATCTGGAGTAAAAAAAACAAAGTGCTGGAAGAACTCAGCACATCAAGCAGCTTCTCTGGAGGCAAAGAGATTCCCCTCAATATCTTTCGTTGTTGCTGTTTGGTTAAATGTAATGAAAGGGTACAGTGTTTCATTTAAGTGGTGATTTTTCAGAGAAGAGGTGTAAATTTTAGCGGGTTCTCTGTTGCAGATACAAATGTAAAGTAAAGCTTTAGTTGTCTGGCAGGCTGGGTAGCTTGTGCTCATAACAATGCCAATGAGAAATTTTTCCAGTCTTCAGGCCACAATTTCTCTCAACAATGAAAGAGCATCAGGAACAGCTTTCAGATCTAAACTAAACATTTAGAGATACAAATTCAAATCCCACAATAGCAATAATTGAATTCAAATTTAGTTACGTAATAAACTGAAATGATGAGAAAAAAAATCGTGACCGCGGTTATGTACACATCGGGACTGAAAGATTTCGGAGTATGATGTGCAAATCCATTTTAAGGAACAAAATCCATATTTAGTGTGTGTCATGGTCATAATGCAGTGGTGCGACCTACGTAGATACTCCTTCCACCCATTCCTTCACCTTCCTCCATCAGCTCATTTCCAGCCTGTTTAACACCACTTACTCCAGCCATCAAAACAACATCAACATAAATTAAGTTGGTTATGCGCTCAAAAGCTACTAACAGGCTCCATATATCGAATCAATTTGCTGCCAAGTTTTACAAAGCTCCGGTGGCTACGCTATATGCTGTTAATGAACAAGCTTGATTTCTGAGGTTATGCTTATTGAACACTTCAAGTGTAAATCAATGTATGCATATGGGTCACATTCATGTGTTTTTGGAAATATGTTTAAAGTGATTGTGAAATGGAGTATCTGAAACAAGCGCATTTATAGCTTTGATCAATCAACATCAATAGCGATAGTACTTCATAGAAACTCTGGATAATGAGTCAACACACGTAGCACATGACTTGCAACCTCCATATTTTCACTGGATCATTTCAATTCCATCCCTTCAGCTTTTAGGCATTCATTTCAGGGTTGTCCTTGAGATGAAGGAAGTTGCTGATAATGAAGCGGCCCGTATTAGCCAGTCAACAGCAAGACTTGAAGAACATCTGACAATATGGGAGATGAAAATTATGGCAAGTAATGATGACCTGAAATTAGTTAAAAAAAAAAAAAATCAACATTCTTGGAGTCACCGCTGACCAGGCATTTAATCGGTCTGGCCTCATGTAATAGCTACAAGAGCAGCTCAGGATCGTGGAGTGTTTCTGACCTTCTTTCAGTTCATATCCTAACCCCCAAAGCCTGCCTGTCATTTGCAAGGTACTTATTTAGAGCGTGACAGTCACACATGTGGATGCGTTCAGCTTCAACACTGAAGCACAAGATTATTCCAGCACAAAACAGTGCTGTGTGTTAGGTTGAAGATTCTGCCACTGGACTTGATATCCAAGTCCTTCGTCTCTTACGTACTGAGATCACACTGTTTACTAAAAAAAAGAGGGATTACCACAATCAAATACTACTGACATGATAAATTTGGCAAGTATTATACCTAGCACAGAGAAATATACAAACAAAATGCAAACACCTCAATTCACGCTTGGCTTTGACACTAATCACCATTATTCTTTGCTAAGTCAATATCCTAATAATTCTTTGTAATAACAATGTTCAAACAAAAATCCAACCACCACTTTTTCATGGAAACTAGAGTTGACAATCTTCATGACAGATGAAATCTAGCCATGGTTGAGAACTAAACCATTTCCATTGGTCATTCATTCTATTGCTTCCTTTAAAAAAGGCAGTAACGGGAGAAGAAAGATGCAGGTTCAACATGACGTCAAAACAAGGCAAAGATGTTCTTTGCTATTCTCAAATGTGTCAGTTCCCCATAAGATCAATAAATGGCACAACTTCAAAGAAAAGACAGGCTGCTACAATCTACTTTAATGTATTGAATTAATTGAATATTGACTTCAATAAATTTTAATAGCCAAGAATGACAATGTATTTGCCTTGGTGCTTTGCTCGCAAGTAACAACACGATATACAGTAGACAATTAAAAATAAAACATAATTTAAACATGTGAAGAATGAAATAAAATACCAGTGCAAGTGGAGGCTACAGACTTGTGGCTGTTGAGTAGAGCTACTACTCATGGAAAAAAAGCTGTTTTTATGTCTGGCTGTGGCGGCTTTGACAGTCCGGAGTCGCCTTCCAGAGGGAAGTGCTTCAATTAGTTTATGGCCAGGGTGAGAGGGGTCAGAGATGATCTTACCAGCTCGCTTCCTGGCCCTTGCAGTGTACAGTTCGTCGATGGGGGGTGGCAGGTTTGAGCCAACAACCTTCTCGGCTGATCAAACGATGCGCTGCAGTCTCTGGATGTCAAGCTTGGTGGCTGAGCCAAACCAGACCATGATGGAGAAGGTGAGGGCAGACTCTATGATGACACTATAAAACTGGACCATCATTTCCTGTGGTAGGTTGTGTTTTCTCAGCTGTCGCAGGAAGTACACCCTCTGTTGGGCCTTTTTGACTGTGGTGTTGATGGCGGCCTCCCATTTAAGGTCCTTGGAGATGATGGTTCCAAGGAACTTAAATGACTCCACAGATGTGAATGTGGTGTTGTTGATGGTGAGTGGGGGGAGGGGAGGGGGAGCTCTCCTAAAATCCACCATCAATTCCACTATCTTAAGAACATTGAGCTCCAGGTTGTTGCGATGGATTATTGTACCTGTTCTGTGGAATACAACAAATTAACTTGAAGCATCAACTGTGTGTTTCAACTGAAGTACGGTACACACTATGTTGCCAAGTATTTAATAACTTTAGGGTGACATAGCTTAAGATAACAGCAATACAATAACCTGAAAGTAAATTGCCTAACAGCTGGTTAATGTGCCAAAAGGTAATATGCATACGCCACACTGCATCTCCTTCAAAATAATCAACAACCTCACTCATGCAAGTGCATGAGAAAGAAAACACGTCGGTAAAGAACTTGCACGTCTAATTAAGAACTTATATGCAGTATACGCCTTTAAGGCACTGCAGATTTCTTATACATTCTATGGGATCTCTTTGCTCTGGATCTCCACTTTGCCCGCGCTTGCCTGCTCACAGAGAGACAAAGAGACAGTCCCTGCGAGACTCAAATTTGTGCACTTAGGAGATTGAGGGTTTATATTCATTTTCATGCAATGACTGTTAAAATCATCTAAATATGGTTTTAATTACAAATAAATACCACTGTAGCCTTCTCCATTACCACAAGTGGCACTGATAGCATTTGGCATAAACTTTTCCATGTCTTCCTTTATCTCGGTGGTATTCTGAGTTTGTTGTTTATTTTTTCCCCTGTCTGCAACACATGCAGAACCTGTAGATGTCAGTATCTGTTCTCATGTTTTGGTCTTTGACGTGCTAGTTTCCACAAAAATATATTTTTGGTTCTCACATAATCATGCCTCAATGAAGGTAGTCGACGCCGACAATATGTACAGTAAGACTGCACAATGCCCTCAGGTCAGCATAGTGAACAACACAAAATTCGCTCTCATTGTTCACTGCTACTTCCATCACATTGGCAATTCTCCTGGCCTCTTCAAGGCGAGGTCTAGACTATTAATAAATGCATTCATTTATCAGCTAATCTGCATATTAATTGATAACAATACATAATTGAAGAATTTGAAAGTTTCTGAAATTTGTGTCTTTTTAGGTCTTGACAAGTCACAATAATATCAAATACTGCCTGCTCGAAATACATGTAAAGAATTTGTGGCTTTCAAATATTCCTGGTAGTGTTGAGTTAGTACAATTTTTTTATTTTTTTAACCACCTCATCAAATGGACATCAAATGCGAACAAATTAGCAAGTGTTATGCAGATATCCAAACTCCCTTTACCAGTAGGACTTTGTTTCATTTACAGATTATTGCAACTTGTTCTGATGAATTCTTGCCAAAAGCATCTATTAAATTACTGGTCTGTGCCATTTTTCTTACTCATCTTGGGGCTGCTTATCGACTATTTGGAAATTATGATAATCTCACCGGTGATGTTTCCTGGGCTCCTCTGCAACCCACCAGAAATCCATTCCCCATGCTCCCAAAACTAGCCGAGGATCTGGTTCCTGCATTTCGCATCCTAATATTTACTGAACCTCGATTCCTACACACCCTTGACACTTGCTGGATACTCTGATATTATACAGCAATGAAACAATGCATTTGTTTCAATTAGTCCATGTCAACCAAAATGCCTATCTACTTTAATCCCAATGGACTGCATTTGGCCCCTATCCCTCTAAACCTTTGCTATCCATTTGCCAGTCCAATTTTTTTTTAAAGTTGCAACTGTACCTGCCTCAACCATTTCATCTGGTAACTTGTTCCATATACATTCCACACCTGTGTGTTAAAAAGTTAAATCTTTCCACTTTCACCTTAAATCTATGCCCTCTAGTTTTAGATTCCTCTACCCTGTAACTATTTTGCGATCACTGCTCCTCATAATTTCATATCTCTTATGTCACTCCTTAGCCTCTTTTGCTCAGGAAAACAGTCTCAACCAATCAAATCTTTTCTGATTATTCAAGCCATCCAGTTCCAGCCACAATCTTGTGAATCTTCCCAGCACCTTCTCTACCTTAATCACATCCTTCCTATAGCGTGGTGACCAGAACGGCATACAGTATTCCAAGTGCAGCCAAACCAACAGCTCATGTTTAATATTAAAAAAACTGAATTAAAATGTATTTTTGAGGAGAAATTACATTCAACAATTCAGAAAATGTACCAATCCAGTGATTATATCCCAGATTATCAATTTTATTGACCATGCCAACCAAGCTGAGTTGATCTCATTTTCCAGTGTTTGGCCTACATTCTTCAAAACCATTCCTGACTACATTACTGTCCAAATGTCTATTAAATGCTGTGATTGTACCCACTTCTACCATTTCCTCTGACAGTTTATTTCACATACCCATAACCCTCAGTGTGAAATGGTTGTCCTGCAAGTCCCCTTTACATCTTTCCCCTCTCACCTTAAATCCATCCCCTCTTTTCCTTTGATATTAAATTATTGGACTTCAGAATAATTCATTGGATGTGAAATGTCCAAGAACGCAACCAGGAAGTTCAAACTTCAAATCTTTCATCTTTATTTCTAAACCCCCAGTATTAATAAGCATCTCCCAATTTTCTGAATTGATCCAAAAATTGGACAAATAGAACATTAAAGTGCAAGTGCATATTTCAAGGTGCAAGATTCTAAACTCCTCAATATCCCAACAAACCTTTTTTTGACCGTAAAGCAACAATGAATGGAACTCAAGCAAGTATTCTTTGTTTTTCATGTTAATGCCCAATCCTTTAACACACTAAATTGAAGTGAAAAGACAATGCACAGGGAACAATTTTAAATCCAGCTATTACACACAACAGATAAAGTACAATTTAGTCCCACGCCAGCAAAGAAAAACTGTAGTAGAGCTCCACAGATCATTCAACTGATCTTCACAGGAGATGGGTAATGGAAAGATCAGATTAATGCCGCAAGAAATGTTTTAGGACATGACATGCAACGCATCTGGATAGTACCAAACCAGGCATGACTGGAACATTCATCAATTTCTCAGTTAGTTAATTCCTCACATTATCCAATCAAGACAACAAGAAAACTAGTCCAAGAAGTGAGAAAGTGTGATTTTTAAGAAATTCACTTCTTTTTTTCACTTCTCCAAAATAGGCAGCCTTTGTTCGCCTGAATGAAGGGAGTAGTTTAGAAAACATCTGGTACTTTGCCATGCAGAATTGTGAAATCTGTGTTATTTTTCTGCCAATTGTGCACAGGAGTTTCTAATTCTGCCGAAATGCATTTAAATTACCTTGCCAGAAACTAAGGTGATGGGAGGTGATTGTGCGATAGGGAAATAATTAAAGCAGAGCAAGGCACTCACTCCATTTCTTTGCTCATGGACTCCCAATTTAAAATACAGGCTGCAAAAATGCCTACCACCAAATTGCCAAATATGTTTTAAATATATAGATCCAAGAAAGGTTGACATAATCTGGGTCAATTTGTTATCCTTCCTCAGTCTCTAACATCACACATATTTTAAATCTTTCACAAATAATAAAAGCTTGTAAAAGTAAAATCTTGATTAAATAGGCAACAATATACTTGTGGCAGATACAAGGAACTGCGGATGCTGGAATCTTGCACAAAGAGCACAAAGTAGCAGAGAAACTCAGTGCGCCAGGAAGAACCTCTCAAGGATATGAACAGGCAACATTTTCTCAGTCTGAAGAAGGGTCCCAACACAAAATGTCTCCAATCCACGTCCTCCAGAGAGATGCTGCCTGAAACACTGAGTTACTCCAGCACTTTGTGTCCTTATGCGTAAACCAGCATCTGCAGTTCCTTGTTTCTACTAAGATCTTTTTAACTTTTGTTGGACTGGGATATTATAGCCATTACAGAAATACAGCTAAGGAAGTAACAGCACTGGCAGACTAATGTTCCAGGGGACAGGTGAGATAGGGAGGAGGAGAGTTGCATTTTTGATTAAGGAGAACATCACAGCAGTATTTAGAGATGTTCTCCTTAAGTACTGAGGTGTTATTTTGTTAGGCTTTATGGGTGGAGCAGAGAATTAAGAAGGGGATTATGAGGCTGTTGGGATTGTACAATAGACCCGCAAATAGTCAATGGGAATTGGAGGAACAAATATTCTGGGCTTTGTGGTGAGTTGCAGGAATAATAGCGAGGTCACAGTAGGGAGTTTTCAGTTTCATAATATAGACGGGGACTGCCATAATGTTAAGAGTTTAGTTGGGGTGATATTTGTTAGTTGTGTTCAGGAAAGTTTCCTCAGGCAATATATAAAGAGCCCTACTAGGAAAAGGGCAAAGCTTGACTTACTTTTAGGAATAGGGCAGGACATGCGACTCAAATGTCAGTAGGGGAGCACTTTGAGACCAGTGACCCACGTTTCATTAGTTTTTAACCTGTTATTGGAAGGAACAGAACTGGTCCAGAACTTTCTAAATTGGGGTAAGGTGAATTTTGATGGCATTAGACAGTAGCTTGAAAAAAAATGATTGGAGAAAGTTGTTTGTAGGCAAAGGGATGTCAACAAGCTGGAGGATTTTAAAGCAAGATAGCGAAAGTTCAAGGACAGCATGTTCCTGTTAGAGAGAAGGGCAAGGCTGTCAGTAATAAGGAACCCTGCATTATAAGACATTGAGGTCTCTGGTCAAAAAAAAGGGAGGCATTGGACAGGTACATGCGGTTGGGATCAAATTTACGTGGTGTCCACAACTCTCTTCAATTGTTTTGCAGTCTGGCCAAAGTAATTGCCAGACCAATTTATGATACATCCTGATAGGGTGCTTTCAATGATGGGTATGTAAAAATTGATAATAGTCATTTGTTACTTGCTGAATTTCCTTAGTCTTCCTGTCATGCTGAATTTCCTTACGGGCCTGTCCCACTTATGCGACTTTTCAACAGACTGTCTGCGACCTTCAAGCTTGGGGCACTCGCCTAAAAAACCGTGAACTGGAACGACCGTCAGCGCGGAACGAACACACACACACACACACATCGCAAAGGCAGGGGCCAGGGAAAGCGGGGGAGCGCTGTCTGAAATTCACACGGTGCAAAGCCAAGGTCATACCCGCGATGAACAGGAAGGTTAAAGACGGCTAGCACAGTGTATGGTAAGTCCTTTAAAAGAGCGGGGGGGAGGGGGGAGAAGGGGGGAGATGGAGTGGAGACACTTTTAAGAAGCCAGACAATTTTTAATAAGCCAGGGATACAGCTGTGAAGTTTAGAGGGTATTTAACATTATCGGTCGGTTTTCCTTGGTTTTGAAAACACGGGCTTATGTTTTTTTTCCCCCAATGAGCCAATTAAAATGCCCAGTCAGCAAAGGAGATTTCCTACGGCTATCTCGACTACCTACAACGACATGGCGACCCCACTACCACTGACTACGACTTCTAACGTATCGATTTTCTCCATGGCGACCAATTTTTGGTCGCCGAAAATTTGTCAACATGTTGAAATATTTTGCGCGACCATACTGAGGCCATGAATAGTTACCACCATGCGGAAACTCCTCTCGACCATGAAGGAGACGCACTAGAGACCACCTACGAACATGTGAAGACCATGTGGTGAGCTTGTGACGAGCGCAGACTCTCCTGAACTCGCAAATAAGGTCGCCTAAGTGGGACAGGCCCTTAAGTCTTCTAGAGGCATGGGTGTGCTTTCTTAGCCTTAGAATCAATGAATTTGGGCCAGGGCAAATTATTGATAACCCTTTTCAGGTCGAGACACTTCTGGCATGAAATTTAGTTTGATACTAGACTAAGTGGGTCCCATTTTCACACAGGAAGCCTGGTCCCCCAATGCAATATTTCACCTCTCTACCAATTCCAATATTCCACCACTCACGCATAGTCCCCAACTGCGCAGGCGTGGCTGATGGGTTCCCATTGATCCCCCCCTCCTCCCCTCACCACCCCACTCCACCCCTTGCCCTTCCCCCCCCCCCCCCCCCCAACGCACCCACTCCATCCCCCCCCCCCTTCCACTCTTAGTGGCTCTCCGGCGGCGCAGCCATTCCCTTCTATTGGGTTCCCATTGTGACGTAGAACACACAGGTATTACTGCGCAGGAGCAGCTGACGGGCACGACAAGTGGAAAAGGGATTTATTAAAGCTTAAAATGTGAATAACTCGTAAAATATATGACAACAATTTAAACATTAAAGAGGAGATTTATTCAGTCCATTCTTTCTTGTTGCGTCTCTTGTTGCGTTCTGCAGCCGGGGGAGGGGGTTGGCCTCAGGCGGGGGCTGTCGGGGGCTGTCGGGGGCCGGTGGGGGCAGCGTCCTGCAGCCTGTGGAGGGGGAAAGCTTCAGGCGGGGCTGTCGGGGGCCGGTGGGGGAGGGGGGAGCATCCTGCAGCTGGGGGAGAGGGACGGCCTCAGGCGGTGGCCAGTGGGGGGGCGGGCTTTCTGGAGGGTTAGAATGGGTGTTGTGGACCAAAGGGACTGGTTTACAGAGGGCTATATATAGTATAGATATATAGTTTCTTTATTGTCATTGTAACATGAACCATGTACAACGAAATTAAAAAAATGTCAGCCAGTCAGTGCACCATTCAAACATTTCTAAAAGCTAACGATACATACAAGGTAAAATATTAAAAAAAGATAAACAACTAAAATAAATATGAAAATAGCACGCATAAACACCCAACCCTACATCCTTCTATCGATTTCACAGTGTACCAACCACAGTCCCTTAGTCCCTGCGTTCATTGGCGGCTACATTTAGTGCCTTTATAGCAGTGGGGTAAAAACTTTTTAAGTCTGTTTGTCCTTGTCCTTGTAGATCTGTACCGTCTGCCTGACGGCAACAGTTCAAACAGGGAGTGTCCGGGGTGGGAAATGTCCTTTATAATATTTTGGGATTTTTTTGATGCAGCGGGAACTGTGTAAGCCTGTGTAAGGCTAGTATGGGCATTGTGGGCTGGTCCTGCAATTGGGGACGGGGAGGCTTCAGGCAGGGGCCGGTGGTGGGGGGGCTGCTGTGGCCAACCACTGATGTGGCCTGCCGCTGGGGGGGGGGGGGGGGGGGGGGAGGGGTGTGCGAGGGGAGGAGGATGGGTGTGTGTGGGCGGGGTGGTGAGCTTTCTGTGACGGCTTGTGGACTCACAGTTCACTCAGCCACGGCTTGTGGACTCACAGTTCACTCAGTCACGGCTTGTGCACTCATGGTTCAGTCACTCACAGGTTGTGGACTCACAGTTCAGTCACTCACAGCTTGTGGACTCACAATTCAGTCACTCACGGCTTGTGGACTCACAGTTCAGTCACTCACGGCTTGTGGACCTCTGGACTCGGGCTTGACTTCCGGACTCGGGCTTGACTTCCGGATACGGCGCGACTTCCGGACACGATGCGACTTCCGGACTCAGCATGGCTTGTGGACTCACGGTTCTGGACTCAACTCACTCACGGCTACCGGTCTGACTAACTCACATCCGGCCTCCGGGACTTTATTCTCCTCGCTCCCAGAAGGGGCATTACCTTCATGGTGAATGACAGGCGAGAAGACCAATCTGCTGATCTCACGATTTTTTTAAACCATCATAACTTTTATTCCAACGATCGGAACAAAACTTGGTGTGCTTGAAGCAGAGGAGAACGGTGAGTAAGGTGGCGAAAAGATCCTAGCGATATAGGGTACCATATTTGCGCAAATTTAAAAACATTAATAATAGTATAGATTCTCGCAATGAGGTATCTTAAACCCCTGTCTCATGGTGCGATTTTTTCCACGAGTCAAATTTACAGTTCAAGTTAAAAATTGAAACATTTTAAACTCGTTTATAACGTGGTGGCCCGTGCGTTTACCTTAAGTGATTCGTGAGTCTACCGTGGAAACTCTTTTAATTCAGCGGGCAGGCAGCATCTCTGGAGAGAAGGAATGGGTGACGGGATGACATTTCCAAATTTCTCCAGCCCCATGTGTTCACTATTTTCAACTAGCATCTGCCCTTTCTTGTGTATGATATTATTTGTATCTACAGTGCCTTTTGTCTTGGCAATTCATGATTCACACACACACAATGCTGGGGTAACTCACACACAATGCTGGGGTAACTCACACACACACACACAATGCTGGAGTAACTCACACACACACACACACAATGCTGGAGTAACTCACACACACACACGAACAATGCTGGAGTAACTCTCACACACACACAATTCTGGAGTAACTCAGCCGGACAGGCAGCATCTCCGGAGAGAAGGAATGATGATGTCTCGGGTCGAGACCCTTCCTTAGACCACTACCCAGAGATGCTACCTGTCCCGCTGAGTTACTCCAGCATTTCGTCTATCTTTAAACCAGCATCTGGACTTCCTTCCCACATAATAACTAATGAGATTCCCCACTAAACTTCCGTGTCCTCATTGTTCCCCTCTCTGTCTTCCCTAGACCTGTGTATATGTGTATGTGTATATGTCTAAGTGTATATGTATATGTATATATACTTTGCGTGGTTCCTGGGTTGCTCTCTGCCCATATTATATATATATATATATATATATATATATATATATATATATATATATATATATATATAATATATATATGTGTGTCTCTCTGTGTCTGCTCCCGGCGGCCGCTGAAAGTCAGTGACCCGAGCTGCTTCGTTCCTCGGATGTGGCGGCTGTGTGTGTGTGTGTGTGTGTGTGTGTGTGTGTGTGTGTGTGTGTGTGTGTGTGTGTGTGTGTGTGTGTGTGTGTGTGTGTGTGGGGTCCCGGCAGCCACTCAAAGTCAGTCACCCGAGCTGCTTCCTTCCTCGGAAGTGGCGGCCAGTTCTGCTGTCTGTGCCCGGAGCGCTGCGGCACCCACCCAAGCGAATTCACTCCCTGGCCACAATTAAACCATATAGCTATGACAGCACGGAAACAGGCCATCTTTGCCCTTTTACTCCGTGCCGTTTACTGTCACTTAGTCCCATCTACCTGCACTCAGACTGGAGCGTGGCAAGTGGGTTACTGACCGCAATCCCCTCCTTCACAACGCCACACTCCCCAAATACTATGAACTGAGCTCTCCCCCCAGCCCGGGAAATACAGTATTTAAAAACATAAAGCACCAAGAAATGCACTTACCACGTTATTGGTTGCTGGAGGGTGCGCATTTTCCCTTTGTAGGTCATATCAATAGATGCGGCTGCGCTGAAATAACTCAAAGCCACAGGATGGAGATGTATTTTAATATTGTTGCTTTATTAAAACATACCTCAATTCACGGTTGGCTCAAGAGTAACGGGAGAGGAACTTGGTAACTCGGAGGAGGAACTTGGAACATCGCAGAAATGTCATACCCGTGGGAACTCGGTTAAACACTTGAACATAAACTTGAAGTCTCGTACACAACCACGAGTCTTTCACTCGGGGTACCTCGTGGGTCAACTCGCACCGTGAGACATGGCCATTAGAAAGCTAATATTCCGTTAAAGGCATCATACAAGTGAAAGATGTTGTTACTTTCTTCCTTTCCACAAATTACTGGCAGACAGGAATGATCAATGAAAATGTGATATTCATGTACAAAGTACTGTGCAAACATTTATAGCTTTTACATAGGTGAAATATGTTAGTGAAAAACAAATTGTGATTCAGTGAACACATGATGTGATTCTTAGCTTAATGGAAAGGTATTGAAAATTACTGTGACATGAAGAATATAGTGCTATAATTGAAATAAAAGGGTTATTTCAGAATCAAAGGGATTCATTATAAAAGTAGTAAAGGCAGCACGGTGGCACAGTTGGTGGTGCTGCTGCCTCACAACATCAGAGATCCATTTAAATCCTGACATAGGTGCTGTTTGGAGTTTTCACCTTCTCGTGCAAACATCATGGGTTTTGTATGTGTGCTCCAGTTCCGTTCCATATGCCAAAGACATATTGACAGGTTGACAGGTGAATTGATCAGTGAAATTGATCTCTATTTTCAGTAGATGGCCGGAGACTGGGCACGTAAGATACATTGGGTTATAGGGAAATAAGTGGGGGAATGTGACTGATGGTTTTGTGCTGTGAGCCAGCATAGTCTTGGCCTCCTATGTAGTCAGGAAATATGAGATGTGATCCAGCCAGCATATGATACCCCATCCAATTGATTAATATGATGACTCTTGACTCATGTATGTAGAATTACGTTTTATATCTTCAAAGATGAACTAAACGAACAATTAAACCGTACTTTCAAGATTGGTTGAAGATTGCAATAGACTATGGACTTGTTTCATCTAAAGAAGACGGAGAAGGAGGCGGATGGGAGACTCGAGGATATACGGATCGAAGACTATTCCATGGATACTAATAATTAGAATACCAACACTACTAATATTAATAATTAACATACATTAACATATACAAACATATATTAAAATTAATACACTGGTGTCATTATTAGAGCTAATAACTACCAATTATTGATTAATAATTAATTATAGCCGATTAACCTAGAATTAAGTAAATACTAAATATAAATACACAAAATATAAACTTTGACTTCATTTATCCCCCCCGGTACTTTTTATTTCTTTTTTATTTTTTATTTTTTCTATAATTTGTTTTTTTTTTAAAATATATATTCTTATTATTATAGTTTGTTATAAGCATTAAGTATATATATTAGTATATACTTGACCATGAACTTTGTACACATCATAGTTTAATACCCCCGGTTTAAATATTTTTTATGGAATAATAATTTTAGTGAATCATGGAGATGGATAAGTATCTAACATTGACTACGGAAGTCTTTAGATTGCTAGCCATGATAGTATGGCTAACACTAACTACACCAATACTAGATGTAGTTTTTTCTTTCTTTGTGCACCCTACTAATCTCTTAATCTATCCCTTTTTTAATATTATTTCTTGTTATTATTATTTTACATTTGAGTGGAATTATAAATTAATGCAAAGGAGATATATATGTGAGAGAAACTCAAGGGTCTTGAAATTCATCTATTCGAAGTTCAGGTGTAAAGTCGGGTATGTCGAACTGAACCATTTGCTCTATTATATATCCCTTTAGATAAAAGATGCAAGACTTACATACGAATATGGGGAATGGAGGAATAACGTTTTGTAGTTGGAATGTTAAAGGTATTAACGAACCAATTAAGAGAGGTAAAGTATTAGCACATTTAAGAGCACTTAAAATAGATGTGGCATTTATCCAAGAGACACATTTAAAAAAAGAGGCAGAACATCGATTAAGGGCTAAATGGATTGAAAAAAGTCTATCATTCTTCTTTCACACACAAATCTAGAGGTGTAGCAATATTAATTCATAAAGGCACTGCATTTAAACATACTTCAACAATAACTGATAGTGACGGTAGATATATTATTGTAATAGGAGAATTATAAACACAAAAAATGATTTTTGTCAATGTATATGGCCCAAATTGTGATAGCCCGCTGTTTTTAAAAAAATATTTAATACCATCCCGGAATTATCACAACACAATCTAATAATTGGAGGAGATTTAATTTGTACACTAGATCCTTATTTGGATAGATCATCAAAACAACAGAAACTTAAATCGCATTCCAGTGAGTTAATAAATGCATATATAGATACTAGTAATATTAAAGATGTTTGGAGATTGCAAAACTCAACAGGACGAGAATACTCATTTTACTCACCTGTGCATAAAACCTATTCAAGAATAGATTATTTTCTGGTAGATTTAAAACTCATCCCACTTACGTATAATTCAAAATATCACAATATTATAATTTCAGATCATGCACCTTTAACTTTTATGATGAAAATAACTGGTAAAATGGAAAAACAAGGACAATGGAGATTTAACCCACAAATTTTAAAAGACAAAATAACTCAAGAACAACAGGCATTGGAAAGGGAGATCAAACAATTAGACACAGAGAACGCTGTTAATCCAACCATGATAAAACATAATAAAATCTTTGCATTGAAACATAAATTAAATAAAATACAGTCAGACCAAGTTGTAAAACTATACCAATATACTAAATAAATACAATTTGAATTTGGAGACAAACCACATAAATTATTGGCTCGTCAATTACGAAAATTGGAAGGAGAAAAATTAATCTATAGGATTAAATCAGATAAAGGGGAATTACTAGTACAAATTAAAGATATAAATGAGAGATTTTTGCAATATTATAAAAAATTATATTCAGCCAAAACGAAAGAAAATCGGATAGGAGTAGAAACATTCTTAAAAAATTGTAATCTAAAAGGACTGGATTTAGAAGATAGAAAATTATTAAACGTTGAAATAACTACTAAAGAAATTGAAGAAGCTATTAGATCATTAAAAAATGATAAAACTCCAGGACCAGATGGTATTGGATCAGAATTTTATAAAATATTTTATGATATGATAGCTCCACGTTTGAAGACACTATATGAACACATTTATGCACAACAGAAATTACCAGAAACATTAAATGAATCTACAATAACGCTCATACCTAAATTAGATAAAAATCTGGATGATCCAGGGTCATATAGAGCTATATCTCTTTTAAATACTGATCAAAAATTATTAACCAAAATACTAGCACAAAGACTAAATACAGTGATTAATAAACTAATTCATTCAGATCAAACAGGATTTATACCAAAACGATACTCCTCAAACAACCTGAGAAGATTATTTAATATTATATACCCGAAAAGAAACATTAATAAGGATTTATCAATTATTTCGTTGGACGCAGAGAAAGCTTTTGATCAGATTGAATGGTCTTATTTATTTTCGGTTATGGAATCTTTTCAGTTGGGGAGAAGTTTATAACATGGATTAAACTACTATATACCAAGCCAACAGCTAGAATATTAATAAACCAAATGTTAACAACTAAATTTAACTTATTCCAAGGCTGCAGACAAGGTTGCCCTTTATCTCCACTACTGTTTGCACTTGCAATAGAACCACTAGCAAAATCCGTGAGATTGCATCGTGAAATATACGGGTATGAAACTAAAGAAACTGAAAATAAAATCTCTTTATACACAGATGATGTATTACTTTATATCACAAAGCCGGAAATTAGTATTCCTAACTTATTAGATTTAATAACTCAATTTAGATCGTTTTCAGGATATAGAATTAATTGGAATAAAAGTGAACATGCCAATAATGGGAAATAACTTACATATATTACAACAATATCCTTTTAAGATAGCAAATGAAAAAATCAAATATCTTGGAATTTATGTAACAAAAAGATATGATTCTTTAATTAAATCTAATTTCCCACCCTTATTGAATAAACTACTTAAGAATATCCTACATTGGAAAACATTACCTATTTCAATGCTAGGTAAGATTAATGCGATAAAAATGATTTTTCTTTCACAATTATTATACTTGTTTCAAATGATCCCGATATATCGTCCTAAAAATTTTTTTAAGAAAGTGGACTCTATAGTTACTAATTTTATTTGGGATTATAAGAACCATAGAATAATTAAAAAACATCTATGTAAATCAAAAATGAATGGAGGTTTTGCATTGCCTAATTTTATGTTTTATTATTGGGCAGTTAATATAAAAAATATGAATTTCTGGTTGGAAGAACTAGATAAACAACCAAATTGGTTAAAAATGGAAAAGGAAGACTGTTCACCTTTCGAAATTAGCACGATTTTATTTGCTAACACGAAAATACATAAGAAAATTTATAGAGGAAACCCAATAATAGAAAGTGGTATACGTATTTGGAAACAATTTTAAAAAACATTAAAATTACAGAGTATACCACTAGCTTTTCCAATTGTAAACAAGATTACTTTTAAACCTTCATTGATGGATAAAGTTTTTTTTTAAATGGAAGAACTGTGGAATAAATAAGATGGGTAATCTCTACAGGGAAAGTTTATTTCTTTCATTTCAGGAATTACAACAAAATTATGGATTACACTCCAAAGAATATTTTAGATATCTACAAATTAGAGATTATGTTAAATCAAATACACCAGATTTTAGGAATAGAAAGACAGAAATTTTAGATGAATGTCTAAATAAACATCCAAATACAGAAAAATTAATATCATATATTTATAATATCTTACTGGAAAATTATTTACCAAATACGGAAAAATGTAGACAAGCATGGGAAAACGAATTAGGTCAAACAATTAGTAGAGAAGTATGGAATGAAAGTTTACAACAAATACACCATTGCTCATTAAATGCCAAACACTCCTTGATACAATTTAAAGTTATACATAGATTACACTTCTCAAAATCCAAATTAAACAAAATTTTCTCAAATGTTTCCGCTATATATGATAAATGTCAAGTTAGAAGCTAATCTAACGCATTCATTCACAAAATGTACAAAAATTACTAATTTTTGGTCATTAATTTTTAAGATAATCTCGAATGTAGTTAATGTAAATTTAATTCCAGACTCAAAATTAATTATATTGGGAATATTAGAAACGGATCAGATACTAACAACACAACAAATAATTTTTATTGGTTATAGTTTAATAATTGTTAAAAAATTAATACTAAGATTTTAGAAAGGTCCCATATCCCCCACAATCAAAATGTGGATTACAGAAATGTCGGAGACACTTCACCTGGAACGATTAAGACTTGTCCTAATGGACAGGTTAGATCAATTCAGAGGAATATGGTCTCCATTTATTGAATATTTAAAGGGTTAAGGTGATCCGGTTCAAGGCCATGACTGAAGCCTGAATGAAGGATTAGATGAAGAATTATATACAATAGATCATGAATATGTCTCCAATGAAGAATATCTTGCTTAATACTCCACTCATTTTATTGATTTTTTATCTCTTTCTTATTTCTTTTTCATTTTATTACTTATCTTTATTTCCTACTGTTATAAAATAATAAAAAATATAGAAGTACAAATAAGATTGACTGTAAATTTTAAAAATATTAAGAATGTATGTGACGAATAATATTTTCTTTTTTTCGATTTTATATTATTTCTTCTTAATATGTATTTACTTCTAATTAAAATATTTTACAAAAAAAAATTAATATTCTCTTTGGCTCCATATTTTCTACTAAGGACATGAAATCTATAAGTAATTCTCTGGCTATAATATTCAGATCTCAAACAACAGTCTTTCTATCAAATGTTTTTCTCTATGTTGTTAGTGCAAAAATCGTTTTTTTTATGAACTTACACCTTTATGTGCAAGTAATAATTTCAAACGAAAGGTAGTGTTCTTATTCTCCCGGAAACCTCACTTCTCCCTTCTGTAAATCCTTCAATGTCAGTGAAATATTTCACCAAAATGGATTTGTCTGATGAAATAGCTCCCCAGCTACTCTTCCTCTCCTGCAACAGGCTACAGACCTTCTTGGTGGGATCCATTAATTATATTTACATTCACAGGAAGCTGCTTCCAGAATTCTAACTACAGGAAATTAATCTTAAACAATTAGAACACCGCTTTATTGTAAATGTATCTATGCCCTCTTCACCTTCACTTACTGCTCGCATTCCTTCAGTTTTAAACAACATGGATGAAAACTAAGAATTCACTGCCAATCCAGGGGTATATGCAGCTAAGACACTGCATTAAAAGCATCAGTATTTGCATAAACATCAACGATAGGCAGTAGCATCACATTACCACCTTTTGACCACACTCTATTGTCATCTTGTAGCGGGCAACCAGGAATGTTTTCCAACGACAGGTTTGGAATATTAAAGCTGATCTCTTCAGCCTGCATTACATTGTTTATTCCCAAGCCATCAACTCTAACTTCCCCACAACAATTGTCTGAGACTAAATCAAATGGTTTACAACATGTATCATATTTGACACCAAAGTGAGTTACAGACCACATATCTATCCAACTATTATTTGCATCACTACAACATCGCCCAATTGGGCACATTTACTACTGAAATTCTTATCAGTACATTTTTTAAGCAAAAAATAAACTGCTGGAAGAATTCAACGAGTTAAGCAACATCTGTGCAGGCAAAGGGACAACATATTCCAGTCAAGACCCTGCAAAGTGATTGATATTGACAATTCCTTTGCTGAGTCCTGATGCAAGGTTTTGATCCAAAATGTCAACTATCCCTTTGCCTCCATTGGAATCTGCTTGATCCATTGAGATCCTACCGCACTTTCCTTTTTACTGCAGATTCTAGTGTTTACTATCTGAACACCCTCTAGGCTACCTTTACTCATTCTGGAGGCTATTCGTATAGCCACAGCTCATACCCTATGTTGCACCAAATACTGCTTTTCCACAAACACTCATGCAATGTAATACAAATCTTGAAAGGTCTATCATACAAACTATTTTTGACCTTTCAAGATTTGTATTACATTGCATGAGTGTTTGTGATATTAGCTGCAAGTCATTAAACTCTGGGATTCTCTCTCTAAATTCCTTCATTTCTTTTTCCACCTTGAACAACATTTATAAAATCTAACCTTGGTCCAATGTTGCTATGTATTAAACTGTGCTTGAGAATGTTTTTGTGCAGAAACTTAGCAGATTTCCCAGTATTAAAAAATAGGTACATCGGCTAAAAAATAGGTATTGTTGCTTTCCTACTAATGCTTCTCAAATAATTTCCTCGCAGGTTTTATCATCAACCTGCAAAATTCAGTCATTCAAAGCTTTGGGCTTTCACCTTCTGGGCACTCCTAACATCTTTGTTTCACCACCAGTGCAACATCAGTGCAGTCAGTTTCCAATTAACAATAAATTTGTACCCATGAGTCAAATGAGTCCCTCACTCCTGCTCATGCTTCCTTCCAAATCAGTTACCAATTGTGATAACCTCCCTCTCTAGCCTCCGCACAAAGCACTGCAATCCCTCACTTTTTAGCAGTGACCAGTTCTTGACATTGCTCAATTTGCTTTTCATTCCAAAGCAACTTAAAATGGTTCCACTGTACTCATCTCCATCCTACTTTCTTCTCATTATGAATTCACCTCCTGCCAGAGCTTTGAATGACTGATTTTTTTGCAGGTGGTGATGGAAACCTCAACAAAATTATTTGAGAAGCATTAGTAGGAAAGCAACAATACCTATCTTTTAGCCTTTGTAGCTATTTTTAATACTTGAAAAGTTTCTTCACCTCTTGCCTTACAAGTGATGCTGCACAAAATTGAGTTATTATAGAATGAGCAGTATAATTTTATGCTGATAAATCTTCAAAGGACTACAAATAATTGGACAGAACAGTATTCGTCGGGAAGCAATGCAGAGTTTAGGGAGGAAAAATTACAATAGAAAAGGCACCCACCTAGATTTGATATTGTTCAACATTTCTTCTGGGAATCATCAGCAAATCAAGGTAATGTTCTGTACAATGGAGACACAAGGAACTGATGCTGGAATCTTGAGCAAAACAAAGTGCTGTGGTCACTCAGCAGGTCAGGCAGCATCTCTGGAGGGTGGTCCCAACTTGAAACATCGTCATTTTCTATTTACTCCAGAGATGCTGCTTGACCCACTGAGTTACTCCTGCACTTCGTGTTTTGTTTAGTATTTGGTTCAGTTTAGTCAGCGTGTCCACCACCTGCTTGGCAGTACCAATGAGGAGAAGTGCCAGCTAAAAGCTATAAAATTCAGCTTGAACTTAGTTTAAAATAGTTAGGCTATTGCATTCAGGAAATTTGGCCAGAGTATTATTCAAATTAGAATGCACAGCAACATTTCCTTGAGGATAACGCATAGCCTTCATCAGGGAGTTACCGACACCGTTTATAACTCAGATGCCATAGGCCTGAGAATTATTTTCAAGATAACATGCAAGGCACACACGCAGATACCCGGGCCAATACTGCACAAACAAGTGTTAAACAGAAAATAATGCAGACCCAAAAATATGTTTCCTAAAAAATAATAGCATATATCACCCTCAGATGTAATCTGCTCACAGTCATAAGGATACCAATTCTCACTGACTAGTTTATGTTGAAAGCTGCTATTTAAGTAAAAAGTGGGCATTGTAAGCACATGGCATGTGCCACTGCCCATTGGAGAACAAGTTCCAAACTATAGATCCAACACAGCCCCATCTGAACAGATGCCATGCATGGCATCACGTTACTCTCCATATTTTTATTCTTCTATGTTATATATAATTTATACTTGTAGATTGCTCCCTTAGTGCTGCTGCTAACCTAGTTTTTACATTATATATCACAAGTATTATTGTCAGTCTCCAACTGTGCAATGGAAGCACACGACACTAACTGGACAACTCACCATCATGGAGAGAAAAACGGGCATGCACAGTTAAGATTCGTAAGAATATTTGTACCGACTCTCGTTTAGCCATCACCCCTTTGGTTCACAATCTAGTAGCACCATAAATTTCTGATTTGCATTCTTTTGTTCAAATCACTCGCCTGGCCTTTTAAAGAAATTTCCTCCAGCACATACACCACATTCCTCAATTCTGGTCACATCTATCCTTTTTAGTCAATCACCCATTAACTGTGGTCTCTTTAGCTATTCATGCCTCAAGTGATTATAACTTCTCTGGAACTCTTTGATTCTCTTTCTCTATTTCCTCCTTTAAGAATCTCCTCAAAAGCCACCTATGCTGACCATGCTTTTGGTTGTAACTTCTCCTTTCAAAACCTGTGTAAAATGCTGTTTGATATCACTCCTGCTGTTTTGAGACATCTTGTTACATCGAAGAAGTTCAACAACATCAGTTTACATAACACTTTGACAAAGAAAAGTGATTGCAAAGCAGCAAGAGCATTGCCAAACTAAAATATTGTTACTGAGCCACATAGAGCGATACAAGGGGGGGGGGTGAAGAATAAGCAAAAGCTTGACCATCAAAATTGATTTACAGTGTAACAGAGCCATGACATCAAGAAAACAAAGTCCTCAGCTCATCAATCATCAAGCATCCATTTATACTATTAAATTAATCATATTTACTTCTCCCCACATCGCCCTCAACTCTCCCCATAGTCTTCCGATCACTACACACTGAGTGAAATTTCCAGTTAACCCTTCAACTGGCATGTTTTTGGGCAGTGGGATGAAACCAGAGCAGGTGTGAATTGTACTCATCACTAGAAGTCAGGACTATACACAGATTTCTGCCACTATAAGATCAGATGCCAAACCATCAGGATTTGTGAAGAATCAGAGAGCATATTATTGGTTTTAATATACAGACAACTCTCGTTTTAACGGACCCCTTATAACGGATTTTGGTTATTCAGACCTACCGACGCTATCCCCTGCTCACAAGGTGCACCAGTGAGCCTTTCTTCACCAGCTGCTGCACTGTCCGGTTGAGGTTTCTCTTGTTGCGGCTCACATTGTAGTCCCTGGGGACAGCGATAACTTCGGGCTGTCACCACTGATGGCTCCTTTCTCCACCACTGACAGGATGTACTTGGTCACCGTGGGGCTCCCTTACCTCTCACCAGCTGTCGCTTCTACCTGTTGGCCGTTGGTTTGTTTGGTCCCCATTCTATTATCACCTCCTCTTTCTTCCATCACTTTGTCCACTTGGCCTCTCCCGCCCTCCACTGCTGCCTCCTCCTCCTTCTTCCATGGAGTCCTCGACATAATCCACCTTGCAAGATGTTGGCAACTGTGGTGGAGAAGGCGGCGGTGGTGGAGGGGGGAATGGTTGAGTGAACAAAGCGACAGGAGGGGGGAGAGGAGGCGGCAGTGGAGGGCTGCCCCGGGACTACAACGTGAGCCGTAAAAGCCGCATCAACTGGACCGTGCGGTAACTGGTGAAAAAAGGCTCACTGGTGCAAACCAGCGGCATCGGTGCCTAGTTTTAAGGTGAAAATACACAATGTGCTGGAGTAACTCAGTAGGCTGAATCAATCTGAAGAATGGTCCTGACCCGATAACGTATGTTTTGGGTATTAACCAGCATCTGCAGTTCTGTTTCTAGTAAATACAGTAATACCTTATTCGCTTATTGCGGGCAATCGGCAATAACGGACACCATTTCCTCTCCCCCCCCTCCACCCACGGTCCATTATAAAGAGGGTTTACTGTACTCAGATTTCAAATAGGATCTTAAAAGGTATACCTGGAGAGAGAAAATTATAGGATTCATAAGCTTGGAATTGTCAGCATTTCCACAATTAATACAGAAAGGGAGACCCTCAAAGATTTACAGGGCTGGAGGGGGATTACAGAGACAAGAAATAATCTATTAATGGGCTCAGCCTCTCAGTGACTAGTGGCAGCAGGACCTTAGACTGCAATCCTTCTCCACAAAAGCCTTTGAGTTGATTACACTCCCTGCAGCGTAGAACTGTAAAGCCTGCCAACCTCTTGGTGGGGTGTATCGTTCAAAAAGGCCAAATATGTGGTATTGGTACTTTATAAGTAGAATGTATTGACTTGATGACACTGAATATATTAAACTTGATGACAATTTACTGTATATATTTATTATTAAAAGTTTATTTTTGAAATTAAAAGATAAATAATGGACAGGTTGGTTGAGGACAATTATTTTGCAGATTACCAGGTGGACAGAAGAAAAGGTTCAAGGATGTGCCCAAAGCCTCTAGTGAAATGTAATATCCCCAGTTCATTTCTGATGCATGATACTGCTCTTCAACAATTAGAACCTTTGTTAAGATTCACGGATAGGCCCTGAAAAACATACATCAACTCACATGTATTGGGAGCCACCTCTCTCCTCTTTACTTCCTTCTTTCTTATTTGTTTATTTGCTTCGCTTCAGTGCATCCATTCCTAAAACCGTGTCAATGTCGCTCTGATTTAGAAGGTTGTGGTTCAAGTTCAGGCGATCTGGCCTATATTTCTCCCTCAACTAAACATGACTCAAAGAAAACAATAGCTTGTCATTATTTCCCTTGTTGTTTGCAAGAACTGATTATCTGCAAATTTGCAAACACATCTTAAATGGCAGTATGACTACATTTCAACGAGTAATACATTGACTAAAATGCTTCTTTAGCCTTGACAGGTCCTATCTAAATGCAAGTCTTTGCTTTACTACACCATGTAGTGGTACCACCCGAGGTTCAGAGGTTTATCCTAAATTCCCTGTCTGATATTTATGACTCCTATTTCACATGTCATCAAGCTTGATATAGCGGATATAGCTTCATCACAACTTCACTGTTCAAACCATTCTTGATATCATGAGAAAAAGATACTGGCAGAAAAATAAGTTGAGCTTTTTAATTTAGTTAAGAGGTTTAAGAGGCGCATCTGTTTGAGTGCATATATGTGTGAATGTGTACAATTCTGCAATAGAGAGAAAACCTTTTTTTTTTAAAGTTAACGTGATGTTAAATGTAAATACCAATGACATCCACAAACATTCAATTAGGGGCCGTACCAGAAGTCAAAGTTATTCTTTTATTGCCAACAGCTTGACAGCCTCTGGCATATCGATGCGTGTCAAAGAGAGATACAGCCATTAGCCCTTTGGTTCACCAAGTCTGAGCTAATCATCAACCAGCCATTTACAATAATCTTCTCACCAATCCCATTTTTTTATGCCCATACATGTGCCCAGTCCTGCAAACATAGATGCAGTTTAGTTTAGTGATACAGCAAGGAAACAGGCCTTCCACACACCGAGTCCACCCCAACCAATATTCATCACTCTTGCTGCAGGTATGGCTACACAGCCTTCTAGCCTAAATATTATACATCCCTTCCTACGCTGCTTTCTGTCCATTAACCAATCCTCAAACCATGTCAGCACATTATCCCAATCTCATATGCTTTATTTTATTTTTAAATAGTGGCACCTTGTTAAAGGCTCAAAATCCAATGACTCCTCATCCATTGGTCAACTTACCAACTTTTGTAGATTTGAAAAACACTCTAGCTCTCTTATGAAAATATATGGGGAGAAATAGGTGTGAGTCCAGGTGGGTAATCTCTGGCCTTTGGCTAACCATCTGCCTATCAAAATCCCCCCCGCCTGTGTTCACCTGCTACCTGCCACGTTTTGTCCTGCCCCTCCTCTATTCCAGCTTCCCCCCGCCCCGACAATCTGAATGAATAAGGATCACGATCCGAAGCGTCACTTATCCATGTTCTTCAGGGATGCTGCCTGACCCGCAGAGTTACTCCAGCATTTTATGTATTTTTTTTGTAAACCAGCATCTACAGCTCCTTGTTTCTGACAAAGAATGTTGAAATAGCCAAATCAAAGACAACAATGTTATATTTCTTGGAAGAAAAATAAAGTTAAAATGTAAAAGGAAAGGCATTGAGGGTTGTGGTAAAATAAAGTAACTGGGTTTTGAGTAGAAGGCCAGAAATTGAGAGGGGAGGTTACATAAATGGGCTTCAAAGCTGGAACACCCAGTAAAGACCCAGTATTACCACCGAGCAATGGCTGCCTCGCCAACAGTCTGTCTGTCCTTTCCTTCTTTGTGTTTTAACAGTATGTGTTATATGTATGTTTTTAGTGCTCTTTATCTTCTTTTATAGGGGGGGGGGGTGGGGGGGGGGTCAAGAAAAAAGCATTCACATCGTGGTCCTGTTTCCATCAATCTTTCCACCACCACACACAAGAAGCGACATGACAGACACCATTGTATGCAGATGCCGAGAAGTGTGTTCAGCTCTGGCTGAACAAATTCTAATCTTGTGTGTGCACTCAATAAAAAGATGATGTTGGGGACTGGGGGGGGGATGGGAGTTGGTAGAAATGTTTTCTAATCTCCTACCTCGATGGAGATGCGATTTCTTTCCATATCGTATCTCCACCCACACTGCAGCCTAACATCGAGGAGTTGGCGGCCTTTGCTGGAGACCGATTTCGAGAGCTCCACAGCGAGGAGCATATAGGACTTTAACATCACGGAACCCGTGATCCCTTTGCCAGGGATCGATCTCAGAGCTCCAACTGTGGGTGCTTGCGGACTTTAACATCACGGAGCCCACGGTCTCTGGTCAGAGACCGACTTTGGCTACTCCAAGCCGCGGGAGTTTCGACCGCCCCGACGTGAGAGTTTCGATCGCGCTGACGCGGGAGTTTCAACCGCCGGCTGCGGGAGCTTTGATCATTCTGACGGAATGTTCAACTGCCCTGATCGTGGGAGAATAAAGAGAAAAAGTTTGGACTTTATTGCCTTCCATTACAGTGAAGAATGCAGAGAATCCACTGTGATGGATGTTTATGTTAACTTTTATGCAGTTTTGTGTCTTGGTTTTTGTTTCGTATGGCTGTATGGTAATTCGCATATCACTCTACCTTAATTGGTACAAGTGACAATAAAAGACCTTTGCAACCTTTGAAGATGCAGTAATAAATTTATATAAAATAGCCCAAGGCATTGTTAGAATTGTGCGCAGTTTTTAGGTCTCGTAACATAAAGGACATTGAAGTTATAGACATCATACACAGTGAGGTATAACTCACTGCATAGCATTCCCTCAAATCAGATGATGTGTCTTGAAATCACACTCCACACACTCCACAAACTCAACTTTTATTCCTTTAACTAATATCGCTAGAAATCTGGTGTTTGTCACACTGCTTTTAATCTTACTGACATTATGTTTCCTATAATAGCCCAGATGTTCCACTCAAAAGTATGTCACTGATGACCCCAAAGCTCTGAGGGCAGAGAGTTGTCAAATTTGTGTCTTTTCTCTCATTAAAGTAACCAGATTGCACCAGAGGTGGGAAATTAGGTTCATGAGAAGACGTTTGAGATACCAGGACTCCATAAGCAAAGACGACCAAAAGCATATTTAATACAGCTTTTTTAATTAATGTAAGGTTTTCATGAGATGTATTTTTGATACTTGCAGATTCAGTAAAGCAGGATGTTACTTTAAAAGTTATGAACAAGGAAGAGGAGAAAAATTCTGAAAAATTCTTCCATTTCAAATGTTGTAATGTGGACTGTTTCACCACAAAAGAGATAACAATAACCACTCTCATCAGAAAAAAATGGATAAATATTTGAATTGGAGCAAGACAACAAAACAATGGAGCCAGTCAGGGGAACTTAGCCCCTTCAATATATATGCCATTAATAGATTATAGCTAAATTGGAAACTGACCTCATAAAATGAAAAATATTTTACTGCACCCATTGAGGCCAGTGGCTCATTGAACCTGCACCAGTTCTCCACCAAGGAAATCTAATGTTCCATTTCTTGGTTCTTTCCCCAAAATATCTGGTCAATTCCCTTTTAAAAAGCCATGATTGAAGATCACACTCTTCTCTCACACCCTTAAGGGGCTGTCCCACTTGGGCGACCTAATTGGCGAGTATAGAAGAGTTTAGGAGAGTTTGAAAAAATGTCATGCTGAAGACCTCCTTCGACTATGTCGAATACTAGCTTCGACTAGCTTCGACTAAATTAGGTAACGACTAGCTATGAACCTTCTCTGACTAACTTCAAAACTGCACGCAAAATTGAAGTAGAAACTCAAACTTTTGCTATGAAAGAATCAGTGGATGACTGGTGGACACCCACTGACCTCCTTCGACTATGATGAAGATTATCTAAGACTACCTTCGACTACCCTCGATTACCTACGACTAACATGCCGACCTACAACGACTAAACCTACGAGTAAAAAATGTATAGATTTTTTCCATGGCGACCTTTTTTTACTTGCGGGCATTTTACAACATGTTGAAAAATACGCCGCGACCTAGCTGAGGCCTCGAGTACATTCCCTTCAGGAGTCTGGTTGTTGACATGGCTACAAACCTTCTACAACCAACCTCTACAGGGAGAAAGTATCTCCTCAGGTCAGCAATGTTTTCATTGCCAATCATTTTAAATCTGTGTCCTCTCATTCTTAACCTTTCACCAGTTTATTTTTATTCACTTCAGCTTTCCCTTGAAAATTTTGAATATTACTGTTAATCATCTTTTAGAATTCTGAGTTCCAAGGAGAACAACCCAAATTTCTCCAATCTATCCACACAACTGAAATCCTTTACTCCCAGAAGTATTCTACTTAATCTTTTCTGCACTTTCAGATCCTTCCGATATTACAGTGACCAGGACTGGACTCAATACTATGGTTGTGATGTGCTTGCTTTTTGATATTGACGCTGATGATGGCCAAGATCATTACTTTTTATTAAATAAAATCACTATTCTGCTCGTCCCACCACCTTCAAAGGAACACGCACATAAATGTATATTGATATCATATATATATATATATATATATATATATATATATATATATATATATATATATATATATATATATATATATATACACACACACACACACACACACACACATATACACAGATATATATGCAGATTATATATTTAAATTAACATGTGGTTAAAGTGCACATTGTCAGATTTTATTACAGGGTTATACATTTTGGTTTCACCATGTAGAAATTACAGCTGTGGGGAACATAGTACCCCCCCTCCCCCATTTCAGTGCACCATAATGTTTTAATGTTTGGGACACACAGGTGTGTATAAATGTCTCCTTAATGGCGGTATAAGAGAGCTCTCAGTGCATAGTCTTTCCATCACCTTTGGAAACTTTTATTGTTGTTTATCAACATGAGGACCAAAGTTGTGCCAATGAAAGTCAAAGAAGCCATTATGAGACTGAGAAACAAGAATAAAACTGTTAGATACATCAGCCAAACTTTCAGCTTACCAAAATCAATTGTTTGGAACATTATTAAGAAGTAAGAGAGTACTGGTGAGCTTACTAATCGCAAAGGAACTGGCAGGCCAAGGTAGACCTCCACAGCTGATGACAGAAGAATTCTCTATATAATAAAGAAAAACCACCAAACAGATTAGAAACACTCTTCAGGAGTCAGGTGTGGATTTGTCAATGACCACTGTCCACAGAAGACTTCATGAACAGAAATAGAGAGGCTACACTGCAAGATGCAAACCACTGGTTAGCTGCAAAAATAGGATGGCCAGGTTACAGTTTGTCAATAATTAATTAAAAGAGCAACCACAATTCTGGAAAAAGGTCTTGTGGACAGATGAGACAAAGATTAACATATCAGAGTGATGGCAAGAGCAAAGTATGGAGGAGAGAAGGAGCTGCCCAAGATTCAAAGCACACCACCTCCTCTGTGAAACATGGTGGTGGGGGTGTTATGGCCTGGGCAAGTATGCCTTCTGAAGGTACTAGCTCACTTATCTTCATTGATAATACAACTGCTGATGGTAGTAACATAATGAATTCTGAAGTGTATAGACACATCCTATCTGCTCAAGTTCAAACAAATGCCTCAAAACTCATTGGCCGGTGGTTCATTTTACAGCAAGACAATGATCCCAAATATACTGCTAAAGCAACAAAGGAGCTTTTCAAAGCTAAAACATAGTAAATTCTTGAGTCAATCACCTGATCTGAACCTAATTGAGCATGCCTTTTATATGCTGAAGAGAAAATTGAAGGGGACTGGTCCCCAAAACAAGCATAAAATGGCTGCAATACAGGCCTGGCAGAGCATCACCAGAGAAAACACCCAGCAATTGGTGATGTCCGCTATTCACAGAATTCAAGCAGTCATTGCATGCAAAGGATATGCAACAAAATACTAAATATGACTTTTCATTTACATGACATTGTGGTGCCCTGAAATGGGGGACTATGTATAAACACTGCTGTAATTTCTACATGGTGAAATCAAAATATTTTAAGATGGCCTTTATTAAAATCTGACAATGTGCACTTTAACCACATGTGATTTATTTCTATTACAAATTTCAAATTGTGGAGTACAGAGGCAAATAAATAAATGATGGGTCTTTGTCCCGAACATTATGGAGACGCTGCATGTGCGCGCACACACACACACACACACACACACACACACACACACACACACACACACACACACACACACACACACACACACACACACACACACACACACACACACACACACACACACACACACTAGTGTCTACCTTGAGATTCTTCATACTTTGTTTCACTTTCATTATCACTTCTGCCTGTTTTTTCACCTTAGTTTTTAACAAAAATCTACCAACAATACCAATTTTAGAAGGACATAGTAAACTTTGGATGTGCAAGTAATTTCTAACTTCACTCATGAAAGGTTCAGCTGTAATTTTTAAATGTTTGTCCCAATTCTAGTCCTCATCTCCAAAATACATTTTTTCCGCATCCATCATACCAGATCTCCTCTACAGCTTGATAATGATGAAATCATTTCTTGACATCCTAGATGTCAGTAAATGCAATGTTAGTTTGTGTAATGGTTCTCAGTATCATTTATTTAACTAGGCTGCAAAGGTCAACACTATACAGTCTTCCTGGAGTACGGAGTCCAGATTCACTTACGGTAATCCAAGTGCGGTCTTACCAATAGTTTTGCATTGCTTTGGAAACAGTGGGCCAAATAGCCTCCTTTAGTGACATAGTGCAGTTCTAGACCCAAAGTTGTTATGTAAACCTACAATCACATCCAATACAAGATATCTGGGGCAGCAATGAATTAATATGGTACGTTTCAGGACACGTTGCTGAAGGGTGAATGTCAATGGGCACCGAGGGAAGGGTATTTCACCACCTAACTGGACAAGAGCTCACCGTACAGACCGCAAAAATAATCCCCACCCACCCTGCCCCACCTCAAAGACCCGACCCGCCTCAAACCCCACCCAAAACGGCATTGCCCCAAATCTCACCACACCAAAACCCACCCTGCCCCAATAACCCCTACCCTATCTATACCGACCCATCTCAAAAACTAAAACCCACTCACACGACGCTTCAAACTGACACCCCACATGGCCTTGCCCCAAGTCTCACTCACCAACCACACCACACCAAATGTCTCCACCCACACCGGCCCACCTTTACCCCTCAACCCTATCTGTACCGCCCAGCCCCCAAACCCTTCTCAACACACGCCGCTGCGCTTCAACCACCCACAGGTAATCCCCCTCATCCCGGCTCCGCCCCAAACCCCCTCCTCCCAACCACTCCGCCCCAAACCCCCACCCAGCCCGCCCCCAACCCACCCCCCGCTCGAGCCCGGAGCCCGGAGCCCGGCTGCCAGCGCCGGCCTCCCGCGTCCCCCTGGCAACACAGGCGACCCGACGGGCCCTGAATCAGCCCGGGCGCCTGGGGAAGCGGCCGGCCGACCGGTGACCCCCCCCCCCCCAGCTGTGGAAACACGGGCTCGGAACTCACCCGAAGTCCAGGTCCATGGACTTGAAGAAGAATTTGAAGCTGCTGCTCGGCCTGTTGTTGAGGACCTGCTTGAAGTGACCGAGAGTGACCCGGTCCGGCGGCACCGCCACCTTCACCAAGTACGGCGTCTCTTCCTCGTCCATGTGGTAAATGATCTTGGTCTCCGCCATCAGGGATGGGAAACGCGGCGGGTGGTGGATCCAGTCCCGGCCGCTCTCCCTCAGCCCTCCCGGTTCATGGATGTGTGGGAGACGCGAGAGCTGTCAAACTCGACAGCGCGGCCTGGTGGACAGCCTCCCGCCGCCTGCGCGCCACTGAAGGTCGGCCCCGCGCACCCGGAGAACGACCTCGCCCACCCGCGGAAACCCCACCCACCCGAGAAAACCCCGCCCACTCCGAGAAAACCCCACCTACCCTGGAAAACCCCACCCACCAACGGAAACCCCGCCCACCCTGGAAAACCCCGCCCACCCTGGAAAACCCACCCATCCGAGAAAACCCCGCCCACCCGCGGAAAACCCCGCCCACCCGAGAAACCCCGCCCACCCAAACCCCCCACCCATCCGAGAAAACCCCGTCCACCCATCACAGCCCCCCCTCCGAGAAAACCCCGTCCACCCCGAGAAAACCCCGTCCACCCATCACAGCCCCCCCTCCGAGAAAACCCCGTCCACCCGAGAAAACCCCGCCCACCCGAGGAAAACCCCGCCCACCCGAGGAAAACCCGCCCATCCGTGGAAAACCCCGCCCATCCGTTGGAAAACCCCGCCCACCCGTGAAAACCACCGCCCATCCACGGCAGCCCCGCCCACTCCTGGAAACCACGCCCACCCCGGAAACCACACCCACCCAGGGCAACGGAACGGTCTGTCCTCAGCAGAGGTCTTACCTTTGTCCCCCCTCCTTCCCCACCTCAATGAGTTCCGCGCCCACCACGACTTGGAGCTCTTCTACCATCGCCTCCGCCTCACAGCGTTCTTCCACGGGAAGAAGCCCTCGCCCCCCACTGATGATCCCTTTTCCTGTCTCCCACGTACCCCCTCCACTTGGACCCCCCTCGTAGCCTTCCGGCTCTAGAACTATTTATCCAGAACTGCCGTCGGGACATCAACCGCCTCGACTTCTCCACTCCCCTGTCTCACTCCAATCTCTCCAGCCCCGAACGTACTGCCATCGACTCACTCCGTAACAACCCAGACTGGGTTATCAAATCCGCCGACAAGGGAGGTGCCGTGGTAGTCTGGCACGTCGATCTCTACAAAGCGGAGGCCGCGCGCCAACTCTCGGACACCTCCTCCTCCATGACCCCACTGACGAACACCAGGCCACCATCTCGAGCACCATAACCGACTTCATCAGCTCCGGCTCCCTACCCCCCCCCGAGCCTCCGACCTCATCGTTTCCGAGCCCCGCACGGCCCGATTTTACCTTCTCCCCAAAATCCACAAACCCGACTGCCCTGGCAGACCCATTGTCTCTGCCTGTTCGTGCCCCACCGAACACATTTCTACATACCTTGACGCCATCCTATCCCCCTTTGTTAAATCCCTCCCCACCTATGTTCAAGACACCTCAGACACTCTCCGTCGGCTCCGTGCATTCCATTCTTCAGACCCCCATCCTCTCATCTTTACCATGGACGTCCAGTCACTCTACACCTCCATCCCCCACCAGGACGGTCTCAAAGCCCTCCGGTTCTTCCTCGACCAGAGGAGCAACCCATACCCGTCCACTGACACCCCCTCCGCCTAGCGGAGTTGGTCCTTACCCTCAATAACTTCTCTTTTGATTCCTCCCATTTCCTCCAAACACAAGGCGTAGCTATGGGCACACGCATGGGCCCCAGCTACGCTTGCCTCTTTGTTGGGTACGTCGAACAATCTTTGATCCCCATCCCCGACCTCTACCTCCGTTACATCGACGACTGCTTTGGTGTCATCTCCTGCACCCACACACAACTGACTGACTTCATTCATTTCACCACTAACTTCCATCCGGCACTCAAATACACTTGGACCATTTCCGACATTTCCCTACCATTCCTTGACCTCACCATCTCTATTGCAGGTGATACACTCCTGACCGACATCCACTACAAACCAACTGACTCCCACAGCTACCTGGACTACTCTTCCTCCCACCCTGCTTCCTGTAAGGACTCCATCCCCTATTCCCAATTCCTCCGTCTATGCCGCATCTGTTCCCAGTTTGAGGTTTTCCACACCAGGTCATCACAAATGGCCTCATTCTTCAGAGAACGGGGATTCCCCTCCCCCACTATTGATGAGGCTCGCACCTGGGTCTCCTCCATACCCCGCAACACTGCCATCTCTCCCCATTCCCCCACTCGCAAACAGGCCCCCTGGTCCTCACCTTTCACCCCACCAGCCGGCAAATACAACACATAGTCCTCTGCCAGTTTCGCCACCTCCAACGTGACCCCTCCACCCGCCACATTTTCCCATCTCCCCCCCTGTCTGCCTTCCGCAAAGACCGCTCCCTTCGCAACTCCCCTGTCAATTCTTCCCTCCCCTCCCGCTCTATCCCTTCCCTGGGCACTTTCCCTTGCAACCGCAAGAAATGCAACACTTGTCCCTTCACCTCCCCCCTCCACTCCTTTCAGGGACCCAAGCAGTCATTCCAGGTCCGACAGAGGTTCACCTGCACCTCCTCCAACCTCATCTACTGCATCCGCTGCTCCAGATGCCAGATGAGCTATATCGGTGAGACCAAGCGGAGGCTTGGCGATTGTTTCGCCGAACACCTCCGCTCGGTCCGCAAAAACCAACCCGACCTCCCGGTGGCTCAGCACTTCAACTCCCCCTCCCATTTCGTATCCGACCTCTCGGTCCTGGGCCTCCTCCACGGCCAGAGTGAGCAACACCGCAAGTTGGAGGAACAGCACCTCATATTCCGCTTGGGGAGTCTGCATCCTTTGGGCTTGAACATTGAATTTTCTCAATTCTGTTAACCCTTGCTGTCTCCTCCCCTTCCCACCTCTCCCTCAGCCCTCGGGCCCTGGCATTCCCTCTATCTCTATCTCCCTCCCCCACCCTAGTCGCACTAGCTTCTCATTTTCACACCACAAACAGCTTACAATGGCTTGTTCCCTTTATCATCGATATTTTTTTACATATCTTTCATTCATTGTTCTTTATCTCTCTACATCACCGTCTATATCTCTTGTTTCCCTGATCCCTGACCAGTCTGAAGAAGGGTCTCGACCCGAAACGTCGCCTATCTCCTTCGTTCCTTAGATGCTGCTGCACCCGCTGAGTTTCTCCAGCTTTTTGTGTAACCCACCCAGGGCAGTCACGCCCACTCCGGAAACCCCGCCCACCCCCTAAAACCCCGCCCACCCCTGAAACCCCGCCCACCCAGTGCAGCCCCTCCCACCCGAGAAAACCCCGCCCATCTATCTTTGGTCAGACCCACCCACCCATCAGTCCCCCCCACCCCAGACAGCTCCACCCAGCAGTGAAACCACCCCCCCCAGACTGAGAAACCCCAACCCACCCCGAAAACAATAAGCCCACTGAGAAAACCCCCACCCACCCACCCCAGTCAGCCTCAAACCCAGCAATGCTCTGCTCACCCCCTGTCAGTCTCACCCAACTGGGCAGGCCTGGACAACTCCACCCACCCCAAGAATCCCCCCACCCGCCACGAGAAAACCCAGCAATGCAATGCCCACCCACAATGTCCCACCCAAGGCAGCCCCATCCCACCAGTATGCCCCACCTACCCCCAGTTAGCCGCACCCAACCCAACCCAGTCAGCCCTTTTCTCCGTCCATCCCCCACCCTAGTCTTCGGACTAGTATCACTCGTCCTGTTGAGTTTCCGTGCCTGTATATCCCACAGCCAACAATGGACCATTGTGGGCTCCACCATTCCTTGATTATGGTTGCTTTTTGCATATCTTCCATTCATTTGCCTGATATCTCTCGTTTCCCTTTCCCCTGAATCTCAGTCTGAAGAAGGGTCTTGACCATGGTCAGCCTTGCATAGCTCTGGATAGAGTCCCCTCATCCTTTAGACTGCTCCTCCTTCTCCATGACAGTTTTTTCCACTTGACAGTGAATCCCACCCGGAGGCAACCCACCAACTACTTAACGGCCCCTCCCACTCCTAGAAAACCATAGGTGGACAAAAATGCTGGAGAAACTCAGCGGGTGAGGCAGCATCTATGGAGCGAAGAAAATAGGCAACGTTTCGGGTCGAAACCATTCTTCAGACCCGTCCCAGAAACCATGCTCACCCCAATACAACTGGTCCTACCAGGAGACAACCTTGCCCACTCCAACACAGATGATCACACTCCTGGATAACTCCACCCACCCGATTTGGCTCCTCCCATCTGTTGACCGCATGGCTCAGCCCAGGATCATCAGTCTGAAAAAGGGTTTTGACCCGTAACGTTGCCTATTTCCTTCGCTCCATAGATGCTGCCTCACCCGCTGAGTTTCTCCAGCATTTTTGTCGACCATCAGCCCAGGATAGCCCTGCCTACCTGGGACAGCTCCTCCCACAGCTGGACAAATTTGCTCTCTGAATCAACCCCATGCCTTCTTTAAATCAATACCGCACCAACCAGCAGTTTATGCATTTCCAGGCAAATCTATCACACTTAATATTGTGCCATACCAGCTTCCAAAGCCTTTTGTTTGTATAAAACATGTTGGAGGAACAAGGCTCTGTGCTCTGTGCTACCAAAAACAGCCAGAATGTTATCTAAATTTCATTTTTGTACAAACTCTACATGTATGAATTTTCCTTAAAATTGTAACATTAATTTTATACCCCAAATTGGATGCAAATGAAAATGCATATATTTAGGTCTTAAATGATAGATCTAATTTTCTATCAAGTGAAATATTTGAATCAATTTTTTAGTTCAAATTTTTAATATAACACAAACATTATCGTAGAACTTTGTCGTCTTTAGAATGCCTCTTGAAACAATGAACTCCATCCATGTATTAATGTGTAAAGGTCGCCATCTCCTGGTTTTCTGAGACTTTTCATGTCATGGTGAACGCTTCAGTAGCTAAGTGATTCATGTCCGCAACTGTTGCTTGCTATGTGGCACATACAAATAGTCCTGTATTGCAGCTTTGCCAGATTGGTACCTCATTTTTAGGTTTGTCCTGCCCTTCTGCACTCATTGATTCCTTGGCTTGACTGAAATGGAGTGATATGCTGAATAACCAAGTTACAGATTGTGGTGGAATACAAGGTGACATTGCACCTATTTTATACTCAAGAGAGGCAGAGTTGGTATGATTCCCACTTGGATGTTACAATTGATGTACTTTTTATCCTCCTTTATAACATCATATATAATTAAAGTTGGATTGCTTTGAGGATGAATCCAGAAAGTACTCTTCCAAAATGGAAATGAAATCTCCTAAAAGGCTCATAACCTCTGTTAATTTTAACTTTCAAGGCATTATTGTCAACTAAAATTTCTGAGGGATATTGTGCAACCAGAGTTGTGTAACAAATGAATCATGTTCCTTTTACTTGGAATACAAATCCAGTATTTGAATTGCCTACTTCTGTTCCTATTTAAAAAATGTTAATGTTTCATTTTGAGAGAAATATTGATCCTTCTACTACCATGGAAACATTTGAACTGTGAAAGGAGATTAAGCAAGGCATGTTGATCTCTTTATTTTGATTCATGACCATTTGCTCATTTTACAGCATTCTTTAGAACAGTATCAAACAGGCATACACTATATTGCATTTGAGCTTAGAATATAATAATAGCATGATTCGATTGGTAGGTGAGAAGGCACCAATCTAACATTAAAAAAAAACTGGCAATCTGCACACTTGAATCTAACTCCTGATAATTTCTATGGGGCTATTATGTTGGAATACAATACAGAGTGTCTTTTCATATTCATACATCGTAGCCCAAGTTATACTAATTGCAATAGCTGCACCAGTCAGATTGCAAACCAACGCTGATGTTTTAATACACAACAGGTAAAGCACTGACAGCAGTTCATGACATCACACAAATATGTATATCAAATAATTTCCTGATGTAATAAACAAAAAGGTACAATAACTGCATGAAGTGAGAAAATAGCAGATTAAGCAGATAAGAAGCATATTGAGTGAGCTCCTATAGTCTAGGAAAAGAGGAATGTGCAGAACTAGAACATATGTATTCCTTCTTATCTACCTCATACGTTTTCTGAAAAAAAACCTTCAGCATGTTCTAGTTTTTTCACATTTGAAACCTTCCAATGAAGTAAATAAATCTGACCTATTCCCATTCCTCTCCCTCCCCACCACTACAATTCTGGAAAATCTACATTTGGTTCGGATATTAGTTGGGGTGATGATTGGGGTTGGTGTAAATTGATTTTTTTCTGGAGGCACCCAGCTTGGTCCATAAGGTCTGATAAAAGATTCACATCTGGAGAATTCACAAGCTGGTAGAATTTGCCATGGATCAGCTGCAAGGAGTCTCACGGCTCAAGACTCCCTTAATATTACATTTACTTTAGACTGTTTCATCGGAGCACAATTCTGAATATTAGGTCCTGGTCTCATTAAATTATTACATTTTAAAATTAAAAGGGGTAATGTTTAATTGCTTGATCCTGATAAAGTGATGTCCTTTCCATGTCCTTACCCAACTGCGCATGGGCCTTTCACATAAATTTCCAACATTGTTCTCAAAATTCTTACAAGATACAATATTTGCCCCCCAAATCAGGTTTGAGCAACCTATCATTGGATATTTTAAATGATAAACCAAGTGCTCAAAATGTCTTTTTCCATATTTTTATTTGTGAATTGATATAATTAATTATTACAGTGTCATTTTAAGTTAGTTAAGAAAATTATAGCTCTCTTCTGCACAGCGTTTGTTAGAATGTCAATTCTTGATCCAGTTGGCCCTATTCTGCTTACAAACGCCTTGCCCATAAAAATCCAATTCCAATTCAACTCTGCTGCAATTTCATGTGCCCTTCCTCAATCCCTGCAATGAATCAATCCCAACCGTTATTCTACCCATTTCCTTGTATTGCGCCAAATGTAATTCCTATTTTCCCTCGATTTCCATCCTTTGCAATTAGCTTAATCTACTCCGAAAAGAGTTCACAGTATGATATTTCTTAATAAAGGATTGGAAACTACTGGATGTCCTTGCAAGTCAGAAGCTGAGAAGAAAAAAATAAGGAATCAGTCTGTCCTGGCAAGTTGACCAAAAATGCAACTTCCAGAGCACAGACAGGAACGACACTGTTACTGAGGTCTCAGCAATTGTTAGCTTTCCTCAATGCCAATTTGCCATAGTTTTATTGGACAACACAATCACAAGCATTGAACTATAAAACATCTGCAATGGAGGGGAGGAAGAGTGGAAAAACATCTGCAAAAGGGTGGGAGGAAATGGCACACCAAACCTAATAGACTTACATTGTCTAGTGAACAACAGTGATTTCCTAATTGTGTGTATATTTCTGGGGTAACAGTTAAATCCTATAACAAAATATGATTGGATAGATGGATAAAGACAGTTGTGACTGCAAGGTAAAGGTGAATAAATGAATATTCACTATTCCCCTTCATTCCCATTGCATTGAAATCAAAAACCATCATATGATTTCTTGCTCTTAACTGATTCCTCCCAAAACTGTCAAACTCTTAAACCCTCACACCCTTCACTTTTTTTTCATACATCTGTAAAACACAGGTTGTGTGCCAGCTTCTATACGAGTCTCCCTCCAACCTGACTTTTGTAATGGTCAAACTTACCCTCAATTAAAAACAAATCTGAAGAAAGTCTTTGAAACAATATTACCTGATCTTGTAGAAATATTTGTTTTAAAAATATCATTAACATATAGAGATTTATTTTTTTTGCCTTAATTTTTTCTTGTTAAAAATATCAGGTGTCAAAGTGTGTGGAAACAAGCCCCTTTGGTGTAATTTGCCCATGCCAACCAAAATGCTCACATCCACACTAGTCCCACCTGCCTGTGCTTGACCCATGACCTAATCCTATCCTATGCGCGTACCTATCCAAATTTCTCTTAAACGTTATGATAGTATCTGCCTCAGCTATCTTCTCCAGCAGCTAATTCCATATACCCACCATCTTTTGTGTAAAAGTTACCTCCTCAGGCTCCTATTAAATCCCCCCCCCCCTCTCACCTTAAACCTATGTCATCTGGATCCTGATTCCCTTACTCTGGGCAAAAGACTGTGCATTTACCTGATCTATTCCCCTTATGATCTTGTACACCTCTATAAGATCACCTTTCATCCCCCTGCAGTCCGAGGAATAAAGACCTAACCTGTTCAACCTCTCACTATAGCTCAGGCCCTCGAGTTCTGGCAACATTGTAAATCTTCTCTGCACCATTTTCAGCTTGATATCTTTGAATAAAAAAGATTGAATGAGCTATTGAATGGTGTTTTATTTTTATGACAACAGCCTCGTTTATACTTGTTCAGGAAATAATAAAATTTATTATATCCTATCTTATATCACAATCATTTCAGTCGCAGCTGATGCTGAACGGTATATATGCATGTACGGCTACTACTGATTCCAGACTCATCATGACTGATCACAGGTCTATGGCATGTAACCCAGGGTGAACCCTATTTCCCCAGGCTAGTGTGCTGATTCTTGGCCAGCAAGATTTATGAATCACATGGAAAGAAAAGTGAATGAGAGATGGAATGGTAAGATAAAATCTGTGCTGTCTCAGTAACTCAGCTGAGAGAGTTAAAGGGATAGAATTTTGAAAAGGCAGCTTTGTATAAAATAAGAAAATAAGAATAAAATATGAATAATTATGACACTGTTGATCTTTCATAAATGTATATAATGAATAACACTGCATATGTGTCAGTTATTAAAATTATTGCAGGTTTGGATTACAATGGGGGAGGTAACTATTTTATGCAGCTTACACCAGAAATCATTCATGGCATATTGGAACATTTCACTTCCCGAGACTTGCAAGTTCAATTCTAATTGAAAGAAAATTCATTTGTGAAAGAAAGTAAGTCAGTTAGAATGAAACACTCAAATATGGAGTGAGATTGGCATACTAGAGGACAAGTAACTAAACATTGTCAGAGTTAACATGAACATTCGGGTTATGGAGACAGAACAATACCAGTGATGCAAGGAGAGAGACTCACTGAAGGACAGGTTGGAGGGACATTTACTTTAAAGGATTGGAGATAGACCAATGGGGGTAGTGATAGATGAAAGAACAGACTGAAAGATGTATAGAAAGGAATAATGAGGGATTGGGATCAACAAAACAGGAATTGAGATATTTATTATATCTATTCTCCATCTCGATATATATATATATATATATATATCGAGATGGAGAATAGATGCAATGAAACATTGGCAATGGAGCAATAGACAAAGTAATAATGTACAAAGACATTATTGCACCAAGGAACTGGGGAGGGATCATAGACAAGTTGGAAAATGGAAAATGGGAAGGCAGACTGATGAATATGCCATGGAGGGATGGAGAGACTGCAAGCCTAGATATCCAGACTGATGTTAATTGTAACACAAAAGCAAAATACTGCTGATGCTAGACAAAAATAAAACAAAAAGTGCTAGAAACATGTAATTGGTCAGGTGGCATCAGTGCTGAGTACTTCCAGCATTTTCTGCTGCTAAAAGCAAGTTGTTTGGTTCCTCAGGTGATCAAACCTAGAAAGTAACTGTGCTGAGTTGAAGTGTTGCCCTTGCAACCCCTGGATTATGGTGAGCAGTCCTTCATTTCAAGTAAAATCAGAACCAACAATTTTGAAAGGAGCAGCACCTAGCCTTGTGTTTCTGCTTCCAAAATGTCAACCCTTCCTCTACTAACATCCTAGATTTTTTCCTACCAGCTACAGGAAATGTATTGCTTCCCTTTTAACCAACAATATTGAAGCTGGTTATTTGCCAGTGCTTGTCTCCCCATTAAATAAAACCACTGTAGGTCTGGAATGACAGAAGTATGAGATAAATGAAAGGTTCCTGGTAAGGCTGTTTCAGGTTGTGGTTCCACAAAATCTGCTGCACAGGTTTGGGAAATTTGTGTTAGTACCATTGATATGTATACTTTAAGTAAGCGCTGTATTATTGAAGGATATTGATAAAGGCAAATGATTTCCTCATATGCCCTTCACTTTTCAGCTTCTGGATCCAGCCAGCAGCATCATTTTCTTTATTTCCAGTATTTCTTCTCAAAATCTATGGAAAATAAGGCAACAGGTATTTTCACATTTAATGTACAAATAAGTACATTAGTACAAATAATATTTGATGACAGTCATGATTAATTATCAGGAGTCCTTTTGGAACAGCCTTCACATTACCCCGAAGCCCACACTTCATCTGTGGCAATAAGCAAAGACGATTTTAGTTAGCAGAGATTCAAGGCTGCTCCCTCTCCTTGTCTGACAAAACATGTTATCTGGAATTGGATGTAAGCCTATTTTCAACCAACAAGAGAATGGCTCATTTATAAACAGAGTTAATTTAGCATTTTAATGAGGAAGATAGTTTGTTTTCACAATAACATGATTAAAATTATCCATAAGAAAAAAGCACGTTTTGTCTTACGTTTTTTTCCTATCTGTGGAAAGCAAATCAGAGTTGAACTGAAATGTTAACTGTTTTTGAGCACAGATGCTGTCTGATCAGTTGAGTATTTCCAACATTTTTTAAATTTCACATTTCTAACATCTCCAGTTTTTTGATGTTCATCGCTAAATAGCCCCCTGTTTCACTATTGTTGGTAAAGACAGACGTTGGCCCCAATCTCCTCAGTAATCATTTGCACAAAATCTTAGTCCATCAGCGTGGAGGAAGCATAAACATTGTATTTGACCCCCATCATCCACTGTAACGGAGCCCAGCCCACATACTTTGAGCTTACGACTTGTACGGATATTGTCTCATTATTGATCCCTATTCCACTCCCATAAGAAATTGCAGCCATTGATTTCTGTCCTATTCCTGTGGTGTAATCTTTGACATAGATACCTGTCCAATCAGTGTGGAAAAATAAAATCAAACATCCTTCTAATCATTATGAGAGGTAACTGGGAACACAGAACCGCGTTAATTAGTTACACGAGGAAATCACAAGCACAGATCTGTATCTCTTCACCCATTGCGAGTTTGTGGCTCATTATTCCAGAATGGCAATTGGATTGCTGAATATCCAGAATATCTTTAAAGTTTAAAAAACAAATGAAAACACCAGAAGCTTTGAGAGATTGGTCCTGCCATACCTCTATCTAAATTCTTTGGAGGAATCTCCCTGAGCAGCTCCACCTTCTCTCTGGACAATGCAAACTTCTCCTTTAGTATGTTGTTCTTGTAGTCTGCTAAAAAATAAGCATTGTGTTAATCTCACTTTGAAACAAACACAAATATTTACCCCAGCTGCCCGTCTTGCACTCACCGCTTTAACCTTCCCTAACCTCCCAATCATTCTCCCACCATACACCCACTCGCCAAGATTTTCGCCCATGAGTATTTCCCTCTTTTAAACAGGTGAATACACTGGTACCCCATTTAGCATTACCTCATGTATTTCTTATGCTCTTGATCCAAGAGTATGAACATGAATTGTGACCACCTTGTGAGCTTGTTACCTTAGAGCAATCTCAGGTAACAAGAGTTGAGAGACCAGTGCAGCCAAATAAAATGGAGGAGACAGCATTCTCCATGAAAACCAATAGGAGGTGATGAGAGCAGCCTAGGATCTTGCATGTCTGTTAACACATGAAGCAGCTGATGCCAGTCCTCTGCAATAGCCTGTACTCAACATGCTAGCCAGCATCTCCACACTGCTTCACTTATCTTACCCTACGCAACACCAGCCCTCCCAGGAAGCCATTACACATTGCTTCAGTCGCTCAATCAAAATGTACCTACAGTATATCACTTGAATCATCTAATTGCGTGGGAGCCTTGGCAACAGCAGTGGGGAGGGTAGGAAATCATGCTGGTCTCCTATAAAAGCAGCACGGTCAGTAATGCATCTCTGTATATATAATGCTATAATGATCACGTTTAGCATTGATTCCACAAGCATTCTTGTTCCTGGGACTGTAATCCGAATACAAAACAACATATTCGGATGTTGAAATGTTAAATATCCCAATGGTCCTACTTGAGTGCAATGGTGATTCAGTGTCAGAAGCGGCTCAACTGGATTAGAAAATCCCAGGTTCACCCACTGGAGACCTGATCATAGTATGAAGGCTATCGTTCTGGATTCATGGGTACACTATTGAGATGGTGTATTTCTGACTAGACTTTAAGCTGACACCCTTTTTGCTCTCAAATGGCCATAAATAAGATCTGTCATTATTTTAAAGGGAGCAGGGAATTTAGCTTGGTGGAGATAGTTATCTCACCATCAAAATACAAAACACATTATTCAGCTATTTTCACGTCACTGACTGTGGGTTCTTAGTTTGCACAAATTGGTTGCCAAGGTCTCTACACTGTAACAGTGATTGCAATTGCTTTTTAAAAAGTTGCACTGGGACATCCTGAAAGGAACGTGAAAGGAACAATATAGAAGCAAAGTGTGTAGGAAGGAACTGCATGTGCTGGTTTGCACTGAAGATAGACACAAAATGCTGGAGGAACTCAGTGGGGCAGGCAACTACTCTGGATAGAAGGAATGGGTGACGTTTCAGGTCGAGATCCTTCTTCAGACTCTAATGAAGTCAGTGAGTTCTGTATGGGTGCAGGAGGTAACCCAGATGCAGTGTCAATGTTAATGAAGTCCAATGCACAGGTCTCGACGTGAAACGTCACCCATCCCTATCCAGAGATGCTGCCTGTCCTGCTGAGTTACTCCAGCATTTTGTGTCTAATATAGAAGCAAATATTTATTTTGCACAATGATTCTTCAGCATTACAGGTGAGACGATGGTCCAATCTCCTAATTTATAGCAATATACTATGATTGTTTAAGGTATTTAAATGAGGACCTGATCGATAATTGAGAAAATTATTTTGCTTACCTATATTGATTTGTCCATAGGACTTAATCTGATATGGCACCACCTTTTGGGGCACTGAGTCTTTCAAACACAAAGATTTTACAGGCAGTCTATGGTCAGAAGAATTAACTGATCTCAGCTTTGAGATGGGCTGATGTTTGGACACCAATATCTGTGAATCATTATGAACTGAGAGGCCAGCGAAGGCTTGAAGTGGAAATTAACTACAGATTAGTCTAGTTTAAAAATATAGCAGGGAAACAGGCCTTTCTGCCCACCGAGTCCATGCTGACCAGCGATCACCTATATTGTAGTTCTATCCGGCACCCGGAAAAAATCCACACGGTCGCAGAGAGAACGTACAAATAAGCTGGTATTAGTTATCATCTTTCTGCAGCAAAACGTTTAACTCTATTTGTTAAACTAAATTAGCAGGTACAGTGGCGCAGTTGGTAGATCTGCTGCCTCACAGCATCACAGTCCCGAGTTAAATCCTGACCTTGGGTGCTGTCTGTGTAGAGTTTGCACGTTCCCTCTGTGACTGCATGTTTTTTTCCGGGTGCTCCTGTTCCTTCCACATCCCAAAGATGTGCAGGTTTGTAGACTAATTGTCCCTGATTTGAGGGGCGTGGATGAAAAAGTAGATAAGTAATGCACAGGTGATCGATGGTTGGCTTGGACTCAGAGAATCAAAGGGCCCATTACCATGTTGTATCTCTAAACTAAAAGCTATATTAGTTAACTGAAAAGGAACAACTTTTGTTTTACTAGACTTTACTAGCAATAATGGTATTTCATTTCATTTAAAATTTTCTTCCGCTGTTAACTTCAACCTCCTGTGAGTACCCTTAGCTTTGATACACAAGAATGGATGGCTTTTTTTGGATGACTTAATAAGGTTCAAAGATACCTAGTGTTTGGTATAAAATTCTGTGGCTATAGGATAGGAGAAAAATATTTTTGAAAAATCACAGTGACAAAATATGTGATATAATATATAATATTCAAAATCACACTCAGCTCCACCATACATTATATATATATATGATATGACTGTTTTGTTTCTTAATACTAGTGCAATTGCTTCCAGACCCACATGATGCAAGAGTTGATTAGTTGTGTACCTTCTTGATCAGAGGAGGGATCCATGAGTTGGACATGAAATAACGTCGAATAATGTTGACATTATTTCTGTCAACATAAATCATGGTCATTGTGGAACTATTTTCAACCATGATTGGGGTTAGGATGACTTTTTCAATTCTGCCTCTCCCAATGGAATACAGGGATGTATGGAATTGAGAAAGCTGGACAGTTGCTGTGAACCATGAGGCTTGTGACATCATGTGGAGCTTCACTGATCTGCCAGTTGTGCAGAAACACCGATTGTGCACGATTCAATGAGAAAACCTTACCAATGAGATAACACGTACCAAATTTTATTTCTTCGTTTTTGTTTGTTCTTAGGCCAGTCGTGTCAATCACAAAATCATTGAGATTAACTTCTGTTCTCCTGCTGATTAAAGAACAGCACAGGTTGAGATAGCAATATTTAGAAGATTCAGATTAAAGTGCTTATTTGTGTTTATTATAAGCTTTGGAAATTGCTTCATAATTCTTGTATAAACATTATCCATAAAAATTATTATAAGAAAAATAATTTGTTACCTCATTTGCCTGTACAAGAGAATTTGGATTCCAGCTAATTTCCTAATTAATAGACAATAGATGATAGACAATAGGTGCAGGAGTAAGCCATTTGGCCTCTTCGATATGATCATGGGTGATCATCCACAATCAGTACCCCGTTCCTGCCTTCTCGCCATATCCCCTGACTCCGCTATCTTTAAGAGCTTTATCTAACTCTCTCTTGAAAGCATCCAGAGAATTGGCCTCCTCTGCCTTCTGAGGCAGAGAATTCCATAGATTCATAATCCTCAACAAAACATTTTCCTCCTCATCGTTCTAAATGGCTTACTCCTTATTCTTAAACTGTGGCCCCTGGTTTTGGACTCCCCCAACGTCGGGAATGTTTCCTGCCTCTAGCATGTCCAAACCCTTAATAATCTTATATCTTTCAATAAGATCCCCTCTCATCCCTCTAAATTCCAGAGTATACAAGCCCAGCTGCTCCATTCTATCAACATATGACAGTTCTATCATATGTCAATCCAGTCCTCCATCCAATGGACCCCGACAGTCTTTCCGAGTGAGGCAGAGGTTCACTTGCACTTCCTCTAACCTCGTCTACTGTATCCACTGTTCCAGGTGTCAACTCCTGTACATTGGCGAGACCAAGCACAGACTCGGCGATTGTTTCGCTGAACATTGACTTCTCTAACTTCAAATAGCCTTTCCTTTTCCTCTCTGTCCCTCCCCTCCCCCTTCCCAATTCTCCCACCAGTCTTACTGTCTACCTGTGTTCCGCCTACTCCCCTGACATCAGTCTGAAGAAGGGCCTCAACCCAAAACGTCACCCAACCCATTCCTTCTCACTGGAGATGTTTAAAAAAAAATTCTGATTCAAAGTTCATTGGCCTGAAAAATTAATTCTGTTTCTCCTTTCAGATGATGCATGTCCTGTTGAGTATTTGCAGTATTTTCTATTTTTATTTAAAATGTTTTGATTTTAACATAAACTATGCTAACATTTATACTTAAAAGAAACATCAGAAATTAAGAAAGGATTTTTGGACTCAGACGTTGGAATGCCGCATTAAATTAGCTGTAATCTAATAAGGCCGCATCGAAGAAACTTCAATTAGATATACTTCAAAATGTACATTATTGTGTAAAAATCTACCTACTATGCACTGCTTTCTAGACTAGAGTCATTAGAACTAAAAGAACTTAAGGGGTTGGAAAGATGCAGGAAGAGATGTTGGGGAAGTCCAGGACAAGGGGTCACAGCTTAAGGATAAGGGGGAAATTAAGACCGAGATGAGAAAGACTTTTTTCACACAGAGAAGTCTCTGGAACTCTCTGCCACAGAGGGTAGTTGAGGCCAGTTCATTGGCTATATTTAAGAGTGAGTTGGATGTGGCCCTTGTGGCTAAGGGGATCAGAGGGTATTACGGGATCTGAGATGATCAGCCATGATCATATTGAATGGCGGTGCAGGCTCGAAGGGCTGAATGGCCTACTCCTGCACCTAATTTCTATGTTTCTATGTTTCTAAATCATGAGCATAACAGGTGTTAAAATAGCCCTCATGACTTACTAATGTTTTAATTGTGGCCGTCAGTCAGGAAGGATTATTTAGTTGAATCTTCTTTTACTCCTTGGTATTTCAAATACGTTCATTTTAAGATTAAAATAAAATGTAATAAAAGACGAATAAAAATACATATTAATAAAAATGAAAGGATTTGTTCTACAAAATTTGAATTAATTCAGAAGGCTGCACTTAATGGCCTAGAATGCCGCAGGTTGCCCACCCCTGGTCTAAAGGAATAGATCAAGAGATGGGGAACAAGAGAGCAGGAAAGTAGGAGTTTGGGAGCCTAACCAAGATAACCTGTAGAAATAAAGTCTGAATGAAAAATGAGCATTAGTATTATGCAAAGAAAGGAAGTTGGGTAACAAAACCAGAATTAAGAAGTAAAAAGTCTGGGGGAACTGAGGAATCAGACTAGAAGACTAAACCTCATGAGTGCACAACAGCATCACTGGAGCCCGGGAAAAATAGAACTGGTGCAGGGAATGCAAGGAATCCAGAGAACTATTGCCAATACATTTGTGTTAGGTTTTTCAGCATCAGACTGGACACTTCCTGCCTGCAATTTGTACAAATGGAAAGGAGCCGTTTACCAAACGTAAGGCACAAATAACAACATTACTGCTTGTACAATGTTTGTTTGGAACACCACCAGGAGCAATTACACCATGAATTAATCCAAATCTGGCCATCATTGGCCATGAAGCTATTTGCTGCGCAGCAGCACGATTTAAAGGGCCACTTGCACATTTTGAACAAATGCCTTCAGTTAATTACGGAAAATTCTGCTATTTGCAATATCTCCTCCTCATGATCTCAGAGACTGGGTGATATCATAGAAACATAAAAACATAGAAAATAGGTGCAGGAATAGGCCATTCGGCCCTTCAAGCCTGCACCGCCATTCAATATGATCATGGCTGATCATCCAACTCAGTATCCTGTACCTGCCTTCTCTCCATACCCCCTGATCCCTTTAGCCACAAGGGCCACATCTAACTCCCTCTTAAATATAGCCAATGAACTTGCCTCAGCTACCTTCTGTGGCAGATAATTCCAGAGACTCAGCACTCTCTGTGTGAAAAATGTTTTCCTCATCTCGGTCCTAAAGGAATTCCCCCTTATCCTTAGCATGTGACCCCTTGTTCTGGACCTCCCCAACATCGGGAACAATCTTCCTGCATCTAGCCTATCCAACCCCTTAAGAATTTTGTACGTTTCTATAAGATCCCCCCTCACTCTTCTAAATTCTAGCGAGTACAAGCCATGTCTATCCAGTCTTTCCTCATATGAAAGTCCTGACATCCCAGGAATCAGTCTGGTGAACCTTTTCTGCACCCCCTCTATGGCAAGAATGTCTTTTCTCAGATTTGGAGACCAAAACTGTACGCAATACTCCAGGTGTGGTCTCACCAAAACCCTGTACAACTGCAGTAGAACCTCCCTGCTCCTATACTCAAATCCTTTCGCTATGAATGCTAACATACCATTTGCTTTGTTCACTGCCTGCTGCACCTGCATGCCTACTTTCAATGATTGGTGTACCATGACACCCAGGTCTCGTTGCATCTCCCTTCCTAATTTGCCACCATTAAGATAATAGTCTACCCTCCTGTTTTTGCCACCAAAGTGGATAACCTCACATTTATCCACATTATACTGCATCTGCCATGCATTTGCCCACTCATCCAGCCTATCCAAGTCACCTTGCAGCCTCCTAGCATCCTCCTCACACCTAACACTACGCCCCAGCTTAGTGTCATCCGCAAACTTGGAGATGTTGCATTCAATTCCCTCGTCCAAATCATTAATATATATTGTAAATAGCTGGGGTCCCAGGACTGCGCCTTGTGGTACCCCACTAGTCACTGCCTGCCATTCTGAAAAGGACCCGTTTACTTCTACCCTTTGCTTCTTGTCTGCCAGCCAGTTCTCTATCTACATCAATACTCAACCCACAATACCATGTTCTTTAAGTTTGCATACTAATTTCTTATGTGGGACCTTGTCGAAAGCCTTCTGAAAGTCTAGATATAACACATCCACTGGTTCTCCCTTATCCACTCTGCTAGTTACATCCTCGAAAAATTCTATAAGATTCGTCAGACATGATTTACCTTTCATAAATCTATGCTGTCTCTGTCTAATGATTGCACAACTTTCCGAATGTACTGCTATCCCATCTTTAATAACTGACTCTAGCAGTTTCCCCACTACCGATGTTAAACTAACTGGTCTGTAATTCCCCGTTTTCTCTCACCCTCCTTTTTTTTAAAATGGGGTTACATTAGCTACCCTCCAATCCTCAGGAACTACTCCAGAATCTAAGGAGTTTTGAAAAATTATCACTAATGCATCCACTATTTCTGTGGCTACTTCCTTGAGTACTCTGGGATGCAGACTATCTGGCCCTGGGGATTTATCGGCCTTTAATCCATTCAATTTACCCAACACCACTTCTCGGCTAACCTGGATTTCACTCAGTTCCTCCACCTTATTTGACTGCCGGTCCCCTGCTATTTCCGGCAGATTATTTATGTCTTCCTTAATGAAGACAGAACCAAAGTAGTTATTCAATTGGTCTGCCATGTCCCCATGATCAATTCACCTGTTTCTGACTGCAAGGGACCTACATTTGTTTTAACTAATTGTTTGCTCTTCACATATCTATAAAAACATTTGCAGTCAGTTTTTATGTTCCCTGCCAGTTTTCTTTCATAATCTATTTTCCCTTTCCTAATTAAGCCCTTTGTCCTCCTCTGCTGAACTCTGAATTTCTCCCAGTCCTCTGGTAGGCTGCTTTTTCTGGCTAATTTGTATGCTTCATCTTTTGTTTTTATACTATCCCTGATTTCCCTTTTTATCCATGGATGCACTACCTGCTCTGATTTATTATTTTGCCAAACTGGGATGAACAATTGTTGTAGTTCATCCATGCAGTCTTTAAATACCTTCCATTGCACATCCACTGTCAACCCTTTAAGAATCACTTGCCAGTCTACCTTGGCCAATTCACTTCTCATACCTTCACAGTTACCTTTGTTTAAGTTCAGAACCCTTGTTTCTGACTTAATTATGTCACTCTCCATCCTAATGAAGAACTCAACCATATTATGATCACTCTTGCCCAATGGGCCCCGCACAACAAGACGCCTAACTAACCCTTCCTCATTACTCAATACCCAGTCTAGAATATCCTGCTCTCTCATTGGTTCCTCTACATGTTGGTTTAGAAAACTATCCTGCATACATTCCAAGAAATCCTCTTCCTCAGCACCCCTGCCAATTTGATTCACCCAATCTATATGTAGATTGAAGTCACCCATTATAACTGTTTTACCCTTGTTGCACGCATTTCTAATTTCCTGTTTGATGCCATCCCCAACTCCACTACTACTGTTAGGTGGCCTGTACACAACCCCCACTAGTGTTTTCTGCCCCTTAGAGTTTCGCAGCTCTACCCATATCGATTCCACATCCTCCAAGCTAATGTCCTTCCTTTCTATTGCATTAATCTCCTCTCTCACCAGCAACGCTACCCCACCTCCCTTTCCTTTCTGTCTATCCCTCCTGAATATTGAATATCCGTGGATGCTTAGCTCCCAGCCTTGGTCCCCCTGGAGCCATGTCTCCGTGATCCCAACTATAGCATAGTCATTAATAGCTATCTGCACATTCAACTCGTCCACCTTATTACGAATGCTCCTTGCATTTTCAATTTCATCAAATCAAATATTCTTACATTGATAACATTGAGCTGGCCCCACTGAATGTGCCGCATAAAGTGGATGTGGTAGCCAGGTACTAGACGTGGTGCGGAACCCTGAGTGAAGAGACGTAGAAGTTTTATCCTTTGCAAATGTAAATATTGCAATCTCAGAGGCTAAGGTTTTCCAAGTTGGACTAGATGGATTTCTTGGTTTAGGTTAATTTTTTTGACTTGTACAGAGAAGCAGTGAAAAGCTCTGTATGCTATTCAAACAAATGAGATATCCCATACTTAATTGTATTTAAGTCAAACGTTCAGTCATGCTATCAAGCTTCTATACCTTCTGGTGGACAGAAGCAGAGTAAAATTAATAACCAGGGTGAGACAATTGATTATGCAGGCTGCTTTTTCAAGGCAACATGAAGTGTAGATGGAGTCAATGGAGGGAAGTCTGAGCTACATCTACAAACTGTAATTTCTTGCACACTTGGGCAAAGCTATTTCCAAACCAAGGATGCAACCCAACAGTTTGCTTTCTATGGTGCATCTGAAATCTGCAACCACACATCGCACTGAGGCACAGTCCCTGTTAATATAACACATCGCTGACAATTTTTTCTGGAAATCAGAAATGGGCAAAATATAGTGCATGTGCCACGACACAGTATCCACACTGTAAAGAGGACAATCACTGCAACATAGTTCAAGAGTGTAAGATATGGTTCATGTAATATTGGGAGTGTATCCCTTTGAGAATTGCAACATATAACAACTGCCTTCAGTTGATATATGTCTTAGTTTAGAACTGAACAACATTAGTTTGCTGTCTGCAAGTATGTATGTTACAGGAATGAATACTGTATATTACAATATCTTCTTTGGTTTTATAGTCTTTTTGTTGACTTGCATCACTATTTTGTACACTTAGGTAGGGATATTAAGATGAGGGTTATGTTAATGTGGGCTGTGTTGATTGTAAGTTCAGCATTTATTTTTCCCTCACCATAGATACACTGGCCTTAAAACAGCAAACTCCATGCCTGAGATCTGCACAGTACATCACAGAACATTATCCACCGGGTTTGAGCTAATATCAATTTCACTCGTAATCTGCTCAAGTTACCTGATAACTACACATTTTATCACAAACATTGCAAAAAAAAAGTGCAGTGGACAATTGATGATTTAATACTTACGGTTGAGACATCTTCACATTATATTGAAGACCTGAGAAATAGAAAATATAATTGAGAGTCAAAATAATCATAGAGGAGGCATGCGTCCCCCTGCACGGCCTGTAAGATTGTAACCTCTTGGCATGCATGAACACACAGACTTTCTCTTCACATTTCTGCAGCATGAGAACTGTCCAAAAGACCTACCTACAATATGCACTTAATATATGATAATTAACAATAAAACATTAAAGTAACTATGTATATCACCTCTCCTTCTCTGTTGCCGGGTAATTAGGGCAATGATGGTTATCAAAATGGCCAGAAGCAGTAGAGTTGCCAGGACATATCCAAGTTGATGAAGAAAATGTGAAGAATGGTCCGGAATAAAAACATTGATGACATTTGGGATTTCAACTGCCGTAGATGCTAGAAACAAATAAAAAATAAGTTGTTTTCAAAAATATCATCAATCTTCACATACTGGGATCCACACAATTACATTGCGGTCTGGTACTATTTTTGTCTACACTCTGGAGTTTAGTCGTAAAGCCAAAAAACTCACATGCAGGGACTGAAATTCTTATTTTTGCTTGAGATGGGGGCATAGGTCTTTCTGAAATTATCACTGCTTGATTAAAATAGGTATTTTGGAAATGAAATGGACGTTCTGAAACAAATTTGTAATGATGATAATTGCACTTTCAGAGTCATCCTTTGCTGGCCATGTTTTTACTAATATCCACCCCTACCCGTAAATCGAGATGTCTGGTCACATCAGTGTTTTTTTAGACTGTGTAAAATTTTCACGTGTTTAAAACCACATTCTTAATGCAATATACAAAGTACAAGTTACAAAGTATTTTGCCAACACAATCTTTTCAAATTGAAAAAAAGTCGCATATTTCAAACGATGTCTTTGTGGATAATAAAAGACAGAAAGTGCTGGAGTAACTCAGTGGGTCAGGCAGCATACCTGGAGAACATGGATCGGGGCTGGACCCTACTTCAGACTTTAGGGATGCTGCCTGACCCGCTGAGTTACTCCAATGCTTTGAGTCTTTTTTTTTTGTAAACCAGCACCTGCAGATCCTTGTTTCTACATTATGTTTTTATGGTGTCAATGTTAATATCAATGTACCCCTTTACTCCAGGTAAAAGTCTGCAAGTTGAGAGAAATATCTTGCATGTAGACTGCACTTTTCACAAACATCAAGTGTCACAAAACACCTTACAGCCAATAAGTAATTCAAAAGGATTGTCACTGTAGTAGTAGAGCTATAATGGAAAGCTATTTACAAAATAAATGGCATCAAAGAATGCAATATGACCAAAAAGGTGCTAGTGGATAGAAACATATTAATCAGGGTAATGGGGAAAACTTCCCTGCTCATCATCTAAAGTAGTATGAGATATTTGGCATGGGACGGCATGGTGGTGCAGCGGTAGAGTTGCTGCCTTACAGCGAATGCAGCGCCGGAGACCCGGGTCCGATCCTGGCTGCGGGTGCTGTCTATGCGGAGCTTGTACGTTCTCCCCATGACCTGCGTGGGTTTTCTACGAGATCTTCGGTTTCCTCCCACATTCCAAAGACGTACAGGTATGTAGGTTAATTGGCTTGGTAAATGTAAAAATTGTCCCTAGTGAGTATAGGATAGTGTTAATGTGCAGGGATCGCTGGTTGGCGCGGAAAGGGCTGAAAGAGCCTGTTTCCATTCTGTATCTCTAAACTAAACTAAACTAAAAATTATAAGCCTACGTAAGTAAGATTAATAACTCATGTGATAGATAGCTCAACTGCATATGTTGCATTTTCTCAGTCATACACTTAAGTGTCACCTTAGATCATGTGCTCAAGATACTGAGGCTTGAATCCAGAATCTTGTAAAGGGCCTGTCCCACTTTCACGACCTAATTCACGACCTCTGCCGAGTTTGCCCTTGACTCATATTCGCAGCATGGTTGTCACGAGGTCGTAGGTAGGTCGTGATGCTAGTCGTAGGTGCTCGTGGCATCAAGTGGGTCGGGGCGTTTTTCTAGCCTGATGAAAAATGTCCACGAGTAAAAAAGGCTGTGAATTAGGTCGTGAAAGTGGGACAGGCCCTTAACTCTGCGGCAGGATTACGACTATTGAGCCAAATTTGACACATTGAAATAAAAATTGCTAGAAATCTTCAACATATCAGGCTGCATCCATGAAGACTGAAACAGTGATAATGTTTAAGGGTGATAAAATTAAATAGAGGCAGGCAAGAAGATGATGGTGAAAGAGCGATAAGTAATTTTTAGTGATCAATATTAATCAGCCGAGTTCTCTCACCTGCAACAAGTATACATATATATAAATCTAGACACACGCATATGAAGTGTTGATGCTGTTAATTTCAGATCTGTCTATAATATCTAAATGTCTCAGAGTTGCCGATCAAATCTTGAGTATAATACCTGCAAATTTCTACCATTTCTCACTTAAAAACAAGCCAAAGCTAAAGGGAAAAACTTGTCTTTTCTTGACTTCTATATGACCTTAGCTCAATTTTATATTGTAGAAATGATTGCAGAGGAAGCAAAGTTTTGAATGCAGCATATTAAATGGAATGCTTTATAAATGGTCTCCAACATAAAACAGAAATTGCTAAGATGCAAGATGTGAGTGAAACCGTTACATTTTTAGGTGGAAGTTGACTTGCTGATGATGTGTGAACTGTTCACTATTTTAAGCAATTTTTCTTCCGGCAACAGTCTTTAGTTTAAAGAGTAAGAATATGTTTACAAATAGATGCAGTTTTATGCAATGGCTGCGATGGAAGTAGCTAGAAAGGTTTAATGGCATTTTTACAGCAGTGCATGGTATCAAGAAGCCAAGAGCAAATAAGGACAGGACAGGCAAGGCCTTAAGATCAGGTTGTTTCTGATATGACTACAGCAAATTAACTCTCACACTTACATACACAAATCAACAGGGATGCTCAAAGTTATATAGTTTGATAAAAGTCACCCTCTAAATTCAGTTAAGGCCTTAGTTTATTAGAAGAATATTTCATTGACTGGAAATGGATGAAATTGGGGGGGGAAAATGAATAAGCTAATTTTGATTAGTGTCTCGCTAGGTGGTTTATGGGGTTATTGGAGGTTTTAGTTTGAGTAATGTGACCCATTGTTGCTATGGAAGGCTAAATGCACCCAGAGCCAAAGTGCTGACATGTTTTGATCGTCTACAGCTGGAATTGTGACATCCAAGAAAAACAGTGTAGGTCTGTACTCCAGTCCTCTCCTGCCATACCATATTACCAGAGTTAATCTCCATGAGTCTGGTGTTTACCTAGAGCATTCTCAAGTGCTGCAGCCTGGGAAATGTGAGTTAGGAGGGAAGGAAAATAAGTTAAAGCTGTCCTACTTTTAGTCAGACACAAAACTATGCATGATGATTGCCAAGCATCAGAGCCATGGTTAAACAGCCAAGATCAGAACTCAAAGAGCATGTAGGTACTGAGTCTCTGACTCATCCCTGCATTATACATGGAAAATACACTTACTAAACTATCATATTTAAACCAAAGGACACAAGCCTCGCGATCTATTTGTATATGGAATTCCTTCATTTGCATTCATTTAGAAATGAATACAAGAAAGTGCAGATGTTTTTCATGAAAACAAAGCTAAACTATTTATTTGTTTGTGCCCCTTGTGAGGAGCTGCCTGTCTTTTACCAATATCTAATTGGAGTCTAAAATATTTAAAGGCTCTGTTTCCATTGCCCTTTGAAGAATAGTGTTCCATAAACTTAAAACCCCAGTGGAGAGAAGAAATGTTCACCCATCTAGGTGAACCAATATTTTTAAAGTGACCCCCAGTATTAGATTCTCTCACCATCTCTACATCCATTCTTGTCAGCCCTGCTAGATTTTACATGTTTCAACCAAGTCACCTTCCACTGTTTGAGTATACAAGTCAAGACTCTATATCCTCTCCATTGAAGACAACATTCAGATATCAGTCCAGTAAACCTCTGTGAACTGCTTTCAATTAATTTATATCCTTCTTTAAATGAGATCAATACTGTACACCGTTTTCCACGTGATCTCACTAATGCCCTATATATTTTAGTTTCTTTTTTTTCCTTATAAAAATGACCAATTTCATATTTTCCCACATTATACCCAATTTGCCTTATTGTAACTTTAGTTTACTTTACTTTAGAGATATAGCACGGAAACAGGCCCTTAGGCCCACGAGTCCTCACCGACCAGCGATCCCCGCACATTTACACACACTACGGACAATTAACACTTATACCAAGCCAATTGATCTACATACTTGTATGTCTTTAGAGTGTGGGAGGAAACCGAAGATCTCGGAGAAAACCCACATGGTCACAGGCAGAAAGTACAAACTCCGTGCTGATAACACCCGTTGTCGGGATTGAACACGGGTCTCCGATGCTGCAAGCGCTGTAAGGCAACAACTGCACCGCTGCGCCACCGTGCCGCACCACTACATATCTTCTTATTTCTTCCTTATATCTTCTTCACAATTCCTACTTTTCTGTGTCATGAGCCTATTTAGTAACTATGCTGGGAGACTCTGCTGAGGATGCAGTGGCATGCAGCATGCTAGAAGCATTCCACAACTGGGGGAAGTTGCAGCATGGTCTGTTGTGCATCCTGGATGCATTAGTTCAGTTTGTACTTTCTTTGTTATTTAAAATAAAGGTAATAAAATGATTTTTAAAAATGGCCATTAGGACCATTGGTCTAAACATGATGGAGAAAAAAATGGCAGTGAGCCCTGAACCATCATTTCATTACAATATGGCTGTTAATGCTGTTGCTCATTAGTTATCGTCACATAGCTATGATAACATCAAGAACAATGTGCTTTCATATGGTGCCTTTAATGATTTAAAACAATCAGTGGAAGGAGTGAAGGGAGATGAGGAAAAGTCACTGTACTTAGATAGTGATAGGGTCTGAAAGAATGTTGAAGCTTCATAGCCCTTTAACACCCGGATGTGTCCATAGAGAGCCATGACAAGCAGGTGAATGGATCATAAGCTGGAACATATGATTAGGTTGTGGAGTTTCTTTTCAATTGGCATGTGATGGGCTGAATGGTCTATGTATGTCATAAATGTTCTACACTTCTGGTCCTGAAATACTAAAGTTAATGCAAAACGCAAGCCAGCTGAATTACATGCAGCAAACTCTCTCAAACAGCAGTGAGATAATAATCAAATATTTATTTTTAGTACATTAAACATTGCCCAGAAAACTGGGGATAAATCTATGAGCTTGTTGAATGTGATGCTGTGCAATGTTTTGAAGAGAGCTGATGGGATCTCAGGTTTGGGTCTTAACAGAAAGATGGCTCTTCCAACTTTATAGTACCCCCACTACAATTCTATCACTATGGGTAGTAGAAATTTAAAAGGGAAGAGAGAAAGAAATATTAAAACCTGTAAGGCCAAGGTAAAAGGCCATGGCAAGTTGCGAGTGCCTGATTGGCAGAGCATGCTCTAGCAGTAGGTGTGCACCAAAATAGCACAAGAGAGTCAGCCTAGATTGCTATGTTCAAATCTCTGATGTGAGACTGGAACCATAAACATTTAAGTCATTGGTATAAGCTCTGTCTTCTGAACCACCGCTGTTAACTGTACTGTTCAACCAAATGCAAGGTTTGCACATTGTAAATAAACATAAGGACCCTTTCTTCTGTTCTGGCACTCGACAAAATTATGATTAAACCTGTAGCTCACCTACTTTGCTAACTATTCCTTATTCTGCCAATTTCTCTCAAGGTTTCAATCTTGAATATAATAATTGAGTATCTAAGGATGGAAGGGTAATGAGTTGCAAAGTTGAACAACCGCTTGATTAAAGATTTCTCCTCATCAAAGTCCAAAATAGCTTATCCCCAGATAATTTCATTCCCCAACACCTCCCACCACTTTAAGTTTCAAGGTGGCTTTAAACCAAAGCTGTTCAGACAGCAAGGGTGGGTGTATTTTAAACTCAACAGTGTACACAATGGCCCTGCAATCAAACCCATGAAGTATCATATTTCTGAATTAGATTTTAAATCTACAACTGCCAGGCCTTTTATTTGCCCAAAAAACACAATTCTGAGCATTTCCAGCTTGCAATTTCGGATTATCTTTCATTATTACCAGCTTTTTCTCCAATTCAAATAGATCTTAACCTTTTAATATCATTGTAATTTGTGCATGTTGCTGGAATGAAGACTCAATACCCTGAGATTGTGAGTTAGAACCAACATTGCTATGTGATTGGTGATTTGGCCATCATTATCAAAGAGTTCTAGATGCTGGGAAAATTACCATCTGAATTTATTTTCAAGATTTAACATTAAACATTGTTCACACTATGTCCCCTTTTTGTACATTAAAGTGCACAAAACGTTCTTTTCTTTGTTAAAACACATTTTCTTGATAGATGTTTTTCCAAAAGGGTAAAGAATATTGAGGTTTTGAAAAGCAGCCAGTTACACATGGTTCCCATATGTTTTAAATCGACTAAACAGGATGTAGTTCAGAAATTCTAGAAATTCTCAGAAGTAAAGTCTTATAAAACAGCTGGAGATGTAAAACACCTTTAAGAGGAGCAATGCACGAGGTTCAATAATGAAAGTGTAAAGGGGGGAGGAAGAAATGGCAAGGCAAAAAGATAATAAATAAGCTTTGGAAAGCTGGTTGTCACAATGTTCTCCTCTGCTGGGCTGGTACAAAATAAGTGCTGGCTGGGTTAATTATCTATGTTTTCAGCAGCAATCTTCACAATTGCAAGCAATAGCTCCAACTCTGACTTTTAAATAATGTATTTGCTTGCAGTAATTAAAATATAATCATTCTTTTTCACTCCAGGTTATTGTTTTGAAGCGTTTCTTTGAGCAGAAATTCTGTGGGCCAGGAATTCTGAGCACAGTATTGTTGAACAGATGGAAAGATATCCAACTCTAGCAATTGCCAGGCCTTGTTTACTTTGGATTAAACTCCGTTTCCTTGCTTTTCTCCTTACATGGTAGAGTTCTGGACAGACAAGAAACAACCGATTTCCTTCATCTGGAGGCTTCAAACATATGGTGTGGCAATCTGGAGATTGTCACGTCATCATAAATAAGTTTCAATATATTTCTTCTGTGACCTAATTGTCTTAATTAATTTTTTCAAGGCTTAGGGTGCCACAATTATATGTTCTGATTAAGATTAAAGTTTTTTTTAATTTTAGAATTCACTGAAGTGAAAACATGACCTGGTTCTACCCTTACCGTAGATGCAAAAGAATCCTATTTATCAGGGGTTTTAAGTGTAGAATTCCTCCTCATCTTAGTCATCCTATCCTAAGACTATAACTCAGTAAGATCATCTCTTATACTCTGAACTCTAGTGAGTTAAGTCCAAACTTACACAATCTGCTCTTATTTTGTTCCAACTGGCGTCACATTTTATATCCAAGCCTGCTTTTCCTATCTACAAAATAATATACTTGCAATAGAGGGAGCACAACAAAGGTTCAGCTTTATTCCTGAGATGGTGGTTTATCAGATGAATGGAGAAGAAGAAGACGGGTTCCAAGATTAAGAGGTGGCCTCACTGAAACATACAAACTTTTAGGACTTGACAGAACAGGGAAGCAGGGATAATGTTTCCCCTGATTCGGTTACCTGGAATCAGGGGAAAGGGTCTCAATATAAAGGTCTCAAAATAAATTCCTCCTGCCCCCCCACTACAATCAGTCTGAAGAAGGGTTTCCACCTGAATCGTCACCAATCCATTTTCTCCAGAGATGCTACCAACTCGCTGCTACTCCAGCATTTTGTGTCCATTTCTAAATAAGGGGATAGCCACTGAGGACAGGGATGAGAAGAAATTTCCTCATCCAGCGAATAGTGAATCTTTGAATTTTTTTACTCAAGTGGGCACAATTATATATCTGATATTTTTGAATATCAAGGTAATCAAAGGATATGGGGGTCAGTGTAAAGCCATGAAATTAAGGCAAAGGATCACCAATAGTCTGATTAAATGGTCTAGCAGGTGATTGGTTTATTCTTATTTCTATTTATTTTCTCAAGCAGGTGAAGCATGGCAGACAAGGAGGAAAGAAGGGTTATGGTAAAAAGGGTCAAGGGAAGAAAGGGGTCTAGACAATCACGTTGCATACTTTTTTCATGATTGTTTATCGTATGATTGTGTATTCAGCTGATAGGCTCTGCATTTAAGATCTTCAACAGGCAAAATATCAGTCTGAAGAAGGGTTTCGGCCCGAAACGTTGCCTATTTCCTTTGCTCCATAGATGCTGCCTCACCCATTGAGTTTCTCCAGCATTTTTGTCTACCTTCAATTTTCCAGCATCTGCAGTTCCTTCTTAAACAAAATGTTAATTAAGCAATGAAATCACATCAGATCACCTCTTTAGTGGTTGAGCATATCTCCTGTTAATGTAGAGTCGGTTTCCTTCATATTTTGTTTTATTATGGCATTGAGCCAGATAAACCAGGAATGTTTCAAGTTCAAATCCCAAACTATGTTAAGTTAGTTTTCCTCAGTCTTGGCAGCAGCAGAGTTACAAGTATTCGCAACCCAGAGTTAGTTAGAATTCACCTCACATTCTTGCTCTCTAACTAGCGACCCCAGTTCAAAATATGCATGTTGTACTAATGCAGGAGCATAATTCCACTCTAACAAACTAGGAGAATGGAAATTCGCCTGACATGATTCCAATACTTTTAGGTGGCTCTCATAGTAGGTTTGAGGGAAGAAATCAAAGAATTATTAAACATAAATTGGTCGTTGTAGAATTTAACATCTAAAGTGACTCATGAGGCCACTTCATGGTATGGGTAACATTAAAATATAACTTACGTGTTTTATGTGTTAAATTCACTTTGATTGGCTGTGTAATGCTAAGTGTGAAGATGCGTCTCTCGTGAATTCCACAGTAATGGTGGTGCAAATCACACGAGTAGAGTCCCTCATCACCCAAGCGAAGGTTAGAAATGGTCAGCGAGAAGTCACCATCATTGAATGCAGTGTCTGATATATTCATCCTTTTCCTAATAAACTGGGAGCCATAAGATCGTTGTTCTCCGGAAGCATACAGGTCAATCAGCCGGTCAGCCTGGTCGTGCCAAACACCTGGAGGTGATCTGTCCCAATGGACAACCTGTTGCTCTTCTTCATGATGTCTCTCTGTCCAGATGGGGCTGTAATTTTCACAAGGCAGTAGCACAGTTGTACCAAGTAATGCCACCACCACCTCTTTCTCTCCATCCCAAAATCTCTTCACCTTTCTTGCTGTAAGCACAAAGAATACTCTGTTAGGTCATATGGAGAATTCGTATGGAAAGTCTGCACAAAATGTAGTTTTCACTTCTGTGCAGCTAAGGATCTAGAAACTGCTTAGCGCAGGATGTAAAGGAATAATTCAAGGTTCATTTTCATATGTTCATTATTGATAGGAGCAGATTTAGGCCAATTGGCCTATTTTGAAGAGATTTACAGCAAACTTAATATATATTTTCTTAATAAATTTCTGTTTTCCTTTTTAACATGAGAATTATGTAAAACTGCCACACTTTCATTATTTGTTCCTTCAAAATGTTGAACTGGAATTCCCTTTCTATCAGGAAGTGAAATTACTGTATGAAGAATTTACTCATGTTACTTTTTATTTTTTGTAAAGGGCATATAAATGTATAATGTAATGAGTTTACAAAATATTCAAGTTGTATATACAGTTATAGAGATGAAGGCAAAATATTTGTTGATGATTAAACCTCATAAATGGATATCTTAAAACCCATTTCAAGTGGAACACCCAACAGAAAATTAAAAGACTGTTTACTGTTTCAGCAAAAGTAAAAATAGAAATGTTCCTGGGAAAACAAATATGTGGGAAACATTATGTTCCCTGTATTTACGGTAATTTTCCTGGAATGCTAATGACTGATTTGACTTCTCTAAATTTTGACAGACCACATTTGTGTGAAAGAGCATAAGAGAAAGTAGTATTTCTCTGTCTATATCTCACGGCTCCTTATTGTTTATTAACTTTGAGTTGAAGAAATATCAAATGGACAGTTGGATAGTGTTGGAATTGTAATGCACAATTAACCCAGACCAGCTTGACCGGATGTATTTAAATTCAAACTCACATCATTGCACATTTCACCCTGTGCCAACAACACCACTAACCTTATCTATAAACATTCACAAAGTCCTGCAGTACTGAATCAGTATGTTCTATGTAATACACTCACATCACTCACTTATTGCCCATCTCCATCAATCAAGATTCTCACATTAATATGCTTCACCTCTCCACCACACATTTAACAGCTATTCAAATACTGTATGCTAGTCACATAGCCCAGACACTGTAAGTAGGGTTGCCAACTTTCTCACTCCCAAAAAAGGGACAAAAGGTCAAAATAAGGGACAAATTCCCGACGGCAATTCGTTGTCCGACTCAGCAGTGCCTGGGTGAATGATGAGTTGGCCCGGGTGCTGGACTGCACACAAAGCCCAGCCGGCGGGCCAGCTGAGGAATTTTGGCCCGAGCGCCGGACAAGTCCGGCCCACCATCCAACTCATGAACCGATGATCGGTCATGAGTAGGAGGGGTGGTGGTGTCAGCGGTAAGCGAAGGTCCAAAGGTCAGACGGCTTGCCGGGCTGCCGTCCAACGGGGCCACGGGCGAGGTGCTGCTGCTGCACTCCATGCGCTGCACTTACTCGGGACGGCTGAGGTGGGGCCGGACATGGCGCTCCGACCAAACAGTCGCCTCGACCCAAGTAGTATCAGTCAAACACGGGACAAAGGCAGTCTCGTAAGTGACAAACCAATTTAGTCCAATATACGGGATGTTCGGCTAATACGGGACTGTTGGCAACCATAACTATAAGGTTCCCTGAAAATGTTGTCGATAGGGTGGTGAAGAAGGCTGTTGCCATGCTGGCCTTCATCAGTCAGGGAACTGAGTTGCACAAGATATAGGTGAGGCCACACTCAGCATCCATTACTCTGTGTAAAAAAAACTTGCCATGCATATCTCCCTTAAGCTTTGACCCTCTCACCTTAAAGCTATGGCCTCTAATCCTAGGCATTTCCACTCTGGCAAAAAAGTCCTGACTGTATTTCCTATATAGGCCTCTCATAATTTTATATGCTTCTGTCAGGTCTCCCCTTAATCTCTGGCATTCCAGAAACAACAATCCAGGTTTGTCCAACCTTTTCTTGTAGGCAATAGCCTCTAATCAAGGCAGCATTCTGGTAAATCTCTTCTGAACTCTTTCCGAAGCCTTTGCATCCTTCCTGCAATGGGGTGACCAGAACGGCACATGATGCTCCAAATGTGGCCCAACCAAAGAGCTATAAAGCTGCAATATGACTTCCTGACTCTTGTACCCAATGCCCTTATCATTACCAACTGCATAATGGCGTTTTGAGGTAATCATAAGCAAAGTATTATTATGATATTATATTTCATGAATAGCATGTCATACTAATGATGCGAGCCCTTGATTCGCAAATAAAGTTACAAGCAACCTGGTGCTTCACATTATGTGCACAAAAACAATACCATTTGGCTTAAGTTTGCAGACCTTGTTTATTGGCACGATAGTCGATGAATACTCTACACTACATAATGGACATAGAGCCATTACAAAGTCCTTTACTTTTCTAATGGATTGACTTACAGTAATCAATTACTGGTGATTCGCAATCTACAGATGTTGACTATTTATATATTTATGTGGCAGCAGCAGTCCTGAGTTATGCTTGATGCCATCAAACCTCAAGAATTATGGACCACAACAAATTCACTTCAAGTTATTAAACAAATATACTTTCACTCTGGTGGCATTTCTTCACCTTAAGGTTATTAGATTGTGGAATAAGTAACATGGGATAATGTGTGTTAATGGAGTCAAGTCACAATCAGACATAGTTCTAGAACGGGTCGATAAAGGGAGTATTGTAGGGAGTGAGGAGCTGGTGAGTTGATGGAGTTAAAATGGGGGGGGGAGTGAGTTGAGTTGGTGGTCTTTCTATCCAAAATAGATGAGATAGTTGGCCCCAACAGCCTTTTCCTGATTTATTGTGTCAGGCATTCAAACGAGCCAAAAGTATAAGGAGATGTAAATAAACATATACAATGGGCAGTTCTATTGGCATATATGCTGGCAGGCAAGCCTGTATCTGGGCAAAGCATGAGAATGAGCTACATGCAACATTTTACCTGCCCAAGATAGTCAAAGGAAGATTTTACAGTGTTCAGGCTAAGAAGACTGCCCACTGAACATGACACCGATATGGAAACTAATGAATGAAATATACAAATTAAAATGCATGGGAGAATTTGAAAGCTTGCTAAAAGGTAAATAGAACTTTCTATTTCATGTAATTAAGCATATTTCAAGATTTTAATTGTTTATGAACATAGGTCCCAATCTGAAGCGTCACCTACCCATGTTCTCCAAAAATGCTGTCTGGCCCACTGAGTTACTCCAGCACTACGTCCCTTTTTTGTTTGTCTGCATTTGCAGTTCCTTGTTTCTGCACTTCCATTATTCTAAATCTCTCTATCATTAGAACCAGTCACAGTCTATCTAATCAGTCCTTTTCCTTTAGAATTATAAATAGCCCAATCCAGTAACATTTCATCTACTTTGCTGAAACAAAAATAGGCCCAGAAGGAAGACTGAAATAACACCGTGTTAGTGCCAATGTTCCATTTCACCATCTCATGCCCATCTAATTATTCAGTTACCTGCTTTGGTGATATTGAGTTGAATTTTTACTGTTTCATAAAGGTGACAGTAATGGTGGTGGAGATGACAGGAATAAATTCCTCGGTCAGTTGCTCTAACGTCTGTAAAAGAGGCAAAATAAATGGGTTATAATTTTTATCCAATGTTACTTGGTAGGTGTGTTGTTACTAATAAAATTAAAACACCATTCATCAAATATTGGTTGTTTCCATTCTCATTTTCAGCATGAATATCAAAGAATTGACAATAAAAGGGATTCCAACAGTGAGAGGATTTTCTCCAAAATGGTTTTATATAAATCTCCATTCTTTATGTACCCATCATTACACAGTATAACTGGTAATAATTATCCAAGCTTTTATAGTCATTACTTGCAAAATACTTAAATGGAACCTTCAGGAAAAGTACATATTTTAAATCCCCATTCCCATTAATTTCCAGGTATTGGAAGCGACTGATCTAGGCATTTGAACTAAATATCCATCCACAAATCATACTGCAGAGCCAAGATATTTCTTTCGAAGGTTGCAGGTCAGATTTACTTCACGAAATAAAAACAGTGACATTCCAGATTATGTGTTCCTATTATGGACCTGTTGAAAAACTATGCTCATCTTTCCCGTAACTTCTTATTTTGTTCCCTGCAATTAGATTTTTTCCTCTGCCACAACAATGAACCAACACCAATCAGTCCCAAATGACACCCTTTGTGGTTGTGACCACACTACACCATTTGTCATAGACCATAGAATAGTACAGCTCAGAAACGGGCCCTGCAGCCCACACTGTTTGTACTGAACATGTTGCCTAGCTGAACTGATCTCATCTGCCTTCACATGATCCATATCCCTCCATTCCCTTCACTTCCATGTGCCTATCTAAAAGCCTCTTAAATGCCACTATCGTATCTGCCTCCACTACCACTCCTGGCAATGGATTCCAGGGCACCATTACCTTCCGTGTAAAGAAAACCTGCCCCGTACATCTCCATTAAACTGTCTGCCTCTCACCTTATAGCTATGCCCTCTCGTGTTGGACAATTCCACCATGGGGAAAGGGTTCTGACTGTCTACCCGATCTATGCATCTCATAATTTAATATACATCTATCAAGTCTTCCCTCAATCTCCGACGTTCCAGAGAAAACAAAAAATATTTTAAAAACAGTATTACTATATCTAATATTATTTAATAAACTTTGCTAATTCATTAGTGCATTACAGTGTATTTAAAGTCTGAAATAGAAAGAGCAAAACAATTTTTTATATTTTTACCTTTTATTACTAAAGAGAAGTTTCCACTGGAGAAAGCAGAGGGTGACATCATTATCCGACCCTGATCATAGGGGTTATAGAGTCGCTGTTCATCCGCTGAGAACATATCGAGAATACGATTGAACTTATAGTCAGAGAATGAATCCCAATGGGCCACACGTTGACGATCTATCAATCTGTCCTGTGTCCATACCATCCGTTGACTGTAGCACTGTAGTACAACTTCCGACCCAGCCGGAGCAGACATGTTTTGATAAGCCAGCACAACACTATCGGGGTTTATGGCATTTGCAGGAACTAGATAAATAAAATAATATTAATGAATTTACTTAATTGATGTAAACTGCATTTTCCTTGTTGCATTAACTTTGTTGGCAAGAAATTCTTTGTTTGCCATGAAATTCCATTGTACAATTATCATTGTCATGCAATTGATAACTTTTTCCAGCGTGAAACATAATAATAATAATAATTTCCAGGTTATCTTGTGTCACTCTGGAAATTTCTGTATTGGATACAATGGGATGACAAATTCCCAGTGCAGTATTCACTTTTAAGCATAAATGGGGAAAGTGTACCACATTACAGCAGGAGGAAGCATCTATTATGCCTTTGTAGTGCAAGGCTGAACTGGAAGATCAGCCAAATGCGTTTCACCAACCACTATCTCCCTCCACCTGTCACCGTTACACTATGCCATCTTCCCCAGGCCAAGATCAAACTCGGTGATTTGAGCATCAAACTATTTGAAGGCTCATGATCGTGGTTAAGGCTCCATACCCACTACAGGCTATATGTTAATTCATTTAATTCTAGTGTATTTTTCACATTTTATACGAATTAAAGATTTTTTTCCCCTGAAGCGTGTCCAAACATGCAATCTGCATATCTGCAGAGAAATGAAGTTACAATTATTTACTTCCCATTTAAATATTTATAAGAAAACAAATAAACAACCACTTACCGTTAGTGTAGGCAAGGTTAAATCTCACTGTTAAAAAAAAGAATCAGAAATATTATGTTTTGGTCAATGTTATTTGCTCTCAAATTCGAATATTAAAGTAACATTGCATTTTGTTGTGGTGTTATTTTTAGAAGTTGCTAACCATGCACAACCTTAAATTGAAAATTTCGTGCAATAGCATTAGAATCCTTATTTTTCAATTTTTTTTTTTTTTATCTCTACAGAAATTTCTAGTCAGTTTTGGAGGCATTTAGCCACATAGCCATGGTGTCAGTACTCTAGTCATTAAAAGGTTTCACATAAATGAGAACCACAAATTAAAACCCTTCTGCAGGCTACAGGATAACCCATAATGGAGTACTTGATGATTGTCTGATGTCGTACGTTATTGGTGGAACTTGTCATGAATCCTAATCGAACAGAACAGAGAAGATGCAGGTGAAACTCAGAGATTCAGCATTAAACACTTTGAAATATAAGTTGAGGAAATTGCTAATAGGAAAGATGACTTTTGTGAAAGGTGACCATGATGATGTTTATAACAACAGCAGGTTTGATTGGCAAGAGGTGGCAGCAGAGCTGACTTCCATCCCGTACACTATAATATGCAACAATATAGGTAAAAGTATCATAACCTCAAGATATGCAAGAATGATAGATCACTATGCATGCCTTACGATGCAAGACTGACCAAACAGACGCCTGCTTACCTCTCCTAATATCCCACTCACTGACAGCCAGATAATAATTCTCATTCCTCACTCCACTCACAAACCTTTTAAATATGCTAATTATGGGTCCACCTCATTAACATCTCTTTTTCTTCCCGACCAAGGTATACAGGATTGTCAATTGTCACTTAAGACTCATAGGGAGCCGTCAGACTGCAAGATGAATTAGTCCGGAGGAGAGGGTCCTCTTGATGGAAACTGTGGCTCCCAAGATTTGTTGGCGATACAACTTTTTAATGCTTCTTCAGAGAAATGAAGACCACAATGTCCCACTTAACTTTACTGCATCCACGAGGAAGCAGACAGTAGTTTCTCAGTAGATGGCCGTGGTCAGGTTTGGCAATACTCCAGAGGTTATTGTGATCTGGATCACAGCAGATCTGTGCACATTTAGCTGTGGGATCTTATGAGAGTTCCTGTGACACTGCAGAATTTGAGTCCCCCACCCCCCCAGAAATATCAACATTTCTTCCCCCACTAAAAATTATTTGGCAATGCCCACACATGTGCCCCATAGCCGCTTTCCCAGACTGCAGCCTATGCTGGTTAAATGGAACAGTCAGGAGGCATGTCTGCAGTTCGTTGTGAGCATTTTGTGCAGACATCTGCTTCCTGCACAAAAAAAGGGGCAGACGTCCAGCATTTAGTGTTGCAGTGTAATTACATGCTACAGTGGTAGAAGTGGAGGCACCTTAGAAAGTAAGCAGGAGTCAAAGTGAGGAGTCTGTTTATAATCTGGTACCAATACAGTACCGATGGGCTGAACTGTATTTTCTACAACTTCACTGCAATTGGTCTGTACTGATTTTAATGCATGTTCCAAAACACAGACCATAACTCAATGCACCACCCAATATTCTGGAAGATTATTATATATTTTTTATATTTATTTTTTTAGAAGTAATTGTACAAGGAGAGAGTAATCGACATAACAATTATACAATTTTCATACAGATTCAGGTTTAACATTTTATAAACTAATAAGTGAATCGGAAAAAAGAAAAAAGGAAAGAAGGGAAAGGAAGAAGAAAGGACAAAGAAAAGAAAGATTCTAAAGAAAAATTCTGGAAGAATCTAAAGAAAAATACTAAATATAGTTCCCTGTAATTCAAGGTTCAAATCCATTTTAACCTCAGAATATCATCTCTGTAACCTTCATTATACAGTATGTTCTACTAAATAACTATGTCAGATAATCTGTTTTTTTTCAGTTTACATTCAGTTTTCAGTTCTAACAGAGAGTAATTCCAGAAAATAGTGATAACGGATCAGCACCTGGTGTGAATTTAAAAGTTCCATTGGCTGGATTGAAGATGTGGAAATTATATTGGATTGTATTTTATTGAAAGTTAACAGTATTGGTCATTTGATAGAAATAATTCAAGCCTTCTTAAGTGTGTCTGAAAGTACAATTAAATAAATATTTGCAGTTTCAGGTCACTTTGTCTTTCAAATATAATGAATTAGTTAATGCTGCAACTATTGCTACATTTTGATATCCTGTTATGGCTCATGTCTTTTTGTGTTTGTAATCTCTGTATTCAGAAACCATTGAGCTCCCTATGGTCCTCTCGTGCCGATCTCTTCCACATACCTGAAACTTTGTGGTCACCATCGGCAGTTCTGGAATTTCCTTGTTCAACTTTTCCACCTCTTTCTATTCCTTTTAGAAGCCTTAAAATCTCTTTCTGTGACTGTGATATTTATTTCAACAGTGCAAAAAAATAAGAAAGAACAGCATACAGCCCCTCAAGTTACCTGTCCTTCAATAAGATCATGCTGATCCAGTGTCTGTTCCTTATATCCATCGAATGCTTAATCAATCAACAATTTGTTAGACACGAGAACTCAGCTTATCTCCAAATCTTGAAAGAACATTAAAAATGATCTAAATCTGTAAGCAAGACCTTTACGTAGGTTTCAACAAATTCTTAACTAATGCATGGCACCTCAAAACAGTGTAGGACATGAAGGTATGTCATCTTAATTTACATGTTCAAGACTGGATTGAGCCCACATTCTTTTAATCTAAAGGTGATCCAACTTGACACTTGCTGAGAGAATGGAGCAGCTGGGCTTGTACACTCTGGAGTTTAGAAGGATGAGAGGATATCTCATTGAAACATATAAGATTGTTAAAGGTTTGGACACGCTAGAGGCAAAAAATATATTCCCGATGTTGGGGAAGTCCAGAACCAGGGGCCACAGTTTAAGAATAAGGAGTAAGCCATTTAGAACGGAGACGAGGAATCACTTTTTCTCACAGAGAGTGGTGAGTCTGTGGAATTCTCTGCCTCAGAGGGAGGTGGAGGCAAGTTCTCTGGATGCTTTCAAGAGAGAGCTAGATAGGGCTCTTAAAAATAGCGGAGTCAGGGGATATGGGGAGAAGGCAGGAACGGGGTACTGATTGCGGATGATCAGCCATGATCACATTGAATGGTGGTGCTGGCTCGAAGGGCCGAATGGCCTACTCCTGCACCTATTGTCTATTGTCTTTCGTTAAAATATAGAGCTTGACGGTAGGGAGTTGTTTTATCTAATCAGTGGCTAGATCAGCTAATGCCTGTACCTTTGTAAGTATGTGGTGAAGCTTCATACAGGTTATCTGTTAATGTTATTGTGTATATAGTATATTTATGTTTGGAAACTGAGCATCACCTGCCACTCCAGTATGTATTGCCCATCCCAATCCCGCTGACAAAGTGACAATGAGCCGTCTTTTCGAACTATTGTATTTCTTCAGGTGAAGGTATATTATGTCATTGTTGTGTAGAGAGTTCCAGGATTTAGACCCAATGACAACGAAGGACCAGCTTAGAGGGGAACCTGCAAGTGGATAGATCCCCATGCCATTATTGCATTTATCCTTGTTGATAATTGAGGTTGTCAATAAGAGTGATGCCAGAGTGCCCTGGGTGACCCAGTGCGGTGCAGTGCAGTGTAGAAAATGGAATACAATGTGTAGAGAGAGGTTGTGGAAATGATGGAATTGTGCCTTTCTAAATACTACTAAGAATGGGATTGCAGGATGAAGCTGTTACAATTGCGTATTAACTTAGACTTAAGGATCTCTCGCTCCCACTTTCCTCTTTGCAGACCCTCAAATTTCCATGCTCTACAAATCCTTCTTTCTATACCTCTTCCCTCCATACACCTCACCACTCCACAGTATGTGTGGATTTTAAATTGACATTCATTATATAGTCCTGTAATTGGACAAATTAATTTCCTCAGCCCCACCAATTTATACATCGTTTAAAATAAAGACTTGGTGTCCATTAATGACCACTTCTGATTGCCCTATTCTTGTTTCCTCTTGTCAAATTGAATGGTTTCTACACTGTGGCCCTTGATCCTTTCCTAGGCCTGATCTTTCCTGAGTCAGCAGATTCCCTGATTCCTCTTGGATCTTGTAGGCAATTTTATTTAACTTCATTGTGTCTTGTTGTCAAATGTTCGCCTGACACATTAAAATCAAGAAAACACTGACCACTGAGCACTGAATAAAATAGTTTAGAGCTCTGTCAAGAAGGTCTCTTCCATAATAAGAAGGGTCCTGATCCAGAATGTCGGTCTATTCCCCCCAGATACTGCCTGACCCGCTGAGTTCCTCCAGCAGTTTGTTTTGCTCTTGCAGAGTACAATGTTATTCTGCATTACACGAGGACATTATACATTGAAGCAGTGCATTGCAGGTACACAAATTCAGTTTGGGTCTTCTATGTGTATGACGTGCACATACATGGATACCACTAAGCAGATGCAGTGAGATCAAAGGCATAGAATATTTTAATGACCCATTTCACAAATTTATTTACGTCCAGCCAATGGATGACATTATTTACACCAGAGCAGTCCTTAACTGGATAGCTGAGGCCTACTTTAGTATTTGTTAGAGGTGATCGATATAGCTTGATCTGCTGTTATGTTGACCAAGGCATAGATTTTTGCAGACAATTTCTCCTTAAAGTGTTTACATAACATTCACGCCTAGCACAGTAATACAATTGCTGCGGATGTTCTTAGGATCCCAATTGCCGCTCTGACAAACACCAGGATCCCCATTGCAGCACGATTGGTTTTCCAATTGCCCATCCAACACCATCACTCTCACCAATACCCAGCTAATCAGTGTGCAAACCCACAATCATAGACGTTGGCAAGTTTCAATGTGCCCAATCCCCAAAGTCCCAGATATCCATTATACTTGATCAATATCCTTTCCTGTGATGGCAGATAAAGTAAAAGTAAGGCTTTGTTTTATTTGTCAAAGTTTGTAAAGTCTATATAGTGTATATAATGCTTTAGATCTCACCAACAATAAGAGTCACACTCTGGCCACTCTTTCTTCTCCCCTCTCCCATCAGGCAAAAGGTATAGAAGTGTGAAAGAAGACACAACCAGATTCAGGGACAATTTCTTCCCAGTTGTTATCAGGCAACTGAATCATCCTACCACAACCAGAGAGCAGAACCACTATCTACCTTTTTGATGACCCTCAGACTATCCTTGATTGAACTTTGCTGGTTTTACCTTGGACTGAACGTTATTCCCTTATCATGTATCTGTAAATGGATTGATTGTAATCATGTATTGTCTTTCTGCTGACTGGTTAGCACGCAACAAAAGTTTTTCATTGTACCTTGGTATACATAACAATGACACTAAAATGAACTGACAGGCAGTTTTTCTTCAGTTATATGAAACTTTGGTGAGACATCTTCAATTCTGGACTCCATTCAATTTTGGGCACCACGCCTTTAGAAAGTGGCGTGCCTTGGGCGGGTATGATGCAGACTCAAAATAATTATTCTTAGTTAAAAATGTGTTTACAAAAATATTACTTGCTTTCCCTTGATTTCAGCTGGTTGCTGAGTGCTCTAAATGACATGATTAAATTTGAAAATACATCCACAGATGGGATATTCTAGAATAATGAATGTAATCTTAAAACTGGATATTGACTATAGGGCTGCAAAGTCATGAATTCTACCTAATGCTGAAGAAATCTGGAACTATTTTAACATCAACAACACGTTAATAAAGGATATTTAATGAAGTAAAACATCCCAGAATAATTAGACAATAGAAATATTCCACATAATAAGATAATTTTTTTATTTCAAAATAGACTTTATTCAGGTGATAAATGTCTACAATACATGAACTGTGCGAAAAATTCATCCAACATTTTCGGAGGCTATATAAATTGTTCAATACAGTCTATATACATTGCTCAAATTTCACAAATCTGTCCCCCACCCTTGCCACTCATGTGGCCCAATGACGTGGGATCCCTTCCCTTATTTTGTGGGGCGTCTCCACAACACACCGCCCCCCATATCCAGCGGAAGGACCATAGTACAGATGGCCCAAAGCTTGGATAAAAATCCTTTGAATGTATTAAAGAAGAGTGTTAAATGGTATTTCAGAGCTCACAGTTCAGACAGGTGAAGCCACCAATGTTAGAGCAACATAAATCACCAATGCGCACATGTCCAGAAATGAAGATTGCTGTTTGGACAACTAACATTCACAGAAATCAAACTTTTAATGAATATTGGTATCAAGGGACATGATCTGAAAAATGGAGTTGAGGTACCATCATCCATGACCTAATTAAATAGTCGAGGAATCTGATAGGGCTCCACCCATTCCTACAGGGAAAAATAGTCATGTGATTATTTGGAAGAACAAGAGAATTACAGCTGTGGTTAGTAACAGCTGCCTATAATTAGATAAGAATTCTGTGCTGTTTGGTGTTCGGGACTTCAAGGTCAGATGACATTGTTTCTGAAGCTAGAGAAGAGAAAAACAGCTGAACAAAAATAATATAAAAATCCTCCAGGGAACTCATGAAGGAAGTGAGCAATGAACCAATGCACAGCACTGCAGAAAACTCGGGACAGTAACACACTTGTCTCAATGGGAAGTACAGAGGTCTGATAACAGCTGTGAAAAATTAGAGAACAAAAGAGCCAAGACATTTTAACAGCACAAAATGTCAACTCTTCAACCAAAGGTCCTGAATAATGCACAGGAACAGAATTAAATGTTGCACTGAGAATAATAGGGATAAGAGTTACAAACAAATTAATACAAAGATTGGGATGAATTACATACAAGATGACATTCAAGGCAGATGCATCATGTGCAACATAATACACAGGACAAGATGTGTTCCACCTGGAATAATTTTCTGAACACCAACATGCATTTACAGTTTGTTTAATGAAGTATAACACATGAGGAATTAAATATGGAATAAAACAAATAGTTGTGTGCTGCAGAGTTTAATGATTATTATAGAGATGCTATTTAACTGTAGCGGCTTAGCCTAATTATCTCATCTCACTGAACATAAACTGGCAGAAGGCTCTGGGTAATGCCTGAGGCCAATTGTTGCTTCAACTGAAATTGGAAATATATCCCAATTTCAACATGAATAAGACAACTGCCCCGTTTAGGGATAAATTCAATAGAATTCACACAAATTCCCAAAGTAAAAAGATACAGGCTTATTCAATTATTTTGATATTCCAAATATCTAGAATAATTCTAACTCCCTTTTCATCTAATACTTATATTATTCCCCCTCTTCCTGATTCCAACATAATTCATCCTTTAATTCTCATTATTCTATGCCAATGGGCCTCTCCTTTATTCTGTTTCTAACTCCATACCTTCCTCACCTTAACATTTACTCTCCATTTATTGATTCTTATTTGAAACCTGCTCACGTTAGGTGCCTCTGATTGCAGCCACGCTCTTTTGTTTGCCTAGATACCACTTTCAATATTACTTAACTAAAAATTGATGCCATGTGTGATGAAATGTCAGAACGACCACTTCCGACTAAGGTATCCAACTTGCCAGAATGATTCACCCCCTTACACCTTACCACATTGGTCACGCACAGGATGATGCCACTCGCTTTAAAATGCCTTGTAAGATTCGGGGAGAAATTAAATCGTCTTCCTAGGACAACTGCGGTATCAACCCCAGCCTTCTGAGCCCCTGAGGTTATTACGATCAACCCTTCAACCGTCAAAATCTAATCACACCAATCCTTCGACCTGGCAAGCTCTGAAGACCATCAATGGAATTCCCAATCGCTCCATTAATCACTTATCTGATTACCAATCGTAGGTCTCCATCATTTTATCAGACCCACTCCTTGCCTTATTCATTCTTGCATGCTTTCAAGATTAATCGCTCCTGCATTGATCCTTCTTGTAAACCCCATTATGACACACCTCTACTTACACCCTAACTAAGGCTAGTCTATTGACTCTCCCACACATTAGACTTATGTTGCTTCCAAACTCAACAACAGCCCTTGATCTTCAACTGATGGTCACCAACACTAAATCCCTGGGCCCTGTTTAAGAATTCCATTTATTAATCAGTCTCTAGTTCTAATGTAATTTACAAAAATTCTACTTGTGCACGTTCATTAGCACAATATAGATTTCTGCATTATATATTTGCAATAGCAAATGACTCAGTGTTTAATGAAACATCTGAGTAAAGCAATGATTTTGGAAGAAAGAAAGAGTTTTAGTCATCAAATAAGCTTGATAAGGGCTCACCAAATATGTTTAGGTTTTGTGGGATTTATTGCAAAATATTATCTGATTTATTCATCATTTTTGAGAATGTGACAAAGGTAATTGGTAAGGGTAGGACAGTATGACTTATTAATCACTTATCTGATCACCAGGATTACCAGGATATCTGATTACCAGGATATCTACTTGAATTTTAGTAAGGTACTTGATAAAATCCCCCAAGGTAGGCTGATCCAGAAAGTTAAGATGTGCAGGATTAACAGTGACTTGGTTCGATTGATTCAGAACTGGCCTACTAATAGTAGACAGAGGGGTGTGATGGAAGGATAATATTCAGACTGGATGTCGGTGACCAATGAAGTTCTAGAATCTAGAGGGATATGTGCTGGGACCTCTGCTGTGAGATATCTATATAACTAAAAGTCTTATCTTAACCACTTCCTGTCTGTGCTGTATTGATTGATTTTAGAAAAAAATGCTACCCTATATCGCTATGATTTTTGGCCATCTTACTCACAGTCCTCCAAGGCTGAGGCAGTCCTGAGGATTTTTCTGATCGATGAAAAATAAAACAGTTATGAGTGTTTAAAAAATCTTGAGATCAGCTGATTGGTCCTCTCGCCTGTCAGTCACCACGATGAAGGTAACACCCCTTTCGGGGTGGGGGATGGGGGGGGGGCAGGACTATAAAACCCCAGATGCCTGGACATGAGTCAGTAACTCTGGAAGATCATGAGGGAGAGACCACAACTGTCATTCTAAACTGTGAATCAACTGAACTGTGAGTCTGCAATGTACTTGCAATAAATGATTTGTTAGCCCTTAATGACAATGCAATGAGTTGTTTGGTGGGCAATGTTGACGTGGATACTGCAATGCTATGAACATTAGTGGTGGCCTGGAAGGGCAGGGCCTGTTTCCGTGCTGTAATTGTTATATGGTTATATAGTTATATGGTTATTTGTTAGCCCTTAATGACAATGCAATGAGTTGTTTGGCAATTTGGTGGCCTGCACTCTGCTTGAAATGCTATGAAATTGAATGTGGTGGCCTGCACTCTGCTTGAAATGTTATGAAATTGAATGTGGTGGCATGCACTCTGCTTGAAATGCTATGAAATTGAATGTGGTGGCCTACACTCTACTTGAAATGCTATGAAATTTAAAGTGGTGGCCTGCACTCTGCTTGAAATGCTATGAAATTGAATGTGGTGGCCTGCACTCTGCTTCAAATGCTATGAAATTGAATGTGGTGGCCTACACTCTGCTTGACATGGAATTTCAAGGAATAGCCGTGACTGAGCTGCCAGCCCACCAGCCCTGAGTGACTGAGCCGCTACCCCACCAGCCCTGAGTGACTGAGCTGCCAGCCCACCAGCCCTGAGTGACTGAGCTGCCAGCCCACCAGGCCTGAGTGACTGAGCTGCCAGCCCACCAGGCCTGAGTGACTGAGCTGCCAGCCCAATAATCCATTTGTCCCACAATGTCCATATTAGCCCACTGGAAACCGGTCCCTTCGGTCCACAACACCCATACTAGCGCTCCAGAAAGCCCCCCCCCCCACTGGCCACCAATATTGGAATTGGTGGAGAGGTGAAATATTGCGTTGGGGGAACCAGCCCTCCCATGTGAACATGGGACCCAACGGGTCCCACTTAGTCTAGTTTGTACAAATTACTTGGACATAAACATAGTCAGGCTGGTTAGTAAGTTTACAGATGACTCCAAGATTGTTGAGGTCACAGACATGAGGAAGGCTGTCAGATGATACAGTGGGATTATAGATCAACTACAGAAATGTGCGGAGAATTGGTTGATGATGTTTAATATGTGAGATTTTGCACTTTGGAAGGTTGAATATAAGGAGTAAATATACAATTAAAAGCATGACCTTTATGCATGTGTGCTTTCATAGGTCAGAGCATTGAGTATAATAGTCAGAAAATTATGATAAAGCTTTTTTTGGACTTTGGTTGGAGTATTGTGTGCAATTCAGGTCACCCAATTACAGGAATGATGTGGAGGCTTTGGAAATGGTGCAGAGAAGGTTTAACATAATGATGCCATCTACAGCTCTACCTTCTTCAACCTTTTTGGTCACGGCTTCAAAAATATCAATCAGATGATTTGTTAGCCCTTAATGACAATGCAATGAGTTGTTTGGCAATTTGGTGGCCTGCACTCTGCTTGAAATGCTATGAAATTGAATGTGTTGGCCTGCACTCTGCTTGAAATGCTATGAAATTCAATGTGGTGGCCTGCACTCTGCCTGAAATGCTATGAAATTCAATGTGGTGGCCTGCACTCTGCTTGAAATGCTAAGAAATTGAATATGGTGGCCTGCAATCTGTTGAAATCCTATGAAATTGAATGTGGTGGCCTGCACTCTGCTTGAAATACTATGAAATTGAATGTGGCGGCCTGCACTCTGCTTGAAATGCTATGAAATTGAATGCGGTGGCCTGCACTCTGCCTGAAATGCTATGAAATTGAATGCGGTGACTAGCGCTCTGCTTGAAATGCTATGAAATTGAATATGGTGGCTTGCAATCTGTGGAAATGCTATGAAATTGAATGTGGTGGCATGCACTCTGCTTGAAATGCTATGAAATTGAATGTGGTGGCCTGCACTCTGCTTAAAATGCTATGAAATTGAATGTGGTGGCCTGCACTCTGTTTGAAATGCTATGGAATTGAATGTGGTGGCCTGCACTCTGCTTGAAATGCTATGAAATTGAATGTGATGGCCTGCACTCTGCTTGAAATGGAATTTCAAGGATTAGCCGTGACTGAGCCCACCAGCCCTGAGTGACTGAGCTGCCACCCCACCAGCCCTGAGTGACTGAGCTGCCAGCCCACAAGCCACGGATATTTTTGGTCACGGCTTCAAAAATATCAATCAGATCTGTGAGACACGAACTCCCACGTACAAGACCATGCTGACTGTCCCTAATCAGCCCTTGCCCATCTAAATGCCTGTATATCCTATCCCTCAGAATGCTCTCCAGTAACTTACCAACTACAGGTTAGGCAATCATTTTAATCCTGCCCATCTAACAGAAGAGAGCCATGCATTTAACATAGAAAATAGGTGCAGGAGGAGGCCATTAGGCCCTACGAGCCAGCACCGCCATTCAATATGATCATGGCTGATCGATTTAACATCATATGGGGAAAAACTGGAACTTCTTTACAAACTCTGACTCTTTCTCACATGTTTAACAATTTTATACCCGATTAAATACCCCCCCCCCCCCCTTAAATCATTGGCATCTTACATGAAATGTGTTACAGGAAGATTACCAGATAGACAGAGTAAAAGATTCACGGATGTGCTCAAAGCCCCAATGAAAATATGCAATATTCCCTTACGTTTGACAATTTTTGGTCCATGATTGTCGAGCAGCATTAAGATGGTATTGAGAACCTTGACACCATGCACCAGGTAAATACAGAAGTCCTGCATTAATGGCAGAAGGTGTACACCATCTCACTAAAATACACACTTGTCTAGACTGGCATGCATCTTCTGTCCCATCTGTGGAAGCGGTTGCATCAGTGATCTCAGGACCAATAAAACCCAAATGAAACATATCATCTCTGATCCGGGATGCAGTGAGATACCATATCACCTGATTGCCTACAAAGAACATCTACTGTATTTTACTGGATTTTTCCGTTGTTGAGAAGCTTATCAGAATCTTATCCAGCCCCATAAGTGGTCCATGGAGATGTTTTGTTTCTTCTTTGTAAGACCAGAATCAACAGGCATATCCACATACATCCCCACTGAAACTCCAATGAACATTTAAATATCAAGGATGATTATTTCCACGATAAGGCATTTCACTGCTTCCTGGACAGCTGCTGCTGCTGCTTACTTGTTTTTGTGGAGGCTACACCTACACGCATAATGCTCAGGAGTTAAAATCTTCAAGGCCACTTATTATCACTCAGATGGTTTGGTTGTTGCTTTAGACCCTAGCTAAAAATCAAAGATTTAATTTTGTTCAACTTTTCTTCCCATTGCTCCTATAGCTTTGACTCATGTTTGGGTACAGGTTCTGGAATCGCCTTTCAATTCACCAAAGAAAAAAAAGAGTGTGGATCTATATTCAACACTGGGCAAATAATATCTAAACCCAATCCTGTCATCCTGTAATCAAGAGCAAGAACCTTACTAAAAGATTTCCCCTTCCAATGTCAGGTACACGGAAGTAAATTGTAGTCAAGAAATAAGTCAATAATTTACAATGGAAATAGATATATCTATATTCAAATATGTTTGAATGAGCATTTTTTATTCTGTGTCTTCTGATCTAATTTGGGGTACAGGGTGTGTATAACTAACTAGCCAGATGCCTTTAAGAGGAATTACATGGGGGAACTGTAGGGGTATGCAGAGAATTGACAGAGTGAGTTTGTTGGAAACTGCTGACACCTTGAAAAGAACAGCCAGTTTACTCAAGGTTATAACTGATAAAAACCCAGGAGAACTGTGAATAACAACCCCTTATTAGGGTGAAGGTAATGAGGTAATGCCAACAGGCCCCCTGAGATCAGGACCAATAAGGAAGGGACATGACATGGGTGATTGGACATTGACACGGGAGCCAGTAAGAAGCACCACAGAGATTGATAGCCTATTTATCGTCTGTAGACTTTTAGCTGTGTCCTGCAGATCTTTTAGTCCTTCTTAGAATGCTTCATTCTGATGCCTAGATAAAAAGTTTTAAAATGCTACCACTGGACTTGGTGTATCATTGAGAATTCAATGATCTAACATGAAAACTTAACAAATAAAAAGCCTGAAATCAAACAGAAAAGCGTTGTAGTCTGAGGAGGGACCTGATGGATGTATATACAGTAAAATTATGAGAAGCAGAGAGAGGGTAGATAGTATGAACGCTTTTTTTCAATGAGAGATATATAAGAACAGAGGGCACAGGTTACTGGTGACGAGCGAGAGGCTTCAATGCATTCTGAGGAAGAATTTATTTTTCACCTTGATGATGAAAGCAATCTGTAGCACTGCCTGAGAAGGTGATGCAGGCAGGAACTCTCACAGCTTTTAAGAAGTATTTGAACCAGCATTTGAATTGCCAAGGCAATGTTGGCTACAGCCGAAGTTCTGGTAAATTGGATTGGTATTGATAGATACTTGATGGTATGAACAGGACCCGTTTTAGTGTTGAGTGACTCCCCTAGATCACTTTGCACTATTCCATGAAATATGAAAATAGGTGCAGTGTTGGTTGGATGTAAAACCAGATTTACATTATTGCATCAAATACCCAAGACAAAGAAAAGCACAAGTTACATTCAAAGTTTAATTTCCCTTTCATTGACCCATGACACATTCCCAAGGCAAATTGATAAGAAATTAAATACAAAAATAAATTCCACTGACTGAACAACAGCTGAACGGTCCAGCTCTAAGTAGGCAGAAAGAGTTCTAAAATTATCATAAACACCACATCAATTCTATCAAAAACTCTGCCACTTTATTCTAGAGATGCTTTACTTTTTTTAAAGCTTTTGGCAATGTCTATCTGACCTTCAATTCGTTCATCAGAAATGATCACAAGTAAACAAGTCACTAGTAATAACACACCCTACAGGAGTTACTGGCGACTTGTTCACTTGTGATCATTGCTGATGCCATCACACACATGACATTTAATTCAGATATCCTAGCCAGTAAACTTTTGTCTTGCAATCGCTGCTTTCAAAAGTTACAGAGTGACATAGAAGAAAGAAAGTTTTGAATCTCGACACAAAAATAAGATTTAAGTCTCTGAACTATTAGCTACCGGTAAATATCTATAATTTTTTAAAAGTTATAAAAATTCTTACCTTTTAAGAACAGGAAATGCCACAAGAGCAGTTTTACTAATTGTCGCATTATTTCCTTTTCTTCAGTAAATTCTTCACGGTTGTTTCAATTTTTAAAAAGATCATAACATCATCACAGCATTTTGTTGCGAAAGGTCCAGATGTTTTTCGTCCAAACGGGAACTGTTTAAGTTTGGATATTTCTTTTATCAGGAAATGGTGGGAGAGATTGGATGGTGGGGGTGTCCTGTCAGTAAAGGTTTACTGTTGTGGTAACACCCTTAGACCAAATGAGTCTTTTTGACTCCAATTAATTACGACGTCTCTGCTGTTTCTAACTTCGGCCGGGTGTATTGCGACTCTCCTGTTAATCGGACTGCTCTGCACGGCTCCAGATCCTAAGCTGTCTTTTCTTCTTTCTGTATGTGTGTTATTAATTATCTGGGAGTTGGAACAGCTTTCACTTGAACCAGCCTTATTTGACTCTGGGCCATAAAACTACTTGAGACTTTTTGGTTTTGTTTATTTTCCCCTTTAATCTGCCCCTTTGATTACAGGCCTGAAATTGCCTTATGTAAACCTCAACCTTGATCTTTTAAACCTACGTATGATGATAGTGAAGTTCAACAACAACATGGGGTCGAAAATATACACTAAAATGGAGCTCTGCAGAGAAAAGCATGAGTTTTCTGCATTTCTCAAGCATGTTTGCCCTGGTATCTTTGGTGCCAAATTTAAACATATTTGCTGACAAAAGCATGTGCATTTTGAAATTGTGAATCCTATTCATTTCTCCAGGACAGATAATTTCAGAAGTGCCACTCATATGTTCAAATGAACCAGTATTATTATTGCCATGTCTGCAGCTTCACAATCACTGCTAAGAGGGGAATTGACTTTGAAATTCTTCAGGAGATTGATAATTGCAAGATCAATATTTTTTGTAAGTGTTTGTTTGTGCAAGAGAAGTACAACCATGGAACTTAATCCCTGTCAAATTAATGTGTTACAATTTGACTGGTATTCTGAAAGATTCCTGGTAGTGAAAACTAAGTAAAGATAACTGCTGCCTCTTCATATCTGCCCCTTCAGGATGTTAATGGGTTAAGAAGGGATGCTAATGGGTTAAGAAGTTGAATTTTTCTCATTCACCAACTACGTGTGACTTCCCTCATCACACTGAGGCAGCACTGTTTGCTTTTCAAAAGAGCATCAACAGACAAACTTAATACCTGTTGCATGTACTCTAAACCATGCAGACTTGCCGCAGACTTATCTGGGCTAAACAAAATCCACATCCCAACAGCAGTGTGTGTCCGTGGATAGCACCTCAGCCAGCGTTGATGCCTGTGAAACCAATCAGAGTAATTCCTAGTGAATAGATTACAATAAATATACCTGCCCATGAAACTGGTCATAACGAGAAAACAATTAGGCAGTATTGATCGAATGTTTGGTAGTGTCACCAGCCATGGAAATATCCCTATGAGGATAAACAGCTATGCAATGGTACTCCAATGAACCAACCCCACAGCGAAAGGCAACACTTCAATATAAATCAAAGAAATTTAATTTATATTTTGAATTCCTGGAGTTCGGGATACCACAAAGTACTTCAGAGGTGAGGTCACAGCAGTTACATAAATAATCTTTTATTAAATTATATATTTGAGTTCAGTAATATTGTCCGGAAAACTGAGAACAATGCTCATTCTATGAATAATGCCATGGGATTTTGTTTTTACAGACTACTGTAAGGGCAGACAGGGCCTTAAGTCACCACTGAGATTATGCTGGCAAGTAAACTTGGCAGGTTGGGTGGAACACCAACTTTAATATCCATCCAATAGGGATTTCAATTAACAGTGAAATAACATGATGCACAAAATTACAAATTTTCACGTCTGATTTTGTAGTCTTTAAAATATCTCAAAATATGTATTGGTCTGTGGATTTGAGCTTAAAAGCCCTGTCCCACTGTATGAGTTCATTCAAAGAGCTCTCCCGAGTTTGCCCTGATTCGAACTTGGAGATTTGCTGTAATGGCCGCTCGTCGGTACTCGGGGCTCTCGTGGACATTTTTCAACATGTTGAAAAATCTTCACTAGTCTTCCCGAACTTACCGTGTTTCCCGAGCACCTGCCGTTAGCGTTACGAGCCGCTAAGAGACGTCCCAGAGCTCCGACGTACCGGCTACGTTCATTCTACGTGCTTACCACGAGTTTGATTTTTTTTTAACTCGGGAGAGCACTTGAATGAACTCGTACAGTGGGACAGGGCCATTACTTGAAAGCGTAAAGATTACTCAAAGTTTATTTTGGGGGGGGGGGGGGAATTAATATTTCAGAGCTGACTTCAATTGTTTTGGATTTACCTTTGGTATCTGACATGACTCGGGGTCATTGGTTGCAGATAGGAAGTCTGCTCTTTCTTTAACTTACTGACAGTCAGAAAGTATGGACCCATTTCCAGTTCAATACTGACTGCTTCAATGAACAAATGGTAAAATTGATAGATGTCCATCTTTCTTATTAAATTTATGTGCACTCACAATCTCTTTGATATGGAACACACATCTATCGTGACAAAACAGTTAGTTGTTTACTGGTGTGTATGATGTATATTTATATGATTAGGTTGAACGTGCTTGCATTCATTATTTGCTAGTTTTTCAGCCCAGGATCAGTCACTTCATTTTATTCAATATTAAATTTAGTTTAGTATAGTCACGTGTACCAAGGAACAATCTAAATTTCAGTGAAATCTTTGGTATAAAATTGGCAGAATCCTGAAAAAAAAAAGAATCGGACAAAAGCACAAAAGTATTTGCACTTTCTTCAGGGGGTCTATTAATCTTTCAAACCACAAAATATCTTTCCTACTGACCATCAACCCTCATTCACCCCTTTCTCTTAAGTGCACCCACTCACTTTCAATCCATTCCTTCATCGTGTCAAAGAAATATGAAATTAATCTCATGACGTCCAGACTCCTCCAATTTTAGACATTTTCTCATCAGGTTGAGTTCACGTGATTGTGGAAGGCAGCCCCTATATCAAAAGTAATTCACCTCGTTCATTTCTTTCCAATGATGCAGTACTGTATCGTTATATGCTTCTTCCGTGGTGCCATTTTCCATTTTTCTGTCTACAGGGAAATTCCCCATTTAAATTACCCAGAGAGAGCATTACTGAACAAAAATATAAGAACAGCAAGCTAAAATGTCAATCAAAATTATTGAATTTACTGACTCTCTTGTTAACTATTTAGCAGTTTGTGCGTGAATTTGTAGGTTAGTTGGAACTGTGCTTTTTGAATAAAGAGATCTGTGGTTGTATGCTTGCTTCTGCATCTCACATGGGACTGTGAATATTGCAGACCAGCAGAATCAACAAACTGCACGGCACCGGAATGAAATAAGCTGCTTGGAATGTGCTGATAATTTCAGAACTGGGCTGAAAGTATGACATAAAGGACTGAGTTCAAAATACTGAAGACTGGAGATTCGGGTGGGGTAGAAACAGTATTGCAGAGAAATAGAAACTTCCAAGTTCTTGCGGGAGTACTGCAGCCATTCTACACAACACAAACAAACTCTGAAACATAACATTAACTCCCCAGTAAACCTTTGAACCTCTCTCTGATGTCTGTGAGCCTCCTCTACTCCAGGATACCAGCTTCCCTGAACACTTTCAGTACGTTGTAATTCCCTATATATAATTAATTTATCTGCTGATGTCTGTGGCCATTCCAAGTGCATGACATTTTTTTTCTCATTTTTTTAATGTTTAATTTATTAGAAGCAATTGTGCAAGAATAAAGCAATCGGCATAACAATTATACAATTTTTGTTCAGCTTCATTTTTAACATTTTATAATGCATGAAAGTGCATTAACATTTTATAATGCATATTCGTGCATGAAGTTTTGACTCAATGTAGTCACCCCTATTTCTGAAATTGGTGAGCGCATGGTCCTTTTGATCTTAGATAGACACAAAAAGCTGGAGTAACTCGGTGGGACAGGCAGCATCTCTGGAAAGAAGGAATGGGTGACGTTTTGGGTCAAGACCCTTCTTCAGACCTTTTGATCTTTATCAGTCCATTTCCTCCTTTCTGCTTCAGAAGCACTATTGCAATATTTAACAGACATGCGAAAGCGTAAACAGAAAATTCTGCAAGTAGCTTCATTTACATAATTCAGTTACAGGTGCATACCTCAAAATAATTGGCGTACTTAAATGGTAGTATTAAAGACAAAATGGAGTGAGATTTTGGCACGTATTAAATGACATCTGCCAAGATAATGGATCCCATTAGGTAATTGTATTTCGGGGTCCAATATCATGCTTGAGATTCAGAAATAATATCTTCAGTTTTGTTTATTGTCATGTATACCGAGGTACAGTGAAAAGCTTATGTTGCGTGCTATCCAGTCAGCGGAAAGACAATACATGATTACAATCGAGCCATTTACATTTTAAAGATACATTGTAAGGGAATAGTGCCAGGTAAAGCCATTAAAGTCCGATAAAAGATAGTCAGAGGGTCACCAATGAGGAAGGATTGCAATCTGAACCCGGGTTTGTTTATGTGGGCACAGTGGCGCAGCAGTAGCCTTACAGCACCGGAGAGCTCAGTTCAATCCCGACTATGGGTGCTGTCTGGACTCTGTACGAAGTTTGTATGTTCTCCCCGTGACCACGTGGGTTTTCTCCGAGATCGTCAGTTTCCTCCCACACTCCAAAGACATACAGGTATGTAGGATAATTGGCTGGGAATATGTGTAAATTGTTCCCAGTGTGTGTAGGAGTGGCGATGCTGCCTTGGCAGCTGCGGCTCGCCTGCTGTCCGTCTGTTTTTCTTTTTTTTTTTGTTTTCTTGTCTTGTTTTAGCGTTAATTTGAGTTATTATGTAGTGTATGTGTGTGGGAGGGGTGGGAGAAACGTTTTTAGCCTCTTCCTTTTGGGGGGACGCGACTTTTCTTGTTGTATCCCCTGTCTCCGTCTCTGTCTGCGCTGATGCCTAATGGCGGAGCTGACAGCCTCCAACGACCTCGAGGTTCCGGAGGCAGAGCCAGCCAGGACTTACCAGCGCGGGGCTGGCCGACTTCGGGGCTGTGGCGGGTTCAGGCGTTCTGGCGTTCCGGCGGCTCGACTCGGAGCTGTGGCGGCTTTCCAGTGGCGGTGGCGGCGGCAGCGACTTCGGAGGCCCGGCCGCAGGCCCAGTGGACGACATCGTCGGGAGCTCACAGGTCACAGGTTGGTGACCTGTTTATCCGGAGCTCCTGCGGCAACAGCTGCGTCCGCTGGACTGGAGGGCAGCAGCTTCGGCAGCTTCGACCGCCCCGGGCCACAGAGTTGAACCGGCCCGCTCGCGGAGCGCGGTTCACCCGCGGGACTTATTTACATCACCCAGTGCGGTCACAACATCGGAGGCCCGGGTCGCCTCAGCACAGAGGAAGAGGAAGAACAAGAAGGGAAGAGACAAAGACAAGATTTTTGCCTTTCATCACAGTGAGGAGGTGTCTGGTGAACTCACTGTGATGGATGTTAAATATATGTTTATTGTGTGTTTTGTTATTTAATATATGTATATATGACTGCAGGCAACGAAATTTCGTTCAGACCGCAAGGTCAGAATGACAATAAAGTTTTCCAGGATAATGTTAATGAGCGGGCATCGCTGGTCTGCAAACTCAGTGGGCCGAAGGGGCTGTTTCCGCGCTAAATGAAACTAAAATATTGTCCCTTTGTTTTTAACTACGATCTTCATCACTGCCAGTAGAAGCATGTTTAATTTGCATTGTCTGCTTTGTAACATAGCTTTCTGAAGGGCAAATCACAACATCTGCTTGCTGTTGATGAAAACTCTGAATGCACACATTTTTTTCTCCATGCTCCACTTAAATTTACGGAGCCAATTAACCTACAAACCTGCACGCGTTTGGAATGTGGGAGGAAACCAGAGCACCCAGAAAAGGGAGAATGTATGAACTCCTTACAAACAGCGCACGTAGTCAGAATCGAACCCAGGTCTCTGGCACTGTAAGGGCCTGTCCCACTTAGGCGTCATTTTCGAGTCATTTACGTGCATGACACGCGTGTGATGTGCGCATGGCATGCATTACGAGTGCATGACGCGTGGTGAGGCACGGTGGCGTAGGCAGTGACGTGCGGTCGCGAGCGGCGCCGCAGGAGTTTGGGATTCGCAAAATCTTCGCGCGCCACCTGCATGATAACGCCCACGTGGGACAGGCCCTTTAGGCAGCAACTCTACCGCTGCGCCACTTTACTGCCTAGATCTCCAAGGATGCAGGTTGAATCTCTTATCAAGCACGTTCATTTAATTGATTTTATCCGTGTAAAAGCTATAGCAAAATCCACGAGGTTTTATGATGTGGGAGTAGTCTAAGTGGAATACCTTTACAGTGAAACATATCTCTCCACATTAGCTCAACGAGATGCGACTCCTGTTTCAAATATGCTGCAGTAAATTGGCAGTCAGATAAGTCTTTAGCCATAGCAACCAGTAAACATCACCTCCAAACCTCTCCAAACTTCTTCCCTTTCATGGTCCTCAGCTAAAAGTGTTATGCCATTGTTTACTCCAATCAGATCTCAGAACCCCTTCCTTTCTGATTTTGCCTGAAGATCCTTGCTGCTTATCCCTTCCAGTACTTGTATTAGAACTATTGACGGTGGAGTCTGATGCAATAATGCAGTGTCTGCGGCTGCAGTAAGAGTCTCCAAGACTGAGATTTATTTAGTCCACCAACTTTCCCGTCAGACTATTCAGGTGGATGCTCCATCCATATCCTTCCGCTTATTCTTGGTCTTGTGAGAGAGCGTCCCTCCTTTACTTTTCCAAACTTGTTCTTGTTAAAATAACAGTTAGAAGGAGAGAAAACACATTTGTATTTATAAGCATTGAAACATAAGAACGGGGAATATACACAAAAGATAGACACAAAAAGCTGGAGTAGCTCAACGGGTCAGACAGCATCTCTGGAGAAAAGGAATAGGAGGAGTTTCAGGTCAAGACCCTTCTTCAGATACATACACAATTTGTCAGCTGTGAAATAGGCAGTAATGTGAATAAGGATGGCAGAACATCATTGTAAACACATCTGATCCACTGGGTATTTTCAATAACTCCAAGTTTGTGGCTGACCTCAAATATGCTGCACAAGAGGAATAAACACATTTTTCCAAGAGTCAGCCTTTTTGTGTATGATTAGTTTTGACCATCTAGTTCAGAAAGACAGCCTGATTTCTATCAATTTGAGCTTGCAAGTTAGTGTTTGTTCGTTGGGACAGCAACTTGTAGCCATTTGCATGAGTGAAATGTGTAGTGTGTCTTAGAATAATTGCGTGTGACAGTATTTGTGGTTATGAGTTTGCCAGATAGGATGAGTTTTGATTTTTCTTAAACAATTATTGTGACATAGTGTTATGCTGCTGTTGTAATCCCTTGAAGAATAACATTGTTTGAGTACGTGTATTACGTTGACAAATCTGGTAAAATCATATTTTTTTTACTAGCACTGGGTATTGGAGATCATGACTGAGCGTCTGTAAATGCTTTCTGAGATCAGTCTTGGCAGTTCCTTTACACAAGATAAAGCCCACCTTTCTTTAGTCCTACCAGGATGCTTATAATGTTCTCTGGAACTGTGGGGCATATTCTCCGGCATTGGATTGTCAAAACACATGCCAGTCAGATACGACCGTTCTTTCTTGGGACTTCAAAAATAGTTAAGGGCCTGTCCACTTTCACGACCTAATTCACAACCTCTGCCGAGTTTGCCCTTGACTCATACTCGCAGCATGGTCGTCACGAGGTCGCAGGAGGTCGTAGGTAGGTCGTAGCAGACCGTGATACTACACGCAGGTACTCGTGGCATCAAGTTCGTCGGGGGGGGTTATTCTAGCATGATGAAAAATGTTCACGAGTAAAAAAGGTTGTGATTTAGGTCGTGAAAGTGGGGCTAGGCCCTTTAATGACAACTTGGCAACTAGGATGCTTAACTGTCCTGCATGCATTTTTGCATTAAATGTACAATGAAAATCTTGGAGAGGTTATACAGTAGGGTAAAAATATTAGAGATATGGAGTACCATTTTAAAAGATGGATATTGGAAGCAGATGATATTCAAATGGCCTCTGTGTTTGTGTACACGTCACTGAAGGCTAACATGCAAATTCAGCAAGTTTCTTCATGTTAATATGTTGCTGTTTTCGCTAGAAAATTTGAGTATATAAGACTAAGGATATTGTTTTATAATTATTTGGAGTCTTGGTGCGAACACATATGGAAATTATGCATAATTTTGATAATAATTCAGACCTCTCACAAGCTAAGAAGGTATTCATGCTCCAGTAAGCAACCACATTGCAGCCCTTGCACTTTTTTACTCCAATTTCTCTTGTTCCGTACCATTATATACTGCACTCCTTTCTCTTTACACTACCAGTTGTATTCATGTATGGCTTTGACTGTAATCTTGTATGTTTTATTTTTAAGATAGAAAAAAAAACAATTTTAGCCTCTTATACCGATGCCACATCTATCATATGATGTGAAAGTAAGTAGATCAGGCATCCTTCAGAGATTAGAAAAATTAGAGGAGACTATTAAAACATAGGGACTGGGCCTGAAATGTTAAGTCCTTCTCTTTCCACAAATGCTACCTGACCTCCCAAGTGTTTCTTGCCTTTTGTGTTATTTCAGATTTCCAGCATTTAAATTTGTTTTAATATACTAGTCATATCCAGGCAGCCAGTGATATACCCATTGAAAGCTGTGATTGACCAATTCATTCAGTGAGCATCTGGTGCAATGTGTACATTTCTTAATCTTATTTGGAAAAGGAATTACTAGCAATGGAGGCAACCCAGAAGATATTCCCTGGGATGACATTGCGTTCTCCCACCAGTAACAAAACAAAGATTTATATTCTTTGGAGTTTAGAATATGGTGCAATCTTATCGAAAAATAGATTATTCAGGGGCATGACTGGGTGGATTTTGTGATACTCCTGCTTATGGAAGTCTCTATTCCAGAGGATTGTACAGGCTTGATCAACGGAGACATTAAGGTCGATAATTTTTGAAAGATTGGTGAATTGAGAACTTCTGTATGTTGAACTGTAGCGGAGGCCTGAAGCAAATCAGCCATGATCATATTGAATGGTGGGGTAGGCCTGAGGTGCCAGGTGGGCATACTCCTGTTGTTTCAATAAAAGTTTGAAAAAACTAGTTTTAAAAACAATAGTCCCTATTATACCTAAAAACGTAATGTAATCATTTTGTGTTCATTTAATAGCAGATAATTGTTCCCAGACTGAATTGCTGCTCCAATGCTCATTAATTAATTTCATTTCAGACCCATAAACACAACTGGAAACTGAAGAAATAAGCAGCTCCCAGCAAGAGAGCAAATGATAGGTTCACATTACTAATAACTCCTTTCATAGTGTTTGAGAGCCACACTGAGGAGTTACCCCATCTACCTAGGTAACCTCCACCACATACCCGGAGTCTATGCCCACCTTTATCTGTGTTAAGCAGCAGCACTGTCCTTGAGTATGAGGTGTAGGCTGTCCTGTGGTGTGGTATGTTTAGTTTAGAGATATTGGCCCACCGAGCCCACGCTGACCTGGCGATCCCCACATGGTACTTTGGTACTTTATTTGTCATTTTGCAGTAAGATGCTGCAGATGTTCTACCAATGGTAGCCAGGGCCATCTTCTTCGCTGTTGTGTGCTGGGGCAGCGGGGCGAAGGCCACAGAAGCCAATAGGATTAACAAACTCATCAGGAAGGTTGGCTCCGTCCTGGGGGCAGAGTTGGATTCATGGGAGGTTGTCTTGGAGGCAAGGATGCTCCTCAAACTACAGAGCATGTTGGACAATACAGCTCACCCCCTCCATGACACACTGGTCAACCTGAGGAGTACCCAGTGGGCTATCAAACTGTACAACTCCTCCCCCTTCTGTCGTGGGGTAGAATTATTTCCCTCCTCCCCCCCCCCCCCAATCTTTGCACATCCCCAATCCTTTCCACCCACCCGAAACGTCACCCATTCCTTCTCTTCAGAGATGCTGCCTGTCCCGCTGAGTTACTCCAGTATTTTGTGTCCAGCTTCACCCTAGTTCCTAAGCCTGAGATCTTGTCCACTTGCCCCAATCATCATCACCAACCTGAAGTGATAGGAGAGTCGTAACATAATTCAGGTCTATGATCACTATCATACTAAAGAATATCTCAGGTGGGAGATATATATTAAAAACTTTGGGAGAATAGTAAAAGCTACTGAGTAAAGCACATCATTCATGAGAAGGCAGGGGACCAATTTTATTTTCTCCTTGTAATGTACCATACCGCTCTGGAGAACTCAAGATGTGGCAGTATGTGTATGTGGCTTATAGTTTATTATCATTGAAGCAGGCCTTTGTGTTTTTTACAAGAACATTAATACATCAAACAACACAAGTATGTTCTTGACTAGAAATGCATGTGGTTCAGACAGGTTCATTATGGCTTTTCACCATTTCTGTTAGTGATTATTCTTCCCATGTTCACCACGTATTCCTAGGCAACATAATAGAAGTGTTCAAAAAATGTCTAAATGCAATCAGAACTGAGCATTTAACAATTAAGAAAGTTAACAACCTGGAAGTCTTTAAAAATATGCAAAATGATATGGCAGGGGGATTCAAAATAACAACATTATTTAATAGTTAGAGGTGTTTTTACATAGAAGATTCAAAAAACAGATTGCATAAATGTAAGATAGTCAACAAATCAACCAAGAAAAATAGAAATAATTTTTTTGTTCCACTTTCCCCCCTTCAAATATCTTTCTTGTTTTATCTTTAAACAAGGCAATTATGTCTTCCTCAAACATATCCAGGGAAAAAATCTGTGCTAATTTATGGTATAACAATATTTAATCTCCTACTGTAATGGCTAATTTTATTTTGGTGACTCTAATAGGTGGCTCTCCTATGAGGTGGATGGTTCATCGGGGAGCTCCTTTGGCTGTGCTTCTCTGTGCGTAGAAAGCTGACTGCAATCCCATGCCTATGTGTTGATATGAAGTACTGAACAAGTTCATCAGTTGAATCAGACTGCTGCAGTGATACAAGAAGATGTGTCACTGGGATATGAGGTCATCAGTTCATCCTGAATGCTCCTTCCCATTTTGAGTGGCAATTAAATTTCTACAAATCAGTGGTGATGTTATTCTTCTTCATGGAAGATTTGGGAACAATATTGAATGTTTACCTCTGTCCACCAGATGATTTCTTAATGTGACAGAGCTTAAAGCATAAAGTCTCTTTTAAGAATCTAGTGACTGTCATACAACCACAATCTAGTGATATACCAGTCGTCTGGTAGACGGTTTGAAGAAGGGTTTCGGCCCGAAACGTTGCATATTTCCTTCGCTCCATAGATGCTGCCGCACCCGCTGACTTTCTCCAGCAATTTTGTCTACCAGTCTGGTGATATAGCTTGCTATCCCACACTTGTGTTGTTGATGTGACGTGCCTAACAAACTAAGTGGATGGATCAACATGTCGCAATGGTACAGGATGAAGGCTCACACCATCTTCTCAGACCACTAGGGATGGACAATAAATGATAATCTTGGCAGTAAAATATTCATATTATTATTATTTTAAAAAAAATAATGTTTAAACATTTTATTTATTAGAAGTAATGTACATTACAGTAGTATAAGCCAAAAATAACATCATACATTTTGTGTACCACTTCTTGTTTTAAACTTTAAGAAGAAGAAAAATAGAGAATGTCAGATAAGATAGTAAGTGCGTGAAAAAGTGATCAGGAAAAACCCGTAGAAACGTAGAACACGAGAAAGAGTAAATAAAATTTTAAAAAAACGAAAGAGAAAAATAAAAAAAGAAAATATAAGAAAGTAAAATAAGATAAAAGGGATGTACCTACTTCGTATCTTTACACACCCCTCACCAGGCCCTGAAACCATTTATTTTCAAAGTTATGTTGCACCCTATGCTTGTAATAAGTCAATAAATGGAGACCAAATCTTTTGGAAATGGTCTGATTTGCCTGCTAGGAGGAATCTTATATCTAAAATATTCATATTCTGACAGTGAATAATAAAATGGATGATTTTTGCATTTACATTTATTACTGATCTGTGAGGTTTTGTCACAATATCCAACCTAGAATTTGAAGAATGAAGTTTTATCGCTATGTTTTATTCGTGAAGCTATGGAGAGGGCATATTCTACTACTGGGGAAATACAGCAGGGTTCTCACGCTCAAAGTGCTGTGTGAATTCTTTGAAAGATTTTGAAAAGTGAGTTTGACACATTTGTAGTTTTTTTGTAGGGTCATTAGTGTAATAACTTCCAGACCGACCCAGCCCCCTCAAACAGGCCGCATCTCAGCAGCTGCTTCCCTCCTACCAGAAACTGGCCTGAAGGTTTGACATGAGCTACCAAGCCAGTATTTTCAACTTCAAAGGGATGCCCAGCAGGGGTCCACACTCCTTGTATGAGTACTGCTGCTGCAGCAGAAATAATGTAAAAAAGGTGAGTTCTTCTTGTCTCCACATGATCCCTGACCATAAAATGCCAGTGAGTTTGTTTTTTGAACATTTTTTAAAAAGCTATTAGGTGATGAGATGGAATCTAAGACAATCTACACATATGTTGCTATTTAATCCCATATATAGGGCATATTACACAGAAGAAAATGTATCAACCTGGGATGGGGTGCCTAAGTTGTGAAGAGAGATTAGAAAGGCTGGTTTTGTTTACCTCGTCGCAGAAGAGGCTCAAGGTTCTGATAACATGTACAAAAGTATGAGGAGAAAAAAGACATAAAGTGCTGGAGAAACTCAGCGGATCAAGCATCATCTCTGGAGAACATTGGTAGGCAACATTTCGGGTTGGGACCCGTCTTCAGACTGATTGTAGTTGGTGAGGGAGAAAACTGGAAGAGAGGTGAGGGAAAGACAAAGTTGGCAACAGATAAATGGATGCGGGTGAAGAGGAATTTTGATCAGCAGATGGTTGGACGAAGGCCAGAGACGTAACGAGGTGGCACAGAGTGCAGCGGTGGAATTGCTGCCTTACAGCACCAGAGACCCGGGTTCGGTCCTGACTATGGGTGCTGTCTGTATGGAGTTTGTACATCTCCTTGTGACATTACACAATAGACAATAGACAATAGGTGCAGGAGTAGGCCATTCAGCCCTTCGAGCCAGCACCACCTTCAATGTGATCATGGCTGATCATTCCCAATCAGTATCCCGTTCCTGCCTTCTCCCCATATCCCCTGACTCCGCTATTTTTAAGAGCCTTATCTAGCTCTCTCTTGAAAACATCCAGAGAACCGGCCTCCACCGCCCTCTGAGGCAGAGAATTCCACAGCGTGACCGCGTGAGTTTTCTCAGGGCGCTCTGGCTTCCTCCCACACTCTAGAGACGGACAGGATTATAGGTCAATTGGCTTCTGTCAATAGTAAATTGTCCCTAATGTGTAGGATAGAACTAGTGTACAGAGTGATCGCTGGTCGGCGCAGACAGTGGGCCGTAGGGCCTGTTTCTACGCTGTATCTCTGGTCTAAAGTAAATTTAAGTCCAAAGATGAAAAGCCAAATTGCCTAAGAAGGAGATAAGGGTAGAAGAGGCATGAAGAGGTTGAAGAGGCATGAAATATTGTTTATTTCAATATTGCAAATATTGTTTGCAATATTATGTACAGTTCTGGTCATCCCATTACAGGAAGGATGTGGAGGCACTGGAGAGTTTGCAGAAGAGGCTTACCGGGATGCTGCTTGGATTAGAGTGTATTAGCTGTAAGGGGAGGTTGGACAAGCTTGGATTGTTTTCTCTGGAGCTTCAGAGGCTGAGGGGGCAACCTAATTGAAATCCACAAAGTTATGAGAGGCATAGATAGGGGAAACAATCAAAATCTTTTTTCAACAGTGGAAATGAGTAGAGGACATAATTTTAAGGTCAGAGGGAAAACGTTTAAAGGAAGTGCGCAGAGCAAGTTTTGTTACACAGAGCGTGGTGTGTGCCTGGAACTCGCTGCCAGGGGTGCTGGTGGAAGCATCTAATAGCTTTTAGATGGGCACATGGATATGCAGTGAATGGAGAGATATGTATCACAAGCAAGCAAAGGGGATTGGATAAATTTAGCATTGTGAATGCCACAGATATTGTGGGCTGAAGGACTCTTCAGTTTGTGTTATGCTTATAGTATCATTGAATTTGAAGGATTTTGTGAAGATTGTTAGGGTGGTATTTAATTCATTGGCTTGAATTCAGAGTTTGTAAATGGTCTGGTTCAGAGTTAAAATGCCAAAGGAAGAATATGGAGCTTGCAGCAGACAGGAATGGCTTTAATCTTCCTAATGCTTTGGTATTGGTATGAGAATTGACAGTTCATTTCATTCATTCCCAGAAGAAACAAATATATATATATATATATATATATACACACACACACATACACATACATACATACATATATATATATATATATATACAGAGTGAGTGCTCCTGTAACTTACATTCCAAGTAAAGGAAAAATAGGCATGATGATGACATGACCAATATAAAATATCCTTTATTATAAAAACTTCAATGTAATGCAATAAATATTAGTACATAATAAATTATTTAATCATTTCCATGTCAGTTAGTAAATATTTGAAAATGTTGTAACGTTTTGAACATGAGCCCCTTTTCCAACTGTTTGATCCCATTGGAAGGGAATGCTCTTTGTGCAAGTCAAGTGAATGAAAAAAAAATGTCAGATTGCCCAGAACACTAAGCCATCCAAGTGGCCTCATATGTCCTGGTCTGACCATTGCTTCATTCTTTCCTAGCACAGTGCCCGTTCACACTTCCATCAGCAATTAGTACAGTACTTTAATCCAGATTTATGGCAAATTATTTCTTAACTCAACAACCACAAGACTTGACCCCCTAATTGTAGTGATGCGTTATCATTCAGTTCACATTGTTTCCATGGCTTTCTCCTTTTAACTTTTTCCTCTCACCTTCTCTCTTGATTCTGTTGCCATTCATCTCCCCTGCTCCCACCAACCTGGATGTATTCTAATCTGTTCAGTTTTTCTTATCATACTTACTCAAGATGTGCTCACCCACTATGACTGGTTATCTGTCTTTCTTAATATTTCCCACTTAACTCGGTTCTATAACCCCACATTAATCTGTAATGACTTACAGGATATCCTCTACACTTTTTATATTTTATATTATTGGTCATAGATTGGGCAGGAAGGAAGGCAGATGTCTTACAGCTTGAGCACCAATTTTCCGGCAACTGATGGTCCGCCAAACCCTATTTGAATTTTTTTTGAAATTTAAACAGGGACAATGCATATTGATAAACATTTACATGTAAATATGCAAGATTATAGGCAATAGCTAATTACCATCTTTAGTCCCTTTGATCTGGACAAAATTACATGAGCTCAGTTGCAATTCCCTAAGCGCCCACAGATGGCATTGCGAGTGGCGAGTGCTCTTTCTGGTCGTGAAAGAATCAACTATTCCCTCAATATTCTCTCCAAACTGTTTCGCAAAGGCAATACTGCAAACCCTTGTTTTAACAACCCCCTTATAACAGATGTCAGATATAGCAGACGGCCCTGCCGACCCATCCCTGGCCCACACCGTCTCCACGGCCATTTAGAGCCCTGGCCTCTGATCCCACTGGTTCACACAGGCTGTTGTTGCGGCTCATGTTGTAGCCCCCCAGGAACAGTGCTTCAGTGTGCCCCCACCCACAGAACACACTCAGACACCTTGGGGCTTCTCCCCTCTCACTTGCTGTCACTCCCAAGATGGAGTCTGTTGGCGGCTCCAGGGGAGAAAAGGGAGGAGGGGCCGTGGGTGGTGGGGGGGGGGGGGGCGAAGAAAGCATTCTCTCCAGGTGTTACAACATTCAGTTAACATTTTATATTTGTTTTATTTACATTTCTGGCAGTCCACGGTGCTTTAGAGAAACAGGAGGGGTGGCATTAGCTGGCCATGGGTACAGTGTTGTTTTCGTTATCACGTGACCTCTGTTGGTCCAGAATATCGGATTAATCAGAAAGGCTCTAGAAACAAGGGTGCAGGAAAATCGGTGTTCAATCTGTATTTACAGGTTTATGGTTAACCTGCATTATGCTGCGATTTGATATTCAATTTAATCTCTTAGATTGAGGGTTGTTTGGACATAAAATAGAATAGAAATAAAGGGGTATTTTTTTGGCTTGGCATGTGGCAACCACTGGGGTACAGCAAGGAACCATGTTTGAACTTCAGCTATTTGCAATCTTTATCAATGACTTGCATGAAGACACTGAGTATAATACAGGTCCACCTCCGATTTTCCTGCAACTGGTGGTCCGGCTCCCCCAGACAAAATTAACCCGGGTCCCCCTGATATTGAGGCTCCAATGCTGGGTGAGGCAGCCAATCTTGACCTCATAGGGACTTCTGCGTGATTGGTGGGTCGAATTTGACGCCTGTGACCGGGGCTCTGGTATTTAGGTCCGGCCGGAGCTGGCAGATCGGTTCCCATAGTCAGAGTCTCTTGCTAGATGCACAGAGTCTCTTGCCCAGAGTAGGGGAATGGAGAACCAGAGGACATAGGTTGAAGGTGAAGGGGAAAAGATTTAATAGGAATCCGAGGGGTAACATTTTCACACAAAGGGTGGTGGGTGCATGGAACAACCTGCCAGAGGAGGTAGTTGAAGCTGGGACTATCCCATTGTTTAAGAAGCAGTTGGACAGGTACATGGATAGGACGGGTTTGGAGGGATATGGACCAGGCACAGGCAAGTGGGACTAGTGTAGGTGGGAAATGTTGGCCATTGTGGGCAAGATGGGCCGAAGGGCCTGTTTCCACACTGTATCACTCTAAGACTCTATATCTGCCACCACCACCACTCCTAACAATGTATTACTCTGTAAAAAAAACGTGCCCAACACATCATCATTGGAACCTTCTCCCTCACACCTTATAGCTGTGCCCTCTAGTGTTGGACATTTCCATTCTAGGAAAAAGGTTTGGATTGAAATGAAAAAACATAATTTCCAAACCATTCTTTGTATAAGTTTCGATTTATTTTCCTCTCACTCTGAGCTCCTGGAGTTATCCGCATTAGAGGAGAATATCTGGCAGGACTCATTGCTTACCCCTCTCAATTCTCAACTGACAACAAAGGCAAATAGTAAAAAATACTCACAAGCCCACTCAGAAGTTTCCACAAACTTATACATTTAGTCCCAAACATGCACACTTGCCCATTCACAGACACATATATACAGAGTGACAGATAGACACATATATCTGGTTACAAAGAATCACACACAAATGCGGAGAGGCCAAGGCACACAAATGCTCTCAACAAAGCCACACAAACATTCACAGAACAATATAGCCATATCCATACAACCATATGGTGACAGAAATGTACAAACACCGGGACGGACAGGCGGTCACACACATACACACACACGCAGGAGAGCTTCTTTCATTTTGTTGCTCTCTGCTAGCTCCATCTCCTGAACACTCGCCATTGTATCCCTTGTAAATTCTTGTTCTTTGTTTTCCTGGTTTGTCCCAGCTGTGTTCTCCTGCAGTTTTTTTCTCCGAGGTCAGCTGCTCGCCTTCTGTTCATGTTGCTCTCAATTAATACTGCTTTTATTCTTTGTTATTTGAACCACGTTCCCATGTTCTGATCTGCTTGCATTGGCATGTGGTGTGGGGAAGATTTGATGATTTTCAGGTTTGCATTTTCCGTTTCCTTCACTCTAAGTGCAGGCTGATTGGCAGTGACATCCTTATCCTTACATAGGAATGTCACCAGGCTGCAAACATACAGACAGAAGGATTACTGGAATATTCAAGCACCCATGTAAAGCCGTTTGTACGATAAAATCATTGAATGTTTCTAATTTGTAATTTTCTCCATAATTACTGCATTTTTTGTTTCAATATTAAGGTGAGATTTGCTACCTGAGGTGACATTGATCGCAGTGAATGACGCTGCTGACCTACTCCTACTCCTGGCCTTCTCCTGCATCTATTGTCTATTAATTGTCCAATCTTTGTTGCCTTGTCGTCTATGGAATTCTCTGCCTCAAGAGGGCGGTGTCGGCAGGTTCTCTGGACGCTTTCAAGAAAGAGCTAGATAGGGCTCTTAAAAATAGCAGAGTCAGGGGATATGGGGAGAAGGTAGGAACGGGGTACTGATTGGGGATGATCAGCCATGATCACATTGAATTGGCTCGAAGGGCCAAATGGCCTACTCCTGTACCTGTTGTCCATTGTCTATTGAGGGAGGGAAGAGACAAACCAACCTCCGTTAGCTGTGTTTTCCTGTCGCAGTTTTGAGGAAGACTGAACCACTGTGACAAACCCGAGACCATCAGAACCATTGTGTCGTCAAGTCTGGATTGCTGGGGAATGTTTGTTGCTTCAGATTCCAGCACCTGTAGTCTCTTGTACCTCGATATGTTGAAGCCTGTTAATTTTATTTACCAGGAGGACACTGGAAGCATGCTATAAAAAATGTCTGGATGTTGATAGTTATTTTACCAACTGAGGGTAGTCAGTAAATTAGCTATCAACAGTGCTGATTTCTGCTCTTTTGAATCAAAAATTGCCCATTCAAAACTCATTCCAGACATTATAACCAAGTATGAAAAAGATCCCTTTCAAACAATTAATTTAGTTCCATTCCTCCATACCCCTTTCCAATTCTACGTTTGAAAGTCCATTACAATTTTCACATCATCAGTGCTCTCTATCTTTAAAAATGAAGGGGTTTATTTCAACCACCCCTGATCCCTCCTGCATCTTTTACCCATTAGTTTTAATCTGAACCTTCTCAGCTCAAAACATGTTGGTGATAAGAAATTTACACTATCTGAATCCACCATAATCCTGTACACCTTATATCAAATCTCGTCATTCTTCTTTGCTCAAAGGAAGATTAGCTGAATTTCTTTTTTTTAATGAATCGTTCCATTAAATCTCTTCCATGACCTCTGGGACCTGCACTGAGGCACAAGGCGACACAGTAGCGCAGCGGTAGAGCTGTAGCCTTACAGCGGCAGAGACCTGGATTTGATCTTGATTACGGGTGCTGTCTGTGCGGAGACTGCACGTTCTCCCTATGAGCACGAGGGTTTTCTCCGGGTGCTCCTGTTTCCTCCCACACTCCAAAGACGTTCAGGTTTGTAGGTTAATTTGCTTCAGTAAAATTGTAAATTTGTCCCATCTGTGTAGAGGGTGATCGCTGGTTGGTGTGGACTCGGTGGGCCAAAGGGCCTGTTTCTGCGCTGTAACTCTAAAGTCAAAGCTTTTCAAGAGTGGGACCAGAATCGGATCCAGTCATTTGTGCCATAACTAGTGTTTTATAATGATTCAATACAATCTTCCCTTTTTGTACGCTTTGTGCTTTTATTCATGAAAAACCAGGATCCTGCACTTTATTAACTCTTGTTTCTTTTTTTTCACTTTAGTTTTTATTGCTTTTATGTATACACAACTAAAACACAAATATAACAATGAAACATACAACAATTCAATGAAAAGTACAACAGTGTAGCAGGGGGTTCAGTTTACAATTATTGATGATTAAAGTATACAGTACTATTTTCTTATTAAAACATTTTCCAATAACTTACATTGTCAATAAAATTTATACAGTGTTGATGTCTTTATTTCTATACCTAATCCATTTTCCCCATTTTCTGTTAAACTCATCTTCTTTCACTCTTAGAGACTGTCATTTTCTCCATGACAAATATTTCCTGTACTATGTCTAACCATTGTCTAAGTCTGGGTGTGTCCGCTGCAAGCCAATTTCTTGTAATGGCCTTTCTGCCAGCTGTGAGTAGGATTTTAACCAAGTAATGATTTTCCTTCAGCACCACTGAACCAGGTATAAAATGGAACACTTCTTGGAGACTATATATCCTAATACCTCCATTAATTCTGAATTCACTCTGTCCCAAAATGGTTCTACTTTTGGGCAACTCCAGAAGATATGTGCATGATTTGCGTCTGTTTGACCACATTGCCTCCAGCTTGTTTGCTGCCTTAGAATTTGCTTGCTTTTTATGTTAGGCGTAATAAAGAAACAAATCAAAATTTTCCAATTAAATTCTCTCCAATTTTGTGAATTAGTGGATGTCTGTAGTGTTACACACATATGATGCCATTCTTCTTCTGAGATTGTGATGTTCAATTTCTTTTCCCACTTAAATTTTACATAAAATGTAGTTTTAGCTTGACATTCCATTAAACTATGATAAAGTTTAGAAATAATCCTTAATGTTTTTTGATGATACGCATTAACTATCACTTCTATCACTGGATTATTTTCTTCTAGTGCCTCCCATTTTACCTTTTTATTGTAATAATCTCAGTTGGAGGTATCTAAACAAGTCTTGGTTCCGAAGTGAAAATCTATCCTTCAAATCTTGAAAACTTCTTAGGTCTCCATTTTCAATAACAGTACAAAATGCAGTCATTCCTTTCTTCATCCACTCTTTAAATGTTGAGTCATACATCCCTGGTTTAAATTCATTATCCAAAGCTATCCATCTTAAAACTTTTTGTCGTTTATTCAGTTAAAGTTGTCTGGTAAGAGTGAACCAGGTTTCTAAAGTAACTATCGTCATTGGATCGATTATACTCTTGATATGTCCAGGAAGCGCTTTTTCTCCCAAAAGTGTTTGGATGTGGAAGTCAGGGATATATGTCTCAATCTCTTTCCACCTAGCTATATAGCTATCCTCACACCAATTAATTAGTGGTCAAAGTTGGGCTGCATAGAAATATATCCTAAAATTTGGAAGTGCCATTCCACCTTTGTCCTTTGACAACTGGAGTGTAGTGTATTGAATTCTGGCCTTCTTTCCTCCCCAAATAAATCTAGATATTAATTTATCCCATTCCATTAATTGTTTTAATGGTACCTCTATTGGCAGAGATTGAAACAAGTACAATAGCCTTGACAAAATATTCATTTTCACCACATTTATCTTACTACTAAAATCCATTTGGTAGGTGGACCATTTTTCTATATCCTTTCTTATGTTTTGGTTGATGTGATTATAATTGGCTCTTGTTTCAACATGACTCACCATATTCAAAGGTTTTGCATTTGACTCTTTGTTCTATCACACCATTAAGATCTATAACATTTAGTCTCTATTGGCCTAGTTGGTCTTTGTACAACTCATGAAACAACAAGTTGTATAACAAGTTTGTCTTTGTACAACTCATGAAAAAATTATGCCATGCAGTTAAAAATTGGCTTGACAATGGACACATTTCCAAGTGTCTTGGCACCCCTTAATAAATTGACTCTTAACTTAGCTAAACTAAAAACCTTTCTGGTCTGATTTAAAAACAACAATTCTTATTTTTTCACAGCTATTGAAAGGGACAGCACTCAAAAGTACAGGAACGGATTTTGGATGATCAGCCATGATCATATTGAATGGCGGTGCTGGCTTGAAGGGCCGAATGGCCTACTCCTGCACCTATTTTCTATGTTTATGGACAGTAGGTCTCCTGAAATGGAGACAGAGAGCTCAAGAAAGGAAAAGAGGTGTCAGACGTAGTTCAAGAGAATTTGAGGCCGAGGTGGAAGCTGGTGATAGGGTTGATAAAATTGAGGAGATCTGCATGGGTACAGGAGCAGTCGGCGATATACCAGAGAAAAGGTTGAGGAATGGTAACAATGAAACTATAGGCTGAGCTTGGGCCCATGCAACTGCCCATGGCTAATTTTTCTTTTAAAAGACACAAAGTGCTAAAGTAACTCAGTGGATCTGGCAACATCTCTGGAGAACGTGGAAAAGTGATATTTCGAGTCTGGACCCTTCATCAGACCATGGGTACAGCTTTGATTTGAAGAAAGTGAGAGGAAACAAAAGAAAATAAGTTGAGGGTGAAGACAGGTTCAGCTGGGCAGAGGAGGGTGTTAATTAAGGGGAGCTAGTTGTGGCTCTGTAATAGGAAGAAACGGACGGCTTGACTCCTTTCTGATGGAGAATGGAAGTGTAAAGGACCTGGACATCCATGGTAAAGACGAGGCAACAGAGGCCAAGGAATTGCCAGTTCATGAAGTGGTGGGGAGCATGTGAGGGGAGTTGGATATAGATGAGAATGGAGTTGAGAAGGGGGAAGCAAGATAGAGTAGGGGCATGAGTTTGGTGGGGCAAGAGAAGGCAGAAACAAAGGGTCTATCATGGGCAGTCCTGTTTGTGGATTTTGGGTAGGAGATGGAAACAGGCAGTGCAGGGAATGAGTTGAGTAAAGTGAGCGTATGGAACAAGGAACCCAACAGGAACTTTGCAATTGAAGTTTGTACTGTTCATAAAATTTCTAAAAAGGGCATATATCATGACCATTATTTTAACACCATTAAAATGTCATTGTTTTCTTTTTTTTCTTATCATGGTTCTTGGTATTAAATTGTATCTGTTATGTCAGTCATGTTGCCACCTAATCTATTTCCTCTTATTGACAATTATTGTCTTGTTTTCCACACCTCAATATTTTAAGAAGATACATTTTGAAATGTGACCTTTCATAATCCACATTATGAAAATAAAGTGCTTCTTTCACTGACTGCTGGAAAACTTCCACCCTTCTCCAAACTAAAATACAACCTTTGCCATTGATTTCTGCTCTCAATTTTTCATTCATGTACCCACTCACCCTTTATCCCCTGGGCCTCAAACCAGCCTTTTTATGTGGGACTTTGTCAAACGTCTTCTGAAAATACATAAAGGTAGCATCATCAGTCAATTTCTAAGCTCCCAAAAGACAAACTGCTGTCGGAACTCAACAGGTTAGGCAGCATCTGTGGAGGGACATGCACAGACAATGTTTTGGGTTGTGACCCTTCCGGTGACATGCTAGTGTTGTTCTGTACAATGCTGCATGGTTAGAGGTGTGGCTTTTAAGTTGAGGAACAAACAGAGTCCTTATCTGCTGTCACGGATGCATGGAAAAGTGTGCACAAAGCTGGGCAATTCGGAAAGGCATCCTAAACTATACATGTACTTCAACCACATCGCAAATGATCAGGCCATTATCACACTGCTGTTTATGAGACGTTGCTGTGCACAAAGTGCTCTAATCTGCCAGTGCCACTATTCCAGAACATGTGATCTCAGAGAGGACCAATAAGGGTCATAAAAGGCACAATACAAATCTCTTTCCTGGGTACACGTTCTGGAACTTCCTAATTAACCCTCCTCTATTTTACCTCAGTTATCTCTTTCAATCTCCCCTTGCATGTTGCTTTGGATTGATTGCAAGTTATGGTTTTGGCCTCCATTTGTGAAAGAAAGTGTCTTTTTTTACCAAATTTGAGAATTGGGGAAGATCTCTTCTACCATTTCCATATTGATTTAGATTTCACATTAAAGAAGTATCTGATCATCACAGGATTCACTCACCAGTATATCGTTAGAGCAGTGGTTCCCAAGAATGCCAGACTACACACAACAATCGTTATCATGAAATGAGTGGAATTGCGAATCTGCCTTTCGTCCTTTGGAGCTGGAAGAACAGAAGAATATTAGAAACAGGAGCAGAAATAGGCCATTAAATTAATACCTGGATAATCCATCTTGGCCTCAACATTCTGCTTTCTCACCATATCCCTTGACTGCCTTTTAGTTTAAATCAGTCTTTGACTTGAATAAATATTCAATGACTGCATCAACATTAAATGCAGATTGATTGCTCTCTGCGGGCGAAGAATTCTTCCTCATCTCCCTCTGAAATGGATAACCTAAATTCTGAATATCCTCTGGAAGAAATATCTTCTCAGCATCCATCTGTCAATTCCCCTCAGTGTCTTATTTTTCAGTGATATCACCTTCATTCTTCTATTCTCCTGTGAGTATCGACCAATCTGCTCAATCTCAGCACCTTCAACCCAGGAGTCAACCTAACAAACCTTCTCCGCTTTGCCTCTTATACAAACACATCCTCATTCAACGTGAAGACCAAAACTATGCACAATAATCCAGGTGTGGTATTACCAGCGTCTTGTAAAGTTGCATCAGAATTGCCCTATTTTTAAACTCTATGCCCCATGTAATAGTTCATTTCTATCATAACATTTATCAGAAACATTCTTTCCTGTGTTGGACAATGATCAAATATGATTATTTCTCTTCCGCAACATAAAGTTATGAAAATAATATTCATTAGCAGATGGCAGGGCATTGTATAAATATTATGCAGATTAGAAAACCTAGAAAAATAGGTGCAGGAGTAGGCCATTCAGCCTTTCGAAGCAGCACCACCATTCAATATGATCACGGCTGATCATCTAAAATCAGTACCCCGTTCCTGCTTTTCCCTCATATCCCTTGATTCCTTTTACCCTAAGAGCTAAATCGAACTCTCTCTTGAAAACGTTCAGAGAATTGGCCTCCACTGCCTTCTGTGGCAGAGAATTCCACAGATTCACAACTCTCTGGGTGAAAATGTTTTTGCTCATCTCAGTCCTAAATGGGCTACTCCTTATTCTTAAACTGTGAGCCCTGGTTCCGGACTCCCCCAACATCGGGAACATGTTTCCTGCATCTAGCCTGTCCAATCCTTTAAGGATTTTATATGTTTCTATAAGGTCCATTACATTGATCCTGCTATTACCTGTTGAATCATTCACTCTAGACTTTTCTGATTTGAAGTCCAACATCCTTTCTTGAATCCTAGCATTATGGCAATCAGTTGAAGATACTGCTCCCTCTCCATTTGTTTCAAGGCCTAGAGGACAAGCCAGGCATTGAGTCCTGCCAAATCTATGTTGGTAAAAATTGTTTGGACATGGAATACAGATGGATGTCCCATTGGGGCTATAAGAACCTGGTCCACAAGTCACTGTGTGAAAAGCATAAGCAGTCAGTCAACACATCTAATACCATTTTTTTCATCTGGAATGGTGCTGGCTTTTCATCTCTTTCTGCCCAAAAGGTGTTCATGTTCATCTCATGTCTTTTCATCGTATCAAAGATAGATACAATTAGAGGACATTGGTTTAGGGTAAGTGTGAAGTGAGCATGATCTTCTTTATCAGAGAATGGTAAGTACAGGCCATCCCTGGGTGATGAATAGGTTACGTTTGTACAGACATCCATAAGTTGCTTTTGTCTGCACATCAGACACTAGGGAAAAATTACGATGTGATAATGATACTGCCGCATTATTGTAATAAAGAACAATAACTAAAACTGGTGAGTGAGAAGCAACCAGTTCTGCCATTCATAGAAGCGAACATATGTACCTGCGTCAAACTTATATTAATAATATTATGGGAGCTTGATCGTATGTAGGGGTGTCTGTAAGTCAGGCATACATAACCTGTGTACCGGAAATGCATTGCCTGAAAGAGTGGTTGAAGCTGGGTCATTGATGGAATGGAAAAAATGTCTGGAAGAGTAATTGAATCGCTTATGGACCAATTACTGGCGTTGAGATTAATATAGGATGCTAATTAGTCAGTGTGAATGGGTTGGGCCTAATGGCTTGTTTACATGCTGCGTGATTCTATCATATTTGGCCAAATCAACGCTGGAGGTAATGAGATGTGAATTCTCCCCTGCTATTGTGCAATCAGGATTATACTGTAAATTTATACAGGATTATACTTTGATCAATCAAGCATGCTCTGCGATTTATTTAAACTATTGTTATGCCATTCTATCCTGAGTTGCATTTTCATGCTTTTACTCTGGATTCATGCTGACAGCTGAGTGGGTTTTGGTTGTGAATTCTCAGCACACTTTAATTATCTAAACTGATGATGGAGCACATCGCTACATTGTTGAGGATGGGTTTTTTTTTTTGCAGATTTGACATTAAATCAAGGTATTAAATCTCTCCAGTAGATGTAAACAATCTCAATGCTATCTGATGAACAAGGGTATACTGTCTAAAGATTACATGTGCCATTTGGCCTTCTTCTCTGTTGTTTGCTTAAATAATTGTATAAATATTCATGGCTCTGCCTATCCTTCAATCACCTCCCTCAAACATAATATCTAAACTTAATTACATTGCTGGTTTAGAGGACCTTGCCATGCATATTGGCTGCCACATTATTGAATGGTGCCATATACAGTATGAACAAGCATTTCCTTGATGCTCAACTAAATCCCACGATCTCTGCGTTTGATACAACAATTTGATTAGAATTAACAGTGCTATTAGCAGTAAATAAGTAGCACTTACTTACCAATGAACCACTCATCAATGCACACTTTGGTGTTTGCCAGGACCACGCAAGTCCTGACCTCATCACAGTCTAGGTTCAAACATGGATCAAAGAATTGAATTCCGGAGGTGAGGTGAGAGCCTTACATTAAGGTGCCCTTTGACTGAGTGTATATCATTCAATAAGACCTGAAGTCAATGGACACTAAAAGGAAAATACTCCAGTGGCTGGTGTTTTACTTCACAAAAAGGAAAACGATTGTGAATCTCAGAGGTCAATCATCCCTGCCCAAGAATTCACTGCAGGACTAGGGGAAAACAAATGGTCGGCACGGACTGGAAGGGCCGAGAGGGCCTGTCTCCGTGCTGTAATTGTTATATGGCAATGTCCCAGGTTGTTTCAAGGGAATATGTTCAAGGATCTGACTAGTAGAACAGAAAAAGGCTTACTCATTTGTTTAGTTACAAATCAGTTTTATTGGCAAGAGAGAACAAAAACAATACTGCACGGGGTCCGTTTTACAGCAGCCCACCTCTCTCTCTCTCTGCCTCCATACACGGCGCTGATTGCGATTCAGCCCATCAGCGAACCCCTCTCGTACATAAACTAACTTCTGGCTTCCTGGCACTTGCCTTTATACAGGTAAGAAATCAGCCGTTGAAATAACTGCCGGTAAGGCCTGGCCAATAGCGCTGCTCCCAAATCCAATGGCACGGGACTGCATCTGAGCGAGACCCCCCATGGGAACCAAGCGCTATCAGCCGCAGACTGCTGCGTAAAGCAATACACAGTGCTACAGCCTTGGCGCACAAATCAATACACACAGCGCTGCCCATTTGGCGCGCAAAGGTTTAAACAGAGCGCTGTTGGCTTAGCGTGTGGGAATTTAAACAAAAAGCTGCCGGCTGCAGCGCTATGGGTTCTAAATATAGCTCTACTGGCCACAATGCCATGGGGTTACTGGCCGCAGTGCTATGCGGTTTAAACATAGCGCTACCGGCCGCAGCACTATGGGCTTTAAACATTGCACTATGGCCACAGCACTATGGGGTTCAACCATAGCACTACTGGCCACAGTGCTATGGGTCACAGACTGTTCGGGCAAAATTCTTGTATAACACAGGCCCAGCCATTTTTGATGCTCTATCTTAAGATCAGAAGGTGGGATGTTCACTGATATTTGTACTGCATTCAATTTTTTTGCAATTCCTCAGAAAATCAAGCAGCCCATGCCTACATGGAGCAAACCATGACATTGTGCATGGGCTGTGAAATGGCAAGTAACATTCATATTATAAAAGTGCCTGGCAATAGCATTTCCAACAAGAGAGATTTTACCAAGCAGCTCTTGACATTCAAAGACATTACCATCACTGAATCCCTCATCATTAATATCCTGGGGCCTCCCCATTCACCATAAATGTGACAAGTGGAGGTCAAAAGCTGAGTATCTTGCAGCCAGTGACATACCTCCAGACACCATAAGGCTTTTCTACTATCTGCACAAATAAGGAGTATGTTGGAATATTCTCCACTTGCCTGGATGACTGCAGTGCGAATAAATCTCTAGAAAGCTCAACGTTATTAAGGTCAAAGCAGCCTATTTGATTGGCGCCCCCAATGACTTCTCTAAACCTTTATTCCCTCCATTACCAAATCTTGGTGACTATGCTATGCAGCATATGCAAGATGCACTCTGGTTACTCACCCCGGCCATACTCTACCAGCATCTCCGAAACCTACAGACATGAGCAGTGGGCACAAGGGAACATCAGCACCTATGGTGTATGAAGGAACTGCAGATTCTGGTTTATACCAAAGATAGCCACAAAATGCTGGAGTCACTCAGCCAGACAGGCAGCATCTCTGGAGGGAAGGAATGGGTGACAATGTTGAGTTACTCCAGTATTTTGTGTCTATCTTCAGCACCTATTAGATCCCTGACAAGGCATGCGTTATTCTACCTTGGAAGCACAGTACTTCATCGTGGCTGGGTTTTAATCCTGCAACTATCTGCTTAACGGAACTGCAGGAGTATCTTCAACAGAAGGACTATAGCAATTCAAGAGGTGGATCACCACCACCTCGTGGGTAGTTGGGACTGGGCAAGAAGTGCTGGCCTTACCAGAATACCCAGATCCCAAAAATACAAAATATCCATTACCCACAGGAATTTGAGGGGAGATATTTGTATATGTTTCCTTATTTTGTTTTTTTTTTTGAATAACCCGACTCTAAATATAAGATAATGTCTCTGGATTCTTGATTCCTTCATCAGAAGTGGTGACTGTTTTGCATGACCATATTTGAAAAAAGAAAAGTGTTTACCACAGCAATCCACGCAGGGTCTATTCCTCCGAAATAACTTCCCCATCCCTGCTAGGCAGTGATCCACCTTCATTGCCTTAAAAGATCCCTCCACATAGTAGAGAGGAGGCACATCGTTAGAGGTGTCCAGGACAAGCTTAGACTGGGTTAAAAATGTATGTATTTTCTGGAAGGCCTGCAAATAAAGCAGATAGTATATCAGTTACCCTCCTCAGATTCGACAGGTGCAATTCCCTGATTTATAATTTATGATTTATAATAAACATATGTAAGATGGTGAGGGGGCAAAATTTAGAGGAGATGTGCATGGAGGAGATGAGGAACGTGTTGCTGAGGGAGGTGGTTGAGGGAGGAGATGAGGAACGTGTTGCTGAGGGAGGTGGTTGAGGGAGGAGATGAGTGTCTGGAATTTGTTACTGAGGGAGGTGGTTGAGGCAGATATGATGGTGGCACTTAAGATTCTTTTGGATAGGCATATGGATGTGCAAGGAATGGAGGGATATGGAGAAGATTTGGTCTTGGCATCATGATCGGCAGTCATTGTGGGCTGAAGGGCCTGTTCCGATGCTGTACTATTCTATGTTTTGTAACATTTAAAAAATCCATAATATAACAGTCCAATACACAATTCTTGCTCACATCTACCCTGCCCACTTTAACATTTTGTTGCTCAAAATCCAAATTTTGTGCACATGTATTTCATACCCATTTATTATTTGAGGAGCCTTATTTTACACTTTAATAAAGCATACTGCTTGTTCATTTTCCTATAATTGCTTGTTAAAGCACTTTAAACTAGAAAGGCTGGGGGGAGGGACTCGGGTAGAGGGGGCTAGGGGTCAGGGTGTGGGGCAAGAGGCAGAGAAGGGAAGCACTCGGATCCAAAATGTAGGCGAGAAAGATGAAAAAGATAATAGACAGGGAATAAGGGATGGTGGGTTTCTAAAATGTGTATATTTTAATGCTAGGAGCATTGTAAGTAAGGTGGATGAACTTAGAGCCTGGATTGACACCTGGAAATACGATGTTGTGGCAATCAGTGAAACATGGTTGCAGGAGGGCTGTGATTGGAAACTAAATATTCCAGGATTTTGTTGCTTCAGGTGTGATAGAATTGGAGGGTCCAGAGGGGGAGGTGTTGCATTGCTTGTCAGAGAAGATATTACAGCAGTGCTTTGGCAGGATAGATTAGAGGGCTTGTCTAGGGAGGCTATTTGGGTGGAACTGAGAAGTGGGAACGGTGTAGCAACACTTTTAGGGGTGTATTATAGACCGCCAAATGGGGAGCGAGAATTGGAAGAGCAAATATGTAAGGAGATAGCAGATATTAGTAGTAAGCACAAGGTAGTGATTGTGGGAGATTTCAATTTTCCAAAAATAGACTGGGAAACACATTCTGTAAATGGGCTGGATGGTTTGGAGTTTGTTAAATGTGTGCAGGATAGTTTTTCGCAGCAGTACATAGAGGTATCGACCAGAGAAGGGGCAGTGCTGGACCTCCTGTTAGGAAATGAGGCAGGTCAGGTGACGGAGGTATGCGTTGGTGAGCACTTCGGGACCAGTGTTCACAATACCATTAGTTTTAATATAATTATGGAGAGAGTCAGAACTGGACCTAGGGTGGAGATTTTTGATTGGAGAAAGGCTAACTTTGAGGGAATGCGTAAGGATTTTAAAGGAGTGAATTGGGACACTTTGTTTCATGGGAAGGATGTAGAAGAGAAATGGAGGACATTTAAAGGGGAAATTGTAAGAGTACAGAATCTTTATGTCCCTGTTAGGTTGAAAGGAAATAGTAAAAATTGGAAAGAGCCATGGTTTTCAAGGGAAATTGGCCACTTGTTTCGAAAAAAGAGAGATATCTACAATAATTATAGGAGGGATGGAGTGAATGAGGTGCTAGAGGAGTATAAAGAATGTAAAAAGAATCTTAAGAAAGAAATTAGGAAGGCTAAAAGAAGATATGAGGTTGCTTTGGCAAGAAAGGTGAAAGTAAACCCAAAGGGTTTCTACAGCTATATTAATAGCAAAAGGATAACGAGGGATAAAATTGGACCATTAGAGAACCAGAATGGACAGCTATCTGCAGAGCCAAAAGAGATGGGGGAGATATTGAACAATTTATTTTCTTCGGTATTCACCAAGGAGAAGGATATTGAACTCTGTGAGTTAAGGGGAAAAAGTAGAGTAGCTATGGAAACTATGAGATTCAAAGAGGAGGAAGTACTGACACTTTTGAAAAATATAAAAGTGGATAAGTCTCCAGGTCCTGACAGGATATTCCCTAGGACATTGAGGGAAGTTAGTGTAGAAATAGCAGGAGCTATGACAGATATATTTCAAATGTCATTAGAAACGGGAATAGTGCCGGAGGATTGGCGTACTGCGCATGTTGTTCCATTGTTTAAAAAGGGTTCAAAGAATAAACCTAGCAATTATAGACCCATTAGTTTGACGTCAGTGGTGGGCAAATTAATGGAAAGGATACTTAGAGATAATATATATAAGCATCTGGATAAACAGGGTCTGATCAGGAACAGTCAACATGGATTTGTGCCTGGAAGGTCATGTTTGACAAACCTTCTTGAATTTTTTGAAGCGGTAACTAGGGAAATTGATGAGGGTAAAGCAGTGGATGTTGTCTATATGGATTTCAGTAAGGCCTTTGACAAGGTTCCCCATGGAAGGTTGGTTAAGAAGGTTCAATCTTTGGGTGTTAATGGCGGAGTAGCAAGATGGATTTAACAGTGGCTGAATGGGAGATGTCAGAGAGTAATGGTGGATGGCTGTTTGTCAGGTTGGAAGCCGGTGACCAGTGGGGTGCCTCAGGGATCTGTGTTGGGTCCACTGTTGTTTGTCATGTACATCAATGATCTGGATGATGGGGTGGAAAATTGGATAAGTAAGTATGCAGATGATACTAAGATAGGTGGTGTTGTGGATAATGAAATAGATTTTCAAAGTCTACAGAGAGATTTGGGCCATTTGGAAAAGTGGGCTGAAAGATGGCAGATGGAGTTTAATGCTGTTAAGTGTGAAGTGCTACATCTTGGCAGGACAAATCAAAATAGGAAGTACATGGTAAATGGTAGGGAATTGAGGAATTCTGTGGAACAGAGGGATCTAGGAATAACTGTGCATAGTTCCCTGAAGGTGGAATCGCATGTAGATAGGGTGGTAAAGAAAGCCTTTGGTGTGCTGGCCTTTATAAATCAGAGCATTGAATATAGGAGTAGGGAAGTAATGTTAAAATTGTACAAGGCATTGGTAAGACCAATTCTGGAGTATGGTGTACAATTTTGGTCGCCTAGTTAAAGGAAGGATGTCAACAAAATAGAGAGAGTACAGAGGAGATTTACTAGAATGTTGCCAGGGTTCCAGCAACTATGTTACAGAGAAAGGTTGAACAAGTTAGGTCTTTATTCTTTGGAGCGCAGAAGGTTAAGGGGGGACTTGATTGAGGTCTTTAAAATGATGAAAGGGATAGACAGAGTTGACGTGGATACGTTTTTCCCATTGAGGGTAGGGAAAATTCAAACAAGAGGGCATGACATGAGAATTAAGGGACAGAAGTTTCGGGGTAACATGAGGGGGAACTTCTTTACTCAGAGGGTGGTGGCTGTGTGGAATGAGCTTCCAGCAGAAGTGGTGGAGGCAGGATCGATTTTAACATTTAAGACTAATGTGGATAGGTATATGGACGTGAAGGGAATGGAGGGGTATGGTCTGAGTGCAGGTAGATGGGACTAGGGGAAAACAAATGGTCGGCACGGACTGGAAGGGCCGAGAGGGCCTGTTTCCGTGCTGTAATTGTTATATGGTTATATGGTTATATGGTTACCTTCCACTTTGGCTGCAGCCCTTTCATTTTCTCACCAGATTGGGCCAAGTCTTCAGAAGCCATACTGGCAGTTAACCCCAATACTGGTCGCTGAGCTCCCAATTTGCTGGATGCCAATATTAGAGGTGCTTCTTTGGGAGACTAAATAGCTGATTGCTCCAGTACTAAGCTCTGATCTTATATTGTTGCAAGCCCCACAACCATCTGTCTTAACTGCACTGAGATAGGTACACGTACGTTGCAGTCAGCAAGGGCGAAAATATCATGCATTCCTGAGCATTATAGAGCATTCCAGAGGAGCAACCCATACCCGTCCACTGACACCCTCCTCCACCTAGCGGAGTTGGTCCTTACCCTCAATAACTTCTCTTTCGATTCCTCCCATTTCCTCCAAACACAAGGCGTAGCTATGGGCACACGCATGGGCCCCAGCTACGCTTGCCTCTTTGTTGGGTACGTCGAACAATCCTTGTTCTCGGCGTACCAGGGCCCCATCCCCGACCTCTACCTCCGTTACATCGACGACTGCTTTGGTGTCACCTCCTGCACCCACACACAACTGACTGACTTCATTCATTTCACCACCAACTTCCATCCGGCACTCAAATACACTTGGACCATTTCCGACATTTCCCTACCATTCCTTGACCTCACCATCTCTATTGCAGGTGATACACTCCTGACCGACATCCACTACAAACCAACTCCCACAGCTACCTGGACTACTCTTCCTCCCACCCTGCTTCCTGTAAGGACTCCATCCCCTATTCCCAATTCCTCCGTCTACGCCGCATCTGCTCCCAGGATGAGGTGTTCCACACCAGGTCATCACAAATGGCCTCATTCTTCAGAGAACAGGGATTCCCCTCCCCCACTATTGATGAGGCTCACACCAGGGTCTCCTCCATACCCCGCAACACTGCCCTCTCTCCCCATTCCCCCACTCGCAAACAGGGCAGAGTCCCCCTGGTCCTCACCTTTCACCCCACCAGCCGGCAAATACAACACATAGTCCTACGCCAGTTTTGCCACCTCCAACGTGACCCATCCACGCGCCACATCTTCCCATCTCCCCCCGTCTGCCTTCCGCAAAGACCGCTCCCTCCGCAACTCCCTTGTCAATTCTTCCCTCCCCTCCCGCTCTACCCCTTCCCCGGGCACTGTCCCTTGCAACCGCAAGAAATGCAACACTTGTCCCTTCACCTCCCCCCTCCACTCCTTTCAGGGACCCAAGCAGTCCTTCCAGGTCCGACAGAGGTTCATAGAAACATAGAAACATAGAAACATAGAAATTAGGTGCAGGAGTAGGCCATTCAGCCCTTCGAGCCTGCACCGCCATTCAATATGATCATGGCTGATTCATGCATGTTCACCTGCACCTCCTCCAACCTCATCTACTGCATCCGCTGCTCCAGATGCCAGATGATCTATATCGGTGAGACCAAGCGGAGGCTTGGCGATCGTTTCGGCAAACACCTCCGCTCGGTCCGCAAAAACCAACCCTACCTCCTGGTGGCTCAGCACTTCAACTCCCCCTCCCATTCCGTATCCGACCTCCTGGTCCTGGGCCTCCTCCACGGCCAGAGTGAGCAACACGGCAAGTTGGAGGAACAGCACCTCATATTCTGCATCCTTTGGGCTTGAACATTTAATTTTCTCAATTCTGTTAACTCTTGCTGTCTCCTCCCCTTGCCCACCTCTCCCTCAGCCCTCGGGCCCTGGCATTCCCTCTATCTCTATCTCCCTCCCCCACCCTAGTCGCACTAGCTTCTCATTTTCACACCACAAACAGCTTACAATGGCTTGTTCCCTTTATCATCGATACTTTTTTGCATATCTTTCATTCATTGTTCTTTATCTCTCCACATCACCGTCTATATCTCTCGTTTCCCTGATCCCTGACCAGTCTGAAGAAGGGTCTCGACCCGAAACGTCGCCTATCTCCTTCGCTCCTTAGATGCTGCTGCACCCGCTGAGTTTCTCCAGCTTTTTGTGTAACTCCTGAGCATTATATGTTTTGATAAGTTGTGAGAAATACCAATAATTAATCACCAGTTGATAGGAGTGGTAATCTGTCTTCCCCAAACAATCCATACAATCCTATGTTATTTAGCAAATTCATGTCACATTCCATATGATTCCTTTATCACCAAAGTTTCACACAGAAATTAATTAACTAGTTGTTTCTAACCAGTGTTGAGAATGGTAAATCCCAGCACCATGACTAACTGACTTACAATTAAACACATGAGGCTGGATTCATATTACTTTTAGCTCTGAACATGCAGCAGAGATCTATCCCAAACACTTGGATATGCACTGGGCTCATGATTTCCAACTATGATGGCTTGATGTTGTTATCTGAAACCAAGTAGCACTAAACTGCAGAGACACAGCAAGAAGAATGCACAATTGCATTAGTTAAATAACTCTGGTCCATGACACCTGCCTGCTGGAATTGAACAGCTGGGTTAGCATTCACAGTTGGTGAGCTAAGGGTAGGTCTCACCAGTGGACCAGGCCATTCAGCGAGGGTTGACATACATCTTGCACATTCATAGGCTCCACTGATCTACTTGAGGCCAATTCACTTTGTAAACCATCCTTGGAACAGATTGGAAGGAATAACATGATCACACTTGTTGCCCCAATCTATTAGGACAGTATAGGATTAGTAACCCCGCAATACTGCCCAATCAACTGACTAAGTACAGCATGTGTCAAGTACAGCATAAATCTCCTTTCACAGTACAATGCCAAATTCAGGTACATCAACAGTTAAGTACAGAGTGAACACTACTTTTCATTAGCTCATCAAACACTCCCAGAGCAAGCACAAAATGTATTGTAAGTATTATTTGGTGATGGAATCCCCTCCCCCCCCCCCCCCCCCCCACATGATCCTTTTCCCCATTCCCCACATGATCCTTACCTTCCTTAATGTCTCTTCATTGTGGCACTCTTGGCCAGTTTTGCAAGGCATAATTATATCTTCACCTTGTGACTGCACTGCGTAGGAAAATAAAATAAGTTTTGTGTGGGAAGGGAATAAACTTGAAACAAGCCTGCACTGTGAGATTCAGGGCCATGAAACATAGAAACATAGAAAATAGGTGCAGGAGTAGACCATTCGGCCTTTCGAGCCTGCAGCGCCATACAATATGATCATGACTGATCATGCAACTCAGTATCCTGTATCTGCCTTCTCTCCATACCCCCTGATCCGCTTAGCCACAAGGGCCACATCTAACTCCCTCTTAAATATAGCCAATGAATTGGCCTCAACTACCTTCTGTGGCAGAGAATTCCAGAGATTCACCACTCTCTGTGTGAAAAATGTTTTTCTCATCTCAGTCCTAAAAGACTTCCCCCTTATCCTTAAACTGTGACCCCTTGTTCTGGACTTCCCCAACATCGGGAACAATCTTCCTGCATCTAGCCTGTCCAACCCCTTAAGAATTTTGTACGTTTCTATAAGATCCCCCCTCAATCGTTTAAATTCTAGCGAGTACAATGAAGACCAATTCCCCATCAACTGACATATTAATCCATTGGAATTACTATCCTAGCCTTGCTTCGCGTATAATGCAGCAATCTGTAAGTCTGTCCACATACCTGGGATTTTGAGCTGAATTTGATGTTCCACTGTGCCTGCCAATGTTCCCCATTGTGTGCAATTAAAGGTTGTGTTTGTTATCACACAGGAAAGCTGCCTACACATAGAGCTCAACACTGATTCCAGAAATTTAACAGAATTCTTCACATAATGCTTTTCACAAGTTGTGGTTTTTAACTGCACATTAACTTGGAGACTTCGAAATGGTATGTGGTAGGCTGGAGAAGGAGAAAACACATTTTATATTAAACATTGTCTGGATTAAGATTCTATCGTAAAACAGCAAGCTGAACACTGGCAGATTGCAATAAGTTTGAATGAAATCAATGTATAAAGAAAAATGTACTATCCAGAACTGGGACTGGGACTTTGGGTGGGGGGGGGGGGGGGGGTTGTGGGGGTTATGGAGGGTCTGCATAAGGAGAGATAACCAGAGATAACCAGTGGAGAATTGAGGGATAGCAAGAACTAAATCAGCCATTGTAGGAGCAAGGGATGACGTGTTAGGAGGTGGGTGTTGCCAATTTATGAGATTCTATGTTTGGGGCCATTGTAGGTTCAGTCACGGCTGTAATGGAAGGATATGGATGATGTGCAGGCAAATAAGATGTAGCTTGGCATCATTTTCGGCACAGACATTGAGGGCCAAAGGACCTGTTCCTGTGCTGTAGTGCTCTATGTACTGCACATGGAAATGGTGGCAGCCCACTCAAGCACAACTCACCGAGAGGTACCCAATAGAGTTTCTGAAGAAATCAGACATAGTAGCTTCTACATTTAATTCTGGAGGAAGAGCATTTTCAACTGCAAAGCACAATGTACAATGCTTTGCAATCAGATTTATACATGAGTGAGTTTTGGTTCGAGAAGCAAAAAAAAAAAGGTTATTTACATGTTTAGTCCACATAAACAACTTCACTGGAGTTTCACTCACCTACTAAACAAAACTGGAGTGTGAGGCTGTATTCTTTCTGGCCTCTGATGTGTTTCATGGTACAATAATAGAAACCAGTGGCCTGCGAAGTTTCCCAGTTTAGCAACATCAGACTCCCATCAAGCCGTACTCTGTACTGATCGCCCTCTCCTGCTAGACAGGTTGATGCAGGGGTCATCATAGAGAACCAATGAATTCTACTGAACAGTAGAAGGCTGTCTGATCTAATATTCTTATGCCAGTCCTCTAGAAGAAATAACCAGTTGGTCCCATCGCCCTGCTATTCAAAAATAATCCTTTGCTTATGATACAGATTTATAGCAACGATTTATCTTGTTTCAAGAGTAAACATTTTTGCCCTTCTAAGGTACCGTTTAACAAACGTGGAGTGAAACAGCTGCTTGAAAGTAAGTGAAGATCAAATAAACCTAAAAATTAAAAATTAAAACAGAAAATGCTATAAATACTCAGCAACACAGCCCATGCCTGTGAGAAGAGAAACAGGGTTTGCTTCTAAGGTTAAATATGTTTTGTCATAATGTTCCCAATTTTCTGGCTAGATCTGGATTATCAAATGGAATTTATTACAAGTAATGTATTTGTGAAGGACAAAAATGGTGAGCGGAAATAGTAAATTGAACTAATAAGTATAAAGGATCTTAGGTGCATTAAGCAAGCAAATGTCAAACAAAATATTTGGCGTATTGTCAGAAAGACAAAGTATGAAAGCAGTGAAATTATGCTATGGTATTTAAGAGGTTTCAAGTCAGCACATGGAAATGAAGGGATATGGATCGTGTGCAGGGGTCTTACCCAAAATGTTGCCTATCCATGTCCTCCAGAGATGCTGCTTGACCCGCTTGATTACTCCAGCACTTTGTGGAAGTTTTAAGATTAGTTTATCTTGGAATAATATTTGACAAGGACGTTGTGGGCTCAAGGGCCTGTTCCTTTGCTGTACCCTTCTTGTTCTATGTTAATTGTATTAATTGTTAGGCCTCAGTTGGAGTACTGTGCACCATTCCGGTCACTGCACTAAGGGAAGGATATAGATAAGATTTACAAGGGCGTTGCCAAAATTGGAGAATTGTAGAGTTGGGGATACCAACTATACTATAATCGTTTTATTTGGAACAAAGGAAACTCAGAGGATACTTAATTGTGTACAACATTATGAAAGCCTAAACAGGTAAAAACAAAGTGGTTCCTATTTCCCTTGGCAGAATTCAACAATTAGTGTATTTTAATCTACATTTCCTTACCATCATCTGCTTTGATCTGGTGTTTTCACACCTTACCCTTCCAAAACTCTGGACTCCCTCTCCCCTAACTCTCAGTCTGAAGAAGGGTTTCGACCCGAAATGTCACCCATTCCTTCTCTCCAGACACGCTGAGTTACTCCAGCATTTTGTGTCTATCTACAGTGAAAAGCTTTTGTGTTGCGTGCTATCCATTCAGCGAAATGACTAGGAATTAGGAGATAGATTTAAGTTAATTGGTTGAAGGATTAGAGAAGAGTTGAGGGAAGTTGTTTGCACCCATAGAATAATTACATGCTTGGTTAGAGAATGGGGGCAACAACCTTCATCACTAAAAAGTAACATAATGGTCAGGATTCAACATTTGTACTATTCAAACAAAAAAACATTTACTGTAAGCAAGGAGAACAAACATTTAGTAAAACGGGCATTTTTATATATTTTTAAAAAGATACATCTTTTTCCCAGGATGAGGAGTATTGGGGAGGCAAATAGGATATTCTTACTATTATATTTGTTTGCTCACACACTCCCATCATTTATCACTTCATTGTATATTTGCTTTTTCTTTTACTGAGGGTCTGATGGCAAGAAACTTATGAAAGTCTGTTGAAATCAACAAGCAGATTTTGTCCAACATACCTATGACATGTGCCTGGGACTTCCCCTCTCGCCACCAGTGGGTCATAGGATTGCTGATAGTTGTCCGACTCAGCTCTGGGGTCAGACAATAAATAGCAACGGGAGAGCCTTTCAAAGGAATGAAAACTTCAACTGAAAGGCAAGATGACACACCAGCATGTTTACTGCAATAAATTTCAATAATATCCACAATTTTGTAATGCTATTCTTTCTTGAAGACTAATTAAGGTGGAACTCCCTCTGCACATGTCAATGTAGTGTCCAGGTTGCCATGTTTCAGAGAATGTTTTCGCAGGAAAATTTGAAGAAAAACAAATCACCTTTCCTGGTCTCAGGGGATTTCAAAACACTTGGTGTTCAATTAAGTTATTTTGAAATTTAATCATAGTTTCACAGCAAGGTCCCTCAAACCGTTGTGCTAAAGACATTTAGCCTGTTCTGGTTATATTGGTGAGGGAGAAATAATCGTCAGAACTCTGAAAAGGATTGTCCTACATTTCCCTGAATAATGTTCTGGAATCTTTCGATCATCTGCGCCGCCAAGAGGATCCATGGAATGTCATGCCAAGTCCCAGGCATTATCAAGCCTGAGCAATAGCGACCAATCGAGGCCCGAGCTTCTGGGACCAGCCTACGAGGTCTCTTGTAACCAATTAGGTTTTTTGGCTGCTAAAGGCACACTAGGCTCCAAGGTTTTAAAATGACCATCCACAAATTACCATAGCCTTTTCCCCAGATTTTATTTTTGTTAGAGACAGGCTTATGCACAGGAATTTGAGGGATTTTCTCATAAAACAGCTGTTGTGAAGGACAGTGATCATTGAGGGTGTAAGGGGCAGAAACATGTCCAGCTACCTGACTTAGTTAAGTGAGAAATGTTTGTTTTTTGAGAAAAGACTTAGCTTTTATCTATTATTTGTGGAATGGCTAGGAGCATTGCCTTTGAATTTAAAATTAGGTTTTAAGAATTCTTAACCAGCCAAAGGGATGTGACTTACCTGTCTCCCCTTCTCTTCCCAAGATTCGATGAATAGGGTCCGTGATTTCAGAAGTTCCTTTGAGTGAATTTGTGAACTGTAGAAACTGGTCACTTAAAGTTTTAACATTCTTGTGATCATCTGTTTGGTCACTTTTGTTAAGCCGACAAAGTAAACGAGAAGAACACGGAGAATCTCCTTTGCAACGGAGAATGAAAGAAATAAGGATAAAATACACAGAAAATATATGTAAAACAAAAAGAAAGGGAAAGAATGGGGAGAAAAACAGTATGAAAGCTTAACCATGTGAAATAGGGATACGCTTTTTAATACATTTTCAAGAGCTAGTGCTGGTTTACAATTACCATTTGTTTATTTCACAGAAGAACAAATCTATTTCTTTATAGATATAGATTAGATAACAGTTTAACTAACCTTTTATCCTTCTGAGGGAAATCAGAAGACATACAAAAATAATGTCAAAATATCCACACATCTCCACATTTGAAGGATATCAATGCTATATGCCTATGTTGAGAGTTTGTATTGAGTAACAGGCAGCAGGAGAAAGAACATTAAACTCAGGTGCACTCCAACCCCCATTGTTGGGTGAGGAGGCCTCACAAAGAAACTTATTATTTGTACTGTTAGGATTCTATTGACTTTTAAAAGTGGCCACTGCTAAAAACCAGATTCAGCCAAAAAAGGGAAACGTTGATTAGAAAACAGTAAATGGACAAAAGAAATACGATTTTAAAAAAAGGCACAAAGTGCTGGAGTAACTCTGCAGGTCAGTCAGCAACCCTGGTGAAGATGGATAGGTGACATTTTGGATCGGGACCCTTCTAAAAACAGTGTTCTGAAGCCTAGTTCAAGAGCAATATTAATTCATTCACATTAATTTATGTACATTAATTTATATTGGTGTGCATGGTCATTGAGAACGTTGACATCAATGTTCGAGTAACAATGCTGTTATTTTGGCACCATATTGATGAAGATAATAGAGCGGATCAGTCAGTGGGCTATCCAGCAGTGGTTGGTGTATGAAATTGTGTGAATAACGACAAGTAATTTAACTTCATTATGTTTTAATAACCTTGAGACACAGACTATTGACAAAGCCCCCACATTCCTCTTGTCCACTCCCTGTCGGAACTGCCTCCAGATGGCACACATGCTCTAGATAACAAACTCCAGGAATAGTCTGTACAAATACCCGACATGGATTAGGAATATAGTGCCTGATCCACAGTTGGCACCAGTCATGGCACAGGTAATGCAGACAATCTTGTCCTTCAATCAGACTAGGAATATTATCATGACGACATACAACTATTCTCTGATGGGGTCAAGAGGCAGACCTCATTCGAGTTGCCAGAGAGCAAGGAAGTACTAGGGAATGTACGCTGATATTAATATCGCCCAAAAGGATCAGTTGTTTCCCACTGGGTTGAGGACCAGGATGTTTTCAAGGTTATGGCTAGTTTCCCTCTCCCGTGACTCTCAGTTTGAAGAAGGGTCTCAACCCGAAACATCACCTATTCCTTTTCCCCAGAGATGCTGCCTGACCCGCTGAGTTATTCCAGCATTTTGTGTCTATCTTTGGTTAACCAGCAACTGCACACCCTTCCTACACATTTGGCTTGAATAATACAGTTTCCAGTGACCTTGGTGAATTTAAAGGCAGTGGGAATTATATAAGAAGCCAAGAGCCTGGTTCCAACCACAGGCCTACATGTTTTGGGTATGTTACAAAACTTACCTTCAGCGGCGCTGCAGTTCTGGCCCTGGCCGCGTGCGCGACTTTGGAGCCTTTGGGGGGGGGGGGGGGGGGGGGGGGGTTTAAAATGCGTTTTTTCTCCTGCCTGTCCTGGATATATTTTCTTGGGGTGCTAGCTAATGCTGAACAATTGTTCCGACTGCCGTTCTGTATATTTTTTGTTTTAAATCGCGGGACAATTTCAGCGCTGGAGTAAAATAAATTCCGCTTCTAATGCCATCAATGCCAATAACCAGGACGGATTTCACATACGGGACAGCTAAAGGTAAGCCGTTTATTTTACATATAAACGTGCTTCTTAGGATGACCTTAATCCAAATTTTACATTGCGAAAAGGTGATTTAGGCCCCATACGAACCAGCAGTAATTTTCCTGCCGATATGGGGTTTAAATTCACTACAACCGCAACATTAATTTGCGGGAATTAAATTTAAGTCCCGCAAATTAATGAACATTTTAATCATCTTGCGAGTGGGTTTTTGTGGAACGCGATCGATTGGAACGTTGCGGTTGCGGTGAATTTAAACCCCATATCGGCAGGATATAAACCCCATAAATTCCTTCTATTTGGCCTATAAATTCATGACAATAAGATTTAAAAATCATGTTATATTGTGAATTCTTGTGTGAATGTTATTTGGACACTTAGGCTATTTAAAAATGTTAATCTTTTCTTAAGAAATGGATGGATGTTTAGATCTAGTAATTGAATTTTGTAATTAGTTACAATTAGGTAACTAACTAATTATATGCTTTAATTTCAGGTCATCCAAGTAAGATTGTTTCATATTTGTTTCAAAATGCTTCACTCTATAATAACTGAACATTTTTTTGAGTTCCCTTAATTTTTAAGAAAGTTATGGGCTTTTGACTGTCCTCGATCACAGCTTTTGTGTTAAGTCAATGGAAAAGCAATAGGGAACAAGATGCTAATTTCCAAGTATGAAAATGGCCATCATTTTTTTAATACTGAAGATATGAAAGTGAATTAGATGTCAAATTAAACTTATTTTTATGCTTTATCTGATGGGATAAATTGCAGACTTGATTTTTAAAATCTCAAAATTTTGTAACATTGGTACTACCCAGAGAGTTGTGAATTTATGGAATTTCTTGCCACAGAAGGGCAGTGGAGGCCAAATCACTGGATGGATTTAAGAGAGTTGTATAGAGCTCTAGGGGGCTAATGGAGTCAAGGGATATGGGGAGAAGGCAGGCACGGGTTATTCATGGCGAACGATCAGCCATGATCACAATGAATGGCGGTGCTGGCTCGAAGGGCCGAATGGCTTCCTCCTGCACCTATTTTATATGTTTCTATGTTTCTGATGCAGGCATATTCTGGAGCCCAGCTCAGGCTGTGACCCAGAAGGAGCCGAACATCAGGATTTCGGAATAATCAGGTGCTGGGCTACAGGAGTTTTACCTTGCCTGGCTTTGTGGAGGGACAGAACTTTTCTTTGCAACTTGATTATGTCTCATCCTAAGAAGATGCAAGTTGTATCTCGATAGAACAATCGTGTGAGGACGTGAGTAGTTGAAGGATGCCGCTGTCCCGCTACGACCTCCCACCAGCAGGGGGAGCGGCACGTCAGCAATTCCGGGAGCGCTGTCGATCGGCCACCACCAGCCCGGTTAGGCCGGCACGAGCGCCAGCGCCAGCGCGAGCGCGGTGTGAGAGAAGGTGCTGGAAGCGGGACGCCGGCGCCACAGCGGCTTTAAAACTGGTATGGTTAACATTCCGTCTGTTGTCGGAAGTCGGGAAGCAACAATGAAAGTACACGGCTGGAAATTTAATACAGTCGGGAGGCGCGGAGAAAGGGGGGCAAACTGTTCGTCGCCGGCGACAGTCTGTGGCGTGGAAGGAAAAGCAGAAAGTAGCGTGAGGCGGCACTTGGTGCAGTGTGGGGACGGGGCAAACCGTGTAGTGGGATATTAGAAAGGATTTCAGTCTGGGAGCAGAGAGGTTTGCAGTGTGGGAGAGGGCTGCTGCAGTGTGGGAGAGGGCAGACACAAAATGCTGGAGTAACGCAGCATCTATGGAGAGAAGGAATGGGCGACGTTTCTGGTAGAGACCCTTCTTCAGACTGAAGGAGAGACCCTTCTTCAGACCAGTATCTTTGCTTCAGACTGATATGAGGGGAGGGGAGGGGGTGGGACAAAGATATAATGTAGTCGGAGACAGTAAGACTAGTGGGAGAACTGGGAAGGGGATGGGGATGGAGAGAGGGCTATCTGAAGTTAGAGAAGTCAATGTTCATACAGCTGGGGTGTAAGCTACCCAAGCAAAATATGAGGTGCTGTTCCTCCAATTTGCGCTGGGCCTCGCTCGGACAATGGAGGAGGCCCAGGGCAGAAAGGTCAGATTGGGAATGGGAGGGGGAGTTGAAGTGCTGAGCCACCGGGAGATCAGGTAGGTTAAGGCGGACTGAGCGGAGGTGTTCAGCGAAACGGTCGCCGAGCCTGCGCTTGGTCTCCCCAATGTACAGAAGTTGACACTTGGAACAGCGGATACAGTAGATGAGGTTTAGAGGAGGTACAAGTGAATCTCTGCCTCAGCTGGAATAACTGGTTGGGTCCTTGGATGGAGGGAAAGGGACAGGTGTTGCATCTCCTGCGGTTGCAAGGGAAAGTACCTGGGGAGGAGGTGGTTTGGGTGGGAAGGGACGAGTTGATCAGGTAGTTTCGGAGGGAACGATCTCTCCGGAAAGCAGAAAAGGGTGGAGGTGGGAAGATGTGGCCAGTGGTGGAATCCTGTTGGAGGTGGCAAAAATGTTGGAGGATTATATGCTGTATGCCATGGCTGATGGGGTGGAAGGTGAGGACAAGGGGGACTCTGTCCTTGTTACGAATGGGGAGTAAGAGCGAACTGTAAGAATGTGAGGGGGAGTAAGAGCGGAACTGTGGGATATCGAGGAGACCCTAGTGAGAGCCTCATCTATAATGGAAGAGGGGAATCCCTGTTTCGTAAAGAATGAGGACATCTCTGATACCCTGGTATGGAACACCTCATCGTGGGTGCAGATGTAGCGTAGATGGAAGAATTGGGAGTAGGTGATAGTCTTTACAGGAAGCCGGGTGGGAAGAAGTTTCGTCATGATAGCTATGGGAGTCAGTAGGTGTCAGTCAATAGTCTATTTACTGTAATGGAAACGGTGAGATCTAGAAACGGTAGGGAGATGGTCTAAGTGAATTTGAGTGCAGGATGGAAACTAGTGGTGAAGTTGATGAAGTCAGTGAGTTCTGCATGGGTGCAGGCTGTGGCACCTATGCAGTCGTTAATGTAGCGGAGGTAGAGTTCAGGGATAGTGCTAGTGTACGCCTGGAACAGGGATTGTTTGACGTACCCTACAAAGAGGCAGGCATAGCTGGGGCCCATGCGAGTACCCATAGCTACTCCATCGATTTGGAGAAAGTGGGAGGAGTCGAAGGAGAAGTTGTTGAGGGTAAGGACCAGCTCTGCTGGGCGAGAGGTGTGGGAGAGGGTGTTGTGTTTGAGAGGAGGGCAGACGGGTGTAGTGTAGGTGGGCAAGGCAGAGTGGGGTTTCATGTGGCGCAGGGGCAGTGTAAGCGAGCGACAACCTCACATTCTTGCATCTGCCAAATTCTTGTTAACTTACTAGGCTTGTCTATAGTTCATTGAAGCTTCTTTACATCTTCCTCCCTGCTCACATTTTATAATATAGTATTATCAGCACAAAGGAAAGAAAGATGTCATTGGTTCCCTCAGTCAGATCATTGACTTAAATTGTAAAAAGCTGGAGCATAAGTATCAATCCCAGCAGTACTGTACGATGAGCCAACCTGAGAAAGATCCATTTATTTCTATTCGGTCTGTCACAGTATTGCAACTAACTGCAATGTTAATCAGTTTCCTATGTGGGACTTCATTGAAAGCCTTCTGAAAATCCAATGCTTGTCACATGCTCAAAGAACTCAATAGAAAGGCATTCTTGCCGTAGAGGGAGTACAGAGAAGGTTCACCAGACTGATTCCTGGGATGTCAGGACTTTCATATGAAGAAAGACTGGATAGAATCTGGTTGTACTCACCAGAATTTAGAAGATTGAGGGGGGATCTTATAGAAACATACAAAATTCTTAAGGGGTTGGACAGGCTAGATGCAGGAAAATTGTTCCCGATGTTGGGGAAGTCCAGAACAAGGGGTCACAGTTTAAGGATAAGGGGGAAATCTTTTAGGACTGAGATGATAAAAGCATTTTTCACACAGAGAGTGGTGAGTCTCCGGAATTCTTTGCCACAGAAGGTAGTTGAGGCCATTGGCTATATTTAAGAGGGAGTTAGATGTGGCCCTTGTGGCTAGAGGGATCAGGGGGTATGGAGAGAAGGCAGGTAAGGGGTACTGAGTTGGATGATCAGCCATAATCATATTGAATGGCGGTGCAGGCTCGAAGGGCCGAACGGCCTTCAACTGCACCTATTTTCTATGTTTCTAAATGCGCACGGCCATGTAGTTGTTTTTGGTGGGTTGTGGGTGCTGAGTTGTGAAGTGTGTTTGCGGTTTGCTTTGGCAGATAATGCACATTGGGACGAAGTGGAGAGAATATAAAGAAAAGGGTTATGAGGATTAACTGGGTATGAAATGGTTATATGCAATGAGAGAATAGGTATGTGGAAATTAACATGGTTGTTGCTTTAAATGTTTTCAAGATATGGACATTTTTTTTTGATTGTCGTGAGGAATAGGAGCAAGGAATAATTGGAATTTAGGGGATTATCAAGGTGTATAGAGTTATTAACAATTGTACGGTGCTTTTAATTGTAGGCAGATTATAGATTGCGTGTTGCATAATGTCACTATCTTGAGCACTCAGCAGGTTTCAGAGCTGGCCTGGAATACTAAGGGAATGGAGTTTTGGAAGAGATAACTGATTAAATGTAGAGATGAATTTAGAGTAGGTGGTAGAGTTGAATGATAGGTTATGCAATCAAAAACAAATATTTGAGACCAGGTTAATTACCGTTGCAAGTAATTAAAAATAACAGATTAAAACAAGGATTTTAAGAAATGTGGCGTTATGTTTTCTTGGTTCTGCATTTCCATGTAATCATTCTGTCATATCTGTCAATCACCCCCATTGAATACTCAGACAGGCACCAGAAAGATATAAGATTGAAACATGTAAGATTATTATGGGTTTGGACACACTAGAGGCATGAAACATGTTCCCGATGTTGGGGGAGACCAGAACCCCGGGCCAGAGTTTGAGGATAAGGAGTAAACCATTTAGAACGGAGACGAGGAAACAATTTTTCTCACAGAGAGTTGTGAGTCTGTGGAATTCTCTGCCTCAGAGGGCGGTGGAGGCAGGTTCTCTGGATGCTTTCAAGAGAGAGCTAGATAGGGCTCTTAAAAATAGTGTAGTCAGGGGATATGGGGAGAAGGCAGGAACGGGGTACTGATTGGGGATGATCAGCCATGATCTCATTGAATGGCGGTGCTGGCTCGAAGGGCCAAATTGCCTACTTCTGCACCTATTGTCTATAAAGCTGAATAGTCACTGATTTTTTAAATATTATTCCTCCTCTCAAGTAGTTGGATCGTGCTGAAACTAACAAAAGATGAGAGTCACTAGCCCAGCAGGGATGTGTTTGAGCCAGTCCATTTCCACGACAGCTCGACGCCGCAGGTGGAAGCGGAAGACCATGTTGGTACTGACTGATGTTTCAGCAGCCAAGCAGCTGAGCGTGCTCACGCGGCGTTGCTGCTTACTTGCTCCCTATCGCCGCAGAATGAAGAGACCACGCCACAGGCACAGCACAGTAAATGCCGTTGAATGGGAAAGTGCCAAAGAAAAGTGTGAGGATGATGAAAATCTGAAATCAAATACTGGTGAATTACATAAGGAAGAAAATAAAACTGAGCCCCCATCTCAAAACTCGGAGGAAAAGGTCAACAACAGTTCATTAAAAAAGAGCAGGACTTTAATAGAACAGGCGAATGGAAGTGAGGAGAAAGAGGAAGGAATCGAGCAACAGTGTTTGAATACAGGCTTGTTTACAATTAATGGTGGGCTTAGTGGTGAATCATTTGAAGATTTTGTTGACACTGCATCCTCTGGAGTCGATGCACGATTATGTTTCACTGCAACTAACACTGGGAATGAACAAAGTATAGTCCTCATGTCACCATCACAGGTATGAAAGAGTTTTGTTTTTCTCCTTGATACTTCAACCCCTCGCCCTCCATGAGGTGTTGAATTATCGGACTTCTGAACAATCCTTTTAAAAGTTAAGGTACTGTCTGATTCACCTCTACCCCATTGCGAACGTTGGACTTTGCCTCGGGAACTGGTGCACTGCAACACTGAGACCTTAAGACACAGCAGCAGAATTAAGCCATTCAGCTCACAGAGTGTGCTCTGCCACTTGATCACGACTGGTCTATTTTTCTCTCTCAATCCCATTCTCCCGCCTTCTCCCTGTAAATTTTGAAGCCCTTCCTAATCAACAACCTATCAATCTCTGCTTTAAAAATACCCAATGACTTGGCCTCTACAGCTTTCTGTGGCAATGAATTAAACAGATTCACCACCATATAGCTAAAGAAATTCCTCTGTATCTCTGTTCTAAATGAACATACATTTGTTTGGCTTCTCCAATTCCAGGTAGTCCTTGCTTTCTCTCTCCTTCCCCTCCCCTTTCCAGCTCTCCCACTAGCCTACTGTCTCCACCTCTTCCTTTCATTCCTCCCCCCACCCCCAACCCCCCCCCCCCCCCAAAACATCAATTTGAAGAAGGGTCTTGACCCGAAACGTCGTCTATTCCTTCTCTCCATAGATGCTGCCTCACCCGCTGAGTGCAAAACTGCTGAATGCAAAACCTCCTCTGGACCCTCTCCAATGCCAGCACTTCTTTCCTCGGATATGGAGCCCAAAACTGCAGTCAATATTCCAAACATGGTCTGACCAGCACCTTATAAAATCTCAGCTTTACATCCTTGCATTTATATAATTGTCATCTCAATTGAATGCTAACATTGCATTTGCTTTCTGTACTACTGACTCAACCTGTAAATTAATATTTTGCAAATCCTGCACCAGCACTTCCAAGTCCCTTTGCACCTCAGATTTCTGAATTATATTCCCGTTTAGAAAATAGTCTACACCTTTAGTCCTTCCACCAAAGTGCATAACAGTACACTTTGCCATGCTGTATTGCATTCACCATTCTCCAAACCTATCCAATTTCTTCTGCAGACTCCCTGCTTCCTCAACTCCATCTTTGGGGTGGAAGATTGCAACCTTCATGTGGTCCGCCCTGTTTCGACGAATGCAATCAAACCGACGTGCACAATCAAATAAGATCAAATAGAACAAGTTGTCCTACAACTTTAGGCTGTGCATGCCATACGCAAGAAGAAGAAGAAATCCATCTTTCCCTCCACATATCTTCATGTCACCTGTAAACTTGGCTACAAATCCATCATTCCCCCACCCCCAGCCTTGAAGTATTCACTCACTGGCCTTTCTGTTGCTCTTTACCAATGTTGTTTTTTTCTTTGTGAGCCCAGAGATTGACTGTTATAAGACATTATGTTATTTAATCCTTGTTCAGAGTGAAAGACACATTTTTACCACGAATTTCAAATTTCCTTGTCACTGCTGCTTTTTTTTTTACACAGAAACTGACTTTTCGAGGAAGATGTCAAGTAATGTGCCTGTATGGGAGTGTCCAGGTATTCGGGTTTACAATTAGAGAGGGGCAGCCCGCACACCATCTGTACTCTTTACCAACACATGCTGCGCTCAGCATCGAGGCTCTGCCTCATTGTAAACCAGGCCTGACGAAGCGCGAAATGAAAATGGAAGTGAAATCAGTTCTACGACACCATGTAGCAGCAGGTGAGGATCTGGAATCCACGGAAAAAAATATTTGTTGTTAGGCCAGATGCATCAAATGTCTATTGTACCATTTGTGTAGCAAGATGGTGGTGCGTGGTACATGGGGTGTGCAGGAATTTATTCCTATTGCAAGTTGTAAGAGCCTTGTCTGCTGGCTTTAGCAGAGCTGAAATGTAAGTTTCCAGCGCACCCCTGGATGGCCTTTCTCATTCTGCACTCACTGAACTTGAGGTCACCGAAATGTTGTTGCCCGTGTCCTAACTTGGATCAACTTCTGTTCACCAATACTCAAGCATACTATCTCCCGGTTAAGTAACACCTTGCCTTTAAAATATGTAGGCAGGAACTGCAGATGCTGGTTTAGACCAAAGATAGACACAAAATGCTGGAGCAACTCAGCGGGACAGGCAACATCTCGGGAGAGAAGGAATGGGTGACGTTTCGGGTCGAGACCCTTCCCTTGACCGGAAACATCACCCATTCCATCTCGCTAATTACTCTTGGCAACATTTGTGTTAAATAATGTTCCTGTAAAGGTGCAAGGGTGCATATAGGCAGAAATTGTTGTAGAATAAAATTGGGAGTGTAAATCCTGGGATTTACATTTTTCTAAATTCTGCACCTTTTATTGTGACAACTAGTAATGACCGTAAATAGATACCCAGGAAGGCTACCAACAGTATAAAAAGTAAAACAAAATGAGGTTTGCATTCTTTTTGTGAAGTTTAAGGTCATTTATAATATAGTCTGAAGAAGGGTTTCGACCCGAAACGTTGACTATTTCCTTCACTCCATAGATGCTGAGTTTCTCCAGCATTTTTGTCTTCCTAAAATATATTGACAGTGCTTTACTCTTTATCTGACCCATTTGGTATCTGTCCTAGATGTGTTTGTTGGGATGGAATGAGAGGGTTTGCCAAGCTGAAATCGCTTCCCTAATTTTTCTAGCTGAATTCAGGTTGTGATAATAGGTCATCAACCTAAAACATGGACTGTGTTTCTCTCTGAAAAATGCTGCTGGACATGCTGAGTATGTCTAACACTCGCATTTTAGTTTAGGATTGCTAATGAGGGTATTTTGGTGTGGTGCTCCTAATCTCTATTTATTGCAGCTTCAAGACATACTTTGATGAAGGAGGTGACATCTTCAAGCTCAGTCGTGCTGTTGGAGCATCTTGATAGCCCAGAAACACTGTTTCTGTCCAACTTCTCTGACTACAAGGAAATATTTGCATCACATTCAGTGAGTGGCTTATAAGATTTACAACCACATCCAAAGAATGCTGTCTGGGTTTAGTGCATTTGTTTGTGAGCGTCCAGGACGTTATCACTGTTGAGTGACTCTTGTTCTGTGGATAAATGTAGGGCTGCCTACAACACTGGGGTTGTGTTATGCATTGGTTTGTACTGAAAACTGCAGATCTCTGTCCGAGCAGCCTTTAAAATAGGCTTTCACATGCTAACCATTGTTTGTTATTTACTAATCTGAATAAAATAGGATCAATAAGACTGGATGCAATTGAAGATTAAGAGACATGTAAATTGAATTGGAATGGTAAACTAGGGATAATACTGATGTAAGAAAATAAACAGCTTGGCAGTTTTCTGAACATTCCAAAATACTTTATTGTCAATTTAAAGTGCGGTCACTGTCATAAAATACAATGTACAATAATAGCCATAGAAAGCTTCATCATGCAGAATGAATATGGTTAATTTATTATAGGGTCCGTTGCCTTACCAATTACTTCCAATGTCTGTCAGAGATACTTGAGCAGTTTTATAAAATGTCAACATGAGGTACAGATGTTGTATTGGGATTTGAAGATGGTCGAGGATTACTTGGGTACTGTGAGCAAATTAGGCTATTGCTCTTGAGAATTGCTGAAACTGCAATAAGCCGCTCATTCATTTAATTGGTGCTGAGAGTCTTCGTTGTGGTGTTATATCTCATGATTGGCCTTTATACATTTATTGCAGATGGCCAAACCATTATTCCTGATGCAGCCTTAACTGAGTATAGTTTAACATTTCTGCATCAAATTATACGGTGAAGTTAATTTATTTTTTGGGATCTTGCCTTTCAGAAAGGGATGATTTCTGGGAAAGTTGCATTCAATGAATGCGCAGCATTGGCGTCCATTGGGGTAGTTGTTCTTCCCGATGATCAGGGGATGAATATGTCCGAAAGCTGGATGGCCACAGTGCAGGAACTTGTAAAGACGTGTCTTGGTAAGCATTGTGGACTTGATGTAGATGGAGTAAGGATTTGGAACATGGCAAGTATGAAGATTTCGTGTTTTTGCTGCCCTTGTTATATCATTGCTTTACACGGGCATTCACCAGAGAGTTCTACAGTGTGAATACAGGCCCTATGACTGCTCATGTCATGCCAACATTATGCCTCTCTATACTAATGACAGTTGCTTAAACATAAAATAGGTGCAGGATTAGATCATTCGGCCCTTTGAGCTAGCACTGTCATTTAATATGATCATGGCTGATCATCTAAAATCAGTACCCCGTTCCTGCTTTTTCCCCATATCTCTTGATTCCTTTAGCCCTAAGAGCTAAATCTAACTCTCTTGAAAACATCCAGTGAATTGGCCTCCACCGCCTTCTGTGGCAAGGAATTCCACAGATTCACAACTCTGGGTGAATAAGTCTTTCCTCATCTCAGTCCTAAATGGCCTACACCTTATTCTTAAACTGTGACCCCTGGTTCTGGACTCCCCCAACATCGGGAACATTTTTCCTGCATCTAGCCTGTCCAATCCTTTAAGAATTTTATGTTTCTATAAGATCCCCTCTCATCCTTCCAAATTCCAGTGAATACAAGCCCAATCGACCCATTCTTTCATCACATGTCAGTCCTACCATCCCGGGAATTAACCTGGTGAACCTGCCCTGCACTCCCTCAATAGCAACAATGTCCTTCCTCATATTAGGAGACAAAAATTGCGCACAATACTCCAAGTACTGTCTCACTAGGGCCCTGTGCAACTGTAATAGGACCTCCTTGCTCCTAAACTCAAATCCTCTCGCAATGAAGGCCAACATGCCATTAGCTTTCTTCACTGCCTGCGGTGCCTGCATGCTTACTTTCAGTGACTGATATACAAACACACCCAGGTCTCATTACACCTCCCCTTTTCCTAATCTGATACAATTCAGATAATAATCTGCCTTCCTGTTCTTGCCACCAAAATGGATAACCTCCCATTTATTCACATTATACTGCATCTGCCCACTCGCCCAACCTATCCAAGTCACCCTGCAGCCTCGTGGCATCCTCATCGCAGCTCACACTGCCACCCAGCTTTGTGTCATCCGCATACTTGAGATGTCACATTTAATTCCCTCGAACTAAATCATGAATATAGTTTGTAAATAACTGGGCTTGTGGCACCCCACTGGTCACTGCCTGCCATTCTGAAAAGGACCCGTAAATTCCTACCCTTTGCTTCCTGTCTGCCAACCAGTTCTCTATTCATGTCAATACCCTATCCCCCAATATCATGTGCTTTAATTTTGCACACTCATCTCTTGTGTGGGACCTTGTCAAAGGCTTTTTGAAAGTCCAGATACACCACATCCACTGGCTCTCCCTTATCCATTCTACTTGTTACATCCTCAGAAAATTCCTGAAGTTTAGTCAAGCATGATTTCCCCTTCATAAATCCATGCTGACTTTGACCGATCCTGTCACTGCTTTCCGAAGGCACTGCTATGACATCTTTAACAATCAACTCGAGCATCTTCCCTAGTACCGATGTAAAGCTAACTGGTCTATAATTCCCTGTTTTCTCTCCCCCTCCTTTCTTAAAAAGTTGGGTTACATTGGCTACCCTCCAGTGCACAAGAACTGATCCAGAGTCGAGAGAACATTGGAAAATGATCACTAATGCATCCACGATTTCTAGAGCCATCTCATTGAGTATTCTAGAAAGCAGATCATCAGGCCCTGGGGATTTATCTGCCTTCATTCCAACAGTTTACCTAACACCATTTCTTGATTAATGTAGATTCTACCTCCCTCCTACTAGATCCTTGGTCCCCTAGTATTTCTGGAAGATTGATTTCCTTCGTGAAGACGGAACCAAAGTACTTGTTTAACTGTTCTGCCATTTCCTTGTTTCCCAATATAAATTCCCCTGTCTCTGATTGTAAGGGACCTACATTTATCTACACTTTTCCTTTTTATATATCTAAAGAAGCTTTTAGAGTCCGTTTTTATATTTCCCCGCAAGCTTTCTTTCATACTCTTTCCCGCCCCCCCCCCCCCCCCCCTTCTTAATTAACCTCTTTGTCCTCCTCTGAGTTCTAAATTTCTCTGAGTCCTCTGGTTTGCTGCTTCTGGTTTATCCAATTTATTTGCCTTTTCCTTGGATATAACACTATCCTTGATTTCCTTCGTTAGCCACGGTTGAGCCGCCTTCCCATTTTATTTTTTCGCTAGACAGGGATGAACAATTTTTGGTGTTCATCTATGCGGTCTTTAAATCTCCACAGTCAACCCTTTAAGTATAATTTGCCAGTATCCTAATCTGGCAGGTTATTATCTGCAAAAAAAATGAAACGCTCTATTTTGACACACAAAATAAAGTATATTACCTAAACTTTTGAGTACTGAAATGCACATACAGCAAATAATTAGGAAAGCTAACATATGTTATCATTTATTGCAAGGGAAATTAAAATACAGAAGTATGGTTATGATTCAGATATATAAAGGGCATTGCTGAAATCACATCTGGAGATCAATGTACAGTATTGGTCTCATTATTTAAGGAAGGGGATAAATGTATTGGAAGCAATCGTAGAAAACAGATATGTGGAATAGACAGGTTATTGAATGAGGAAAGGTTGGTGAGTCAAGGCTAGCATATGCTAGCGTATAAAAAAGTGAGAGGGGATTCTATTTAAAGCATCCCGAGGATTAGGCAGTATGGTTATGAAAAGGATGTTTATTTTTCTGAGACTATCTAAAACCCTAGTCCTTAAATGTTTCAATAAAGAGGAGAGACAAGAAACTGCAGATGCTGGAATCTTGAGCAAAATACGAAATGCTGGCCGAATTCAGCAGGGCTGCCTGACACACTGAGTTCCTCCAGCACTTTAATTCATAACAAGTAAGCGACACAAGGTTACCAGGGGATTACAGGAATCGGGAGGTTGTAATCATATTTGCTGCTATTGAATTGGAACTGGGTGGTTTACTTCTATTCCAGTCATGGTGTTAATATGATTAAGTTGTGCTACAGTGTGTAATGCATATATGGTTTCCTTTTAGAAGATGACAATGGGTATCCTGTCATCTTGACATGTGGAGGAAAGAATGTAGGGAAGTCAACCTTTAACAGACATCTCATGAACTCGCTTCTGAACCAGTAAGTTTTATTACACCTTGTATTAACTTTTCAATGATGGGGAATATTGCATTTCCCCACATTTAGAATGTGAATGTTTTAACTACAAAAATGATCTAATGACTGTGACTGATCCACATAGATTGGTGGCGTGTTTCATGTAGAATGGGCACTGATGGTTAAGTGATTTATTATCATACACTATCTTTTCTCAAGCTGTTGTCCGGTTTATGAATGTTATCTACCTGAGGCGATAGCAGAGAAATGTTATCATCATTTAATTATCTCTCCCACAGCATTCCATGTGTAGAATTTCTCGAACTTGACGTAGGTCAGACGGAATTTAGTCCCCCTGGCTGCATGGCACTAAACTTGGTGACAAAGCCTATTTTCAGTAAGTATACAACAGAACAATGTTGATGCAGGTAGCCTTTGGAATATAGTGACTTAAAAAAAATAATAAATAAAAATGGAGCATGCTAAAGCTAAACATCTGGGGAGAAGATTATGTTATGGTTTAGTTTTAACATAAAAAAAACAAGGAGCCTGCTTTTGTCTTTGCTGTGACGGAGGATGATTTGACTTTTTTGTGCATGCATCTTCTTTGCTCATCACTCACCACCCTTTACTCCAGTTCCTGACAGGTGCATGATCTTGTATTCATACACTCATTCTTGCACTTACAGTAATTTCTATAATTATAATTATAAGACTATAATTTCTCTGCCTACTGTCATGCACATTCTCCTTTCTTTTCCCACATTCTGTTTAATTCCTTTATCTTTTAATAGGTCCTCCTTACATGCATCAGTGTGAACCGCGCAAGATGGTGTATTATGGTAATGTGCTCTGTGATCAACACCCAGATCGATACATGGACATTGTGAGGTATCTTTTTGCAGATTACAAGAAAGAAGCTCCATTGATCATAAATACCATGGGCTGGTTCAAAGGTCAGAAACCTTACAATACAATCGAGTATAGATGATAAAGCGTCATTTGGCCCTTTTAAGTTATGTTCGTATGTTTTAAAATGTTCTCACAATGCAGAAAGAGGACATTAGGCTTCTCAAATCTTTGCTTCCTCCACTTATTTCCCAGTTTCTCACTGATTTGCCAAAAACTGCACATAGATTATTATCTGAAGAAGGGTTTCGACCCGAAACATTGCCTATTTCCTTCGCTCCATAGATGCTGCCTCACCCGCTGAGTTTCTCCAGCATTTTTGTCCACTTTCGGTTTTCCAGCATCTGCAGTTCCTTCTATAACATAGATTATTTTACTTCTCAATGAAACAAAGGATAATTTACAGCAGCCCAATAACCTACCAACCATCTTCTTGGTATGTTGGAGAAACTGGAGTCCCCAGAGGAAACCTGCACCATCACAGGGAGAAAGCCAAGCTCCGAATGCTGGTCAAGATCAAGCCCAGGTTTGCTGTCCACGTGGAACAATAGCACTACCTTCTGCACCACTGCCATTCAGAAACTTGGATACTAAGATTGCTTTATTTCCATTAATTAAACCCCACTCCCACAGCATACTGGAGTATACATTCCATAGGTACCACTGCCTTCCATTTACACATGAAGTGAATATTCTTTGATATATTGTTAGCCCTTGTTCCCAGAAATAGCACGAGAGTGTAGAAATTCTCATTCCAGACTAACAGCACCTGAGATAATGATTTGCATAATTAACCTATGAGACAATTTCTTATAGAAACTTACAAAATTCTTAAGGGGTTGGACAGGCTAGATGCAGGAAGATTGTTCCCGATGTTGGGGAAGTCCAGGACAAGGGGTCACAGCTTAAGGATAAGGGGGAAATCCTTTAAGACCGAGATGAGAAAGACTTTTTTCACACAGAGAGTGGTGAGTCTCTGGAACTCTCTGCCACAGAGGGTAGTTGAGGCCAGTTCATTGGCTATATTTAAGAGTGAGTTGGATGTGGCCCTTGTGGCTAAGGGGATCAGAGGGTATGGAGAGAAGGCAGGTACGGGATACTGAGTTGGATGATCAGCCATGATCATATTGAATGGCGGTGCAGGCTCGAAGGGCTGAATGGCCTACTCCTGCACCTAATTTCTATGTTTCTATGTTTCTATGATACAGTATGCACAGTTCTAGTTTCTCCCATGTAGTTGGCAACATTGGCTAAATGATGCTTCCCATTATTGTTAGAATAAATGGCAAACCATTATATGCAAGATATTGTCTCATGTCAGATAGTTTCAAGAGCTAAATGCACTTTGCAGTTATGTCATCTCCTGCCACAATTGTTATCCACTTGTGATCTGGACACCTTCAGCAGTCATTTAAAAACTAATCTCGAGAATGGTTTTGAAAAAATGAATACAAGAGTATATTTTGGTAACTCCACTGTCTATTCCTTTTTGCTCATTATTTTGATTTTGCTGTTTAAATTTAATATAACTTTTTTACGGTAAGATAATCACTTTGATAAATTTGTATAATGATTATAGAATGGCGATTGTGTTATTAGAAGAACAATATTGAATTAATTTTTACGGGTCATCATACATTTTGGGAAAAGTCCCCGAACAAAATCATGCCATTTTACACACATGCATTTAGCCTCAATCGGTCCCTGTCAAGTCCATCTGATCTTGAACACTACCTGTCTCCCTTCCTCTTTGATAGGATTTGGCTTATCTGTTTTGATTGATCTGATTCGTCTTTTGGCACCAACACATGTGGTACAGCTGGTCGCCACGAGGGGGAGCCAAGACTCTGTGCTTCTGACAGCGGACTTTGTGCAGACAGCTGCTGGGTGGCAGACCAAGGGGAAACACCAAATTCAGCAAAAGCCCGCAGACCTCAAGTTGTCCTCAAACTCCTCATCTTCAGATGAGGAGGTGCAAATGCACGTGGGACTCCAAGGACACAAATTCATGTGCATTCATTCTGAGTTTCCTGGAGTGGAAGATGGAAGATGTTCGTAAGTATAACTATGTTATGTTAATATCTCCTATTACTCTAAACACCTAACAGGGATTCAAGTGTCTGTTCCCTCCCAATATTCAGTAGGTCAAGCAATCTCTATGAAGGGAGAAAAAGAGTCAACATTTCAGATGGATGACCAGTGAACAGTGGATACTAATTCAACAGAGTACTCGCTGTATACTGCACGAGAGAAACTGGCCAAGCTTCCTCAATACCATCCACAAGGATAAAAGGAACTGGTTCCAAGAAACCTCCAACTTCCTCCTTTTTACGTAAACTCTTTTTACACAAAGATATATTTGTGGTTATTTTCATATACAAGTCCCCTACCCACTTCTAGTCTATGTGCAATGGAAAAATTGAATACATGCATGTGAAATTTTAGGATGAGGAGGATGCATTTCGGCGAGGGGGACACACAGCTCGGGATGTGGCGATTAGGTGATCTCATTTCAAGTACAGATATATGGTCAAAGCTCTCATAGATTATTAAGCATAGAAATTAGACATTTGCTTCAACTAATATGGACCAGCATTTATGTTGTATTTAGGCTTCTATCCATCCTTCATTTTCTGACTGCAGTAAGGTCTCTTTAGAACAAATTTTGGCTATAGCAGATGGACCTACCAACAGCTGATCGCGCACCTCCCCAGCCGCTCACAACATCGTCTGCCCCCACGTGGTACCGCCCCTGCTATTCGCAGTGCCAGAAGCCCATCCCTTGCCGCTCACACCATCGGTCTTCCACACTACCTCCCTGGCTGCTTGCAGTGCCGGCTGACCCCAGCGCTCACAGCACCAACCACCCATGCTGTCCCTGTCTCGCACTGCAGCAACGGCCATTTGCAGAGCCGGCCGCCTATGCCACTTCCAGAGCGGACCTTCTCCCACCACTACTGGCCAACACAAATACCTTTGGCAGCTTTTAAGCCATGCCTTCCGCCGCCACTGTCAATCCTTACCTGCACTCCATCCCACTGGCTGCGACCATTGACTCCGCCGGCTGTCACACCTCCCTCAGCCACCTGCAGGCTGTGGCAGTCGCCTGGATTTCAGGCCCAATTCCAGGCCGAGAATCTGAAGAAGGTTCTCGACCCAAAATATCACGTATTTATATTGTCCAGAGATGCTGCCTAGCCTACTGAGTTACTCCATCTAGCACTTTGTGTCCATTTGTGCATTAACCAGCAACTGTCGTTGTTGGATTCTACTATGCATACAATGATAATACCTTACTTGGTTATAGTGGACAATCGGCAATTACGGACACCACCATTCTTCCTCCCCGCCCGATGGTCCATTATAACAAAGGTTTACTGCATATCAGCTTCAATAAATTCCCTCTTCACCCTAGTGTTTATCAAGCTTACTTAGTGTATTTATACTGTTATCCTCAACCACTCTCTATGATGTCCATTTTTTTTAAACAATCTAAAACAGCTTTGTTAATTTCTCACGATTTAGTATCTCTTGCATTGTCTTTTCATATTTCCCTTCCCCACAAGTGTAAGTAGCCTTGTTAGCAAAATTGTTTGAAATTTTAAGGTCCCTGAACTTGGCCCTGAGCCTTTCCTTTATTTGTTCTACTAGTATTGTTTTGTTGTCCCAATATTAGATGCCTGATATAATAGAGTTGTGTTGGATGCAATGCAGACAACTGCCTGGTCTTCCTGTCCTGACACCACTTCAAAGCCTCTAATTTAAAAAAAAATTTCTCCCCAGAAAATCCCGCAGCAATGTGCTGAGAGATTTGGCTCTTCTGGGTTCTTTCAGCCACCTGCAGTCATTGGACATTTGCCACTCCTTATCCTTGCACAGTATGTTGCCATATCAGGTAAGTGCCATTCCTTAAATTCTTTTTTGCTTATTTCTGTTAACTCAACACTTGATGCTTCACATATAGGTACTTTTTAATGTTTCATTTAGGTTGCATTTACCTGTGTAATCTGTTTATTTTGCTTTTGGGGACTTAATATTGTGAATTTCCAATAAACCGCACAGGAATTATGGAATGGATAATCTAATCTGATCCATCAATGGAAAATTTAGGAAGGTGAACATGGCATTATCCTAGAATGAAACAGTAAATGCTGGCAAATATTCAGCAGGTCAAGCAATTCTGTGAAGGGAGAAACAGAGTCAACATTTCAGATGGATGACCATTCTTCAGAACGTGCAATATGGAAAAGCTCTACTTGTAGAAATTAAGGCAAAGCAGTTAGCTTCTGGTTCCTGTCAAACCAGACCTATTGTTTTCCTGTACTGAAGCCATGAGTTTCTTTGCAAGGGCTAATGAATGTGGACTTCAGGCAGTCCATCGACTATGATGCTCAGTTGTGCCAGTTTATTGGTGAACTGTTAGGTGACAAAGTAAATTGCACAGTGAACTGCAGAGTGATAACTGCATGGATAGCCATCACAATGGTGGTCCTGAATCATCTGTTACCAGTGTCAACAAATCTTTTCAATCCTTCTTGAGGCACTAGAGATATAATCTTCATCGATTGTCAGCTCAAAAAAATGGAAGGAATGGCAACAACTGCTAGACATGGCCTTGTTTGACCACTAAAATAGATGTGTCAATCTGTGAAGAATATTTCTTGAATTTAGCTGTACTCAGAAATTCAAATGCGTTTTGTATTTGCTACAAAGTGAAATGCAAGCCATGATTCTAACCAATATGTCCACTGTAGGCCCAATCTGGTACATCCTAGGTTCAAACAAGAGTCTGTCATTTCTGCAATAAGCTTCCCTTTATCATCAATGTATTGCACCTCATCACCTACAGGCTTCCTGTTTGATTGGTGCTAATCTATATGGCTTATGACAACTGTTTGACCTGCATTGACTCCACTCAATAATCAAATCATTCTAACCTCGGTCATCAAGCTGCCTTATGCAGATGACGCTTACCCATCCACATATTTGACGCAGAGTTCTTTCATCAACTTGGTAAAATGAACCTTACACTAAACATCTGCATTGTTTCATCTAATGTTGGGCTGTCTTTTATTCCTTTACTTTGCACGAACATAGATCTTCAATGACACCATAGAAAACATGCACCACCGTTTGCATCTTAAAAACCATCTTTCAACAAAGGCAGTCATCAATGAAGACATTCCATGCAGCTGTCTGGTGGACAGCTTTATGGCCTTTGGAGGAAAAGTATTCAAAGTTCAGCACCTCAAATCCGACATAAAATCTGTGGTTAGCAGTGTTCCCCATCTTCCTTGGACTTTGAGACACATGGTGGCTGCTGTAAGCAGTCCCCAAGGCAATAGAAAGATACAGCTAACACTTTCTCTGGAAAATCTTCTCAACCCACTGGAAGGATCCGCTGAGTTACTCCAGCTTTTTGTGTCTGTCTTCAATGTCCTCTCCATGGCTAGTGCTTCCACATCAAGCCTTTATTTATGGTCAGCCGGCTCCCATGGGTAGCTGACCCCGCAAGAGACATTCTACCCCATGCTTCTTGCAGCAGGAGAAATTTGGAAGTAATTCGTAGATATTCTCGAAGCATCTTTCGTAAAAAAAGTTAGTCTTTGCCAACTTGTGGTAATCTCTTCTACATGACTGCTCAAAATGTAGGAGTGGTATCCTGGATTGGTACCACGAACCTTGCATCTCATCATTGCAAATAAATGGAAACACAGCAGAAGAACTATCCACTCATCCACCATATCAAACACGTTCTGCCCAAACATGTGGCTGAAGTTGTGGTTCCCATGTTAGACTCATCAACCACTTTGTTACTGATATGACGTATGTGGATTAATGCTTCCACCATAAAGTGCCGCCCAAGAAATGAAATTATATGTCCCTCACCTTGTATAGTATTGGAGTAATGTTGCATTTTTTTTAATTGCAAGAATAGTTTTGCGTTGCATGTGTGATTCATGTTAAAAGTCGTGCTCTGAGTGGTGGTGGAGTTATCTCAGTCTATGATGTCAATAAACCTTTTATTCTATAAATTGATGTTTTTTTTTGCAGGTGCCATTTAATGCAGTCGTTCTACACGTGTTGCACTGTGATGTGACTCCCACACAGATCTTGTATGCAGTCAATGCTAGTTTGGTGGGTCTGTGCAGAATACCAGGTGGTGTCAAGTCCCATGCAGATGGACCCGTATTACTCTCTCAGTCTCCAATATGTGATTGCTTTGGTGTTGGTAAGTGTTAAAGGGGTCTTGTGTCACATCATATACTACAGGGCAAAATGTACTATTCACAATCCAATTCCACCAAGTCATCGGAAGAGAGGATGGAAGTTTTACTGTTTTATGGAGCTTGGTTTAGGATAACCACCAGTGGTTAAGTTGAATGATCAGATATGGTTCATTAATCATGTATCTGTGGATAGATTCAGACCATCAAGTCACTTCCTTCTACAGACAATGATGAAATATATTCAATATTGTTAAATTTGGCAGTATTTCCCCCAAAACGTGATCTTTATTATTAGAGGAGTATTCCCACTGTGAATATGTTTTAATGTGAGTTGGTTGAAAGGGTTGGAGCGTAATGTTTTCTGCAAGTGGCAGCCTATGAAAATTAGGTAGTCTTTCAGCAAGGTGGAGCAGTTCAGTGTAAAGTTTCTGCTCTGGTGTCTTATACTGATTATCTGATAAGGGTGTTGCTACCTAGGCAAAACTGCTGGGTGGAACTTGATACAATGAGTGCTGTTAACTGCAAATCTTACAGCTACTTTGGTATAAGTTATTGAAAGATGGACCAATGTACTTGGACATCCATTTACTTTTATAATTATCCCAGTAGAATCTCTTGGCTGTTGAGTGCACAGATTGTCCTCGCATACCAAACAATCCAGGGACCTGACGAGTGAATGGTGGAGGCACATTGCGACTTGTGGGCATTGGAATCGGACATGGGCTCAAATATTATGTCCATGTTACCTCCGGCTTGGTTCCAAATCTCTGATGCCTGGAGCTGGATCATGTTTGGGGTTTTTTTCCGCTATTTATTTATTTATTCAGCAGGGTCACTTCTTCTGTTGCAGATTATGAGTCTCACAAATTAATTCAATTTCAAGCAGTGTGCCAATGCACCGGCTTTCTAGGTTTTCCAGCTGGGGTCAGAGCTCTGAACCCAGAACAAACTCGGTAAGCCATGTTACCAAACTGATACAGGTTGATGCCAATATGCCCTACATTCCCTTTTAACCTAGTTAAAACTTTGAGGTAAACCCAAGTTGGGTATTTAGGCCATAGTCATGAAATAATCATTAATGCTGAATTTGATTTAATAAAAAAGTGATGAATTAGTGATAAATTATTGTTGAATATTTCCATGAAATTGCATTTACAAGAGAGTTAAGGGGATTATATTTCAAGGACATGCAAAAATCAGGGCATGTATTCAAACTTTTAAGAAATTAACTGACATTGTTAAAATATTCCACAGCACTCTAATGTTGCCAGGTATTGGGCAGGATTGATAGTCATTGAGTATGAAGACAGAGGCACAGACTGTCAAAGCGATTCCAACAGTGGATCAATTTTGGTCATAAAGGTATTGTGCTTTGGGCCCCGGCACAAACAGCCAGGGACTGGCCTCCTGAAAGGTTACACCCTGGAGCACACTGGAATACACAGGCCTAGCATAAAATAGCAATTTCAACCAATTTTGCATTTGATGTTGACCCTCAGAACCATTCTTCCCATAATGTTACTTTAAATCTTGTTTCCAGGCATTCTTGGAGTGGTGGCTAAAATATTTCTCTCCATAGCTGTCCAGCAGTTTGACTGTCACCCTTCTTCGAGTAATTTATGTTCTGTAATTATGCTATACACAACCGCAATAATGTGGATAGACAAAGTTAGGCACAACTTGGACTTTAGAAATCTGGATGGTGTACATTTGAGTAATTTTAGATCCTCTCTCCATAGGAATCATTCGTGGAATTAATCTGGAAAGGAGATTGTACTACATACTGACTCCCATTCCTGTGGCGAAACTGAAGCAGGTTAATTGTTTGCTTGTGGGTGCAGTCACCATCCCCCATTCTGTCTTCAGAAACCAGGTAAGTTTTTGCCCAGGGAGTGAAGTGTAAATGGTCACTTGGCTGTGCAGTAAGTATCCACACTTGTTTTGGATATTGATGAGGCTACTTCATTGGTCATTCTGGTGTGCAAGAAAACTTGAAAGCTAATGCTGAGATATTTTTGATGCTTGGGTATCAAATTATTGCTTTGAATACAGTCATGTATAATTGATTATGATTTAATAATATAGTGGGTGGGGTACATTATGTGCTTCTGGTACATGTTGGAGATGTGTCATAATTAACTATTGGGGTGGGACTGATTGTGTGATGCTATGTGTGATTGGTCTGTCATTTCAAAGGCTGTTGAAGTAGTAAATGAATGATGGTATATCACTGTAGCGATAAAGGGATCTCTTATTTGGCTAAGGGTTGCCGTGTACCTGCGGCAAAGATAATTCACATTCTACGTGTGGGACTTGAGAGTTTAGATGGAAAAGATTACGAAGCTTTATTAACTTCTGTGCTTGGGAAGAGTTTAGACTCAAACAGAAGGTGAGATGAATGATGTTGGAGGGACACTAACATTCCCACTTTGGGTTGCCCACCCCCCCCCCCCCCGCCGCCCTTAATCCCCCAACACTACTGCTGTCAAAGGGCAAAGTGATTGACGAGAATGGGCAGAAGCTATGGAAGCAGGTGTTTGGTGATAATGCAATTATATTGTGAAGCAGAGTCCTACAATAGTCTTGATCCTGGAAGTGATGTCCCAGGAGGTTTTTTCAGTCTCACCCAAACCCAATTTCTGACTGTTTTGTTTCCTTTTCAGGCTGGTGTGACAGGAGAGGTGCCATACTTGACATCTGACTATTCTTTTACTCTTTCTGGCGCTGGAAAGATTAAATCTTGTAATCCTTTGAGGAGGCGCGAGCATCCTAAAGCTGTGTCATAATGGGGGTAAATACATATTCATAAGGAAATGTATACATGCAATGTTTGTAATGTGGTTTAATAGGCACTGTGCCTTAGGGTTTGGGGATTAAAGTTCAATACAGTAATGCAGTAAATGTAAGAGCCTGCAGACCCTTTATAAAATATATTTTGGCCACATTCTGTTAATTCTTCCACTGCCCACTCCAACTTTTCCTGTGATAGACACAAAATGCTGGAGTAACTTCTCTGGACAGAAAGAATGGGTAATGTTTCGGGTTGAGACCCTTCTTCAGACTCTACTTTTCCCTGTGTCAGGCTCCAGTTGGATTCAGAACTGGACGGGAATTCATTATTTTAAAGTTGGAGACCAAGCATTTGTTTTAATAAAGGGTTACTTGGTACTATTATGTTGTGCTTTTGTTCTTGCTAACATGTGGACTTTGTTTGTTTTATTTCTTGGGGAAAGATTGTGTGATTGTTGCATTGTTGGAACATTCAAAGATGGATGTGAAGTCTCCTTGGCACTATTTGAAAACCAAAAACTGTCTACAACCCATTGATCTGACCATTTCCCACAACAATCACTAACCTTTAGTTTTCATAATCATAATTACTTAATAGCCAAGTATGTTTTGCAACATACGTGGAATTTGATTTTCTGTACAGTCATACCAATAAAAAGCAACCAAACACACAAAATACATTTTAACATAAACATCCTCCACATCACTGATGGAAGATAAAAAAAGTCAAGTCTCTTTCCTCGATCAAATGTTTTCCTGCAATCGGGGGCCTTGAACCTTTTGGTGACGATCTTGACTCCCATAGCCGGCGGTGGGCCCTCCATGTCAGGGCGATCAAGCTCCTGCATCGGGGGGAATCTCGGCTCCCCTACGCCGGGCGATCCACCCCGGGTCGGGGCTGGTTGAAACCTTCTGCAACTGGAGCTTCCCGACATCAGCCTCTACCTGAAACTGTGAGTTCCTCGATGTTGGAATCCGCAGGCCGCAGTTGGAGCGTCGATCCCAGGCAAGTGATCGCAGGCTCTGATGGTAAGTCCACGGCCCCGAGGTGGGGCTCAAAGTCAGTCTCGAGCAAGGCTGCCAGCTCCATGATGTTTGGCCGCAGAGCGGCAAGAGATACGATCCGGTAAACAATCGCATCTCCGGCAAGGTAAGAGATTGGAAAAAAAGTTTCCCCTGACCCCCTCCTCCCCCACCCCCGACATAAACACAACCAGAGAAAATTAACACATACCTTGAAAACACACTAAAAATAACAATTAAAAAAACGACAAAAAAAAACAGGCAGACCGTTGGCGAGGCTGCAGTCACTGACAGCGCCACCCGGTGGAATCATTGATGATAAAGCACTTCGGGAAACTGAAGTTTTATTGCTCATATTTTTAATCACTTATTAAGTTTTGTAAATGAAAACTTTACAAGCTCTTAAGTGTGCAACATCTTTTAATGATAGCACAGGGTATTACATACATCTTCAAGCACAGGCTACATTCTTCTACTGCTGCTCCCAGGAAGGGGAAGGCGTTATGATTGATGTTAACTGGGCGGGGTTAATGGGAGTGAGGTAACTATATTATTGGTTGCATATAAACCATCTACATCCTTCCCCTTAGAAATCAAAAAACAGATAGGGCCCAGGGGGCTGCGGCTGTGGCTCATTAACCGCAAGCAGGTGTTGTCGGCTTCTTCGGTAGATGGTACCCTCACAGTCGACCAGATACGAACGAGGTGAGTCGGCCACCCCAACCACGGTGGCCAGACGGTAGTGACCACTGGCGGTCTGCAACCGAACAACCTGTCCGAGGCTGTGGGCTCCTAAACCCAGCCAGGTTGACAGATTTATTGCCCGAGTCCCGGTGGTCCGCTTGCAAAACAACGACCTCAGACAATCTGCAGGCATGCATAGCTTTTTCCAACGTTAGATCCGGATCCCTCAAAAGCTCACATCGCAGCTTCTGGTCACGCATGCCAGTTACTAAAATGTCTCTAGTGAGCTGGTCTGTCATGTCGCCAAAACGGCACCGCTGGGCGAGATGACGCAAATCAGCAATAAAACATTCAACATGTTCATCCGGCAACTGTCTCCTTGTAAAGAACCGTGCCCTATCTAATGGGAGTGAGGTAACTATATTATTGGTTGCATATAAACCATCTACAAGTTTTATACTTGTGTTTGAATCCGACTTGCCCAGAAAGTCAGAAAGAACAAGTTGGATTACATTAACTTTGACCAGCTTCTACTTGGGCCAGGTTTATTCTTTGTTGCAATCACGGATACAAACACATGAAATTGCCCTTGCACCGTCATCTCACTACAGCAACTGCGGAGTCTGATATTCCTAACTAGTAAATTGTGCATCAAAAACATTGGACATAGGAAATAAGTGTATTATAACAAAAACATTGCGTGTCAATTCATAAATATCTGTTAAATTTGGTTTGTTTAACAAGAAGCCGCTGAATCTCCCCCAGTTGGTACAATTGATGTTGGATCAGGGATTGTTTTTTTTATTAGCTAAAGATGTTAAGTGATATAATGGAAAAATAATGGAATTAAAATGGGCAAGATGTTCAAGAAGGAACTGCAGATGCTGGAAAATTGAAGGTAGACAAAAGTGCTGGAGAAACTCAGCGGGTGAGGCAGCATCTATGGAGCGAAGGAAATAGGCAACGTTTCGGGCAGAAGCCCTTCTTCAGATGAATTAGAATGGGGATCAGCCATAATTTCATTAAATTGTAGAACATATTGAAGGGGCTGATTGGTCTGTGAGCGATGTAGAATACTGTTTCTAAAACATTTGCAAGATGGTATCCAGCTGTGAACACCAGCGAGGACAAGTTTGGCTTTATCAATGTGCTTTGATGTGCTGCTGCCACACTGTGTAGGATGCCATGAAGGATATGGCCTCATTGATGACAAACTGGAGGTTTTTTGGTTTGTTCCCAGTGTGAAATCACAATTTGTAAAATAAGATGGTAGGAAGGAAATGTTTTACATTTTATTGCATGCCTTTCTGTATAGATGTGCAACTAACTGCAGATAGTCCTAAATTGATATTGGAGGCACCAAAATTCTCCAGATGAAGTTGGTAAATTGCACCCCAGTAATTCCTGTTTGTAATTAAAGGTTTTGTCCTATGAGTGGATAGAAGACTCACAGTCGCCTGTGATATTTTGCAAATTGTGCCTTGTGAATTAATTTACTAGTAAATGTGGGAAGGGTGTACCAATGCATTAAACAGTATTTATTACTGCCAGCTCTGCATCACCTACAAACACTAACTAGATGAAGGAATTAGTGATCAACTTCAGGAAGTGAAGTGGTACACATATCCCGCCCGGTTTGAATTGACGGTGCCGAAGTAGAGATAAAAACGTCAAATTTCTAGGAGAAAATATCAGCAACAACTTCTCCTGGTCTGGACCACTCGTATTGAAGCAATGGCTAAGAAACCACACCAATGACTCCACTTCTTTAAAACGCTCAGGCAGTTCGGCCTGTCCCCAACTACTCTCACCAACCTCTACAGATGCGCCGGAGAAAGCATTTTATCAGATGCATCACCGTATGGGTTGGGAACAGTTCCATCCAAGACCACAAGAAATTGCAGAGAATTGCAGGCACACTCCCAGACCATCACACAAACTAACCTCCCTTCCATTGACTTAATTTACACCTCATGCCTAACCACCAGCATAATCAAGGACGAGTCACACCCTTTCCCATCAGACAAAAGGTATGGAAGTGTGAAAACGCACACCTCCACATTGAGGGAGTTTCTTCCCAGCTGTTATCAATCTTCTGAGCCATCCCACCTACCACCAACCAGAGAGCAGTCCTGAACTACTATCTACCTCATTTGATACCCTCGGACTATCTATCTTTGATCGGACTTAACTGGCTTTGTCTTGTACTAAACGTTATTCACGTTATTCCCTTTATTGTGTATCTGTACACAGGATGGCTCGATTGTAATCATGTATTGTCTTTCTGCTGACTGGTTGGCACCCAACAAAAGCTTTTCACTGTACCTCTGTATACATGACTAAACTAAACATGTAAATTACTAAAGTTGATGTTCATCAAATGCTTCTGCATAGGTGACATTTCGGGTCAGGACCCTTCTTCAGACCTGACCCAAAGCATCACCTATCCATGTTCACCAGTGAGGCTGTCTGACCTGCTGAGTTACTCCAGCACTTTGTGTCTTTTTTTTGTAAACCAGCATCTGCAGTTCCATGTTTCTGCATAATAGCCATAGAAACAAATGCAGACATACATGACAAAATAGCGTAGCATCCCTGAAGTTAATCTGTTAAAAGTATTAATATGGTTTTTTTTTTGCAATAAATCCATTTGAAACCAAAATTGATAATCTGACAGGAAGCAAAATGTATTAGTTGGTGGGTATTTTTGTGATTGGCAAGCTGTTACTGATAGTATTCCTCAGTATTCCATTCACCATCCCCAAATAATTTTGGCTTAAATGGAGGGAGCATGATGCAAGTTCGCAGATGATACAAAATTGCCATGGGGGGGGGGGGGGACTTTATACTTCAAGTAGATCTGTCCACCTGGGTAGACAAGTGGCAAATGAAACATAATCCGAAAAAATGTGAAGTAATGCATTTGGGGAGGTGCATTAATGCAAAGAAATTTACATTCAGTGGAGAATACGAAGTAGCATGGAGGAACAAAGAGATTTTGGGGTGTATGTCACGAGATTTATAAAGATCGTAACTAGGTCATAATGTGGTTAAAAGGCTTAAGGCTATTTTCTGTGTGAGCTAGGGTTTTGAATGTATTAACAGGAAGGTTATGTTAACACTTTACAATATTAGTTTAGATCATAGTTTGTGTACAGTGTACAGTTCTCACTGCAAAAAAAGATGTAATTCTACTGGTGAGTGCAAAAGAGACAGAAAAATGTTGCCAAGAAAATAAAATTGTTAGTAAAGGAAGGATTGAATGATCTAGCATTCTTTAGAACAGAGTGGAAGAAGATAGAGAACCTGGTGTCGAGACAATCTTTCAATGTCAACAAGAAAAAGGAGATAGTGGTCGACATCAGGAAGCGAAGTGGTACACATACTGTACCCCAGTTTGCATTGACACCGCCGAAGTAGAGATGATTGAATACTTCAAATTCCTAAGAGTCAATATCACCAACAACTTCTCCTGGACCACCCATATTGAAGCAACGACCAAGAAAGTACACCAACGCCTCTACTTCCTCAGAAGGCTTAGAAAGTTCAGCATGTCCCCTACAACTCTTACCAACTTCTACAGATGCACCATAGAAATAATTTTATCAGGATGCATCACAGCTTGGTTTGGGAACAGCTCCATCCAAGATCGCAAGAAATTGCAGCGAATTGTAGATACAGCCCAGACCATCACACAAACCAACCTCCCTTCCATTGACTCCGTTTATACCTCATGCTGCCTCGGCAAGGAGGTAAAATCAAGGAAAAGTTGCATCCTGGCCATTCCCTGTTCTCTCTCCCATCAGACAAAAGGTATGTAAGTGAAAACGCACACCTCAAGATTCAGGGACAGTTTCTTCCCAGCTGTTATCAGGCAACTAAATCACCCTACCACAACCAGAAAGCAGTCCTGAACTACTATCTACCTCATTAGTGACACTCAGACTGTCCTTGATTGGACTTTGTTGGCTTTACCTTGCACTCAACATTATTCCCTTATCATGTAAATGGCTTAATTGTAATCATGTATGTTATTTCTGCTGACTGAATAGCACGCAACAAAACTTGTTCACTGTACCTTGGTACACTTGACAATAAACTAAACTGAAAAGGCTGAGAGGTTTAGAACCATCGAGTCATACAGCACAGAAACAGACTCTTTGGCCCAAATCGTCCATGTCAACCAAAATTCTCCATCTAAGCTAGCCCCATTTCTCTATGTTTGGCCCATATCCCTATAAACAAGTCCTATCCACGTACCTGTACATGTCTTTCAAGTGTTGTTATAGTACCTTCTCAACTACTTCCAGCTCGTTCCATATACCCGCCACCTTCTGAGTGAAAAAGTTGCCCTATTAAAACTTGCCAGAGGAGGTAGCTGAGGCTGGGACAATCCCAACGTTTAAGAAATAGTTGGACAGGTTCATGGATAGGTCAAGTTTGGAGGGATATGGACCAAGCACAGGCAGGTGGGACTAGTGTAGTTGGGACATGTCGGCTGGCCTAGGCAAGTTGGGCTGAAGGGCGTGTTTCCACACTGTATCACTCTATGACTATGTTGACGCCACTGAAAAGTGTGGAGAGGATTGTGCTCTAGATGATGTCCTTGGGTTATTGAGATAAAGACCCGAATTTCAGTGAGACATTGTCTTAAAGAGAGGTGTATGTTTGTGATTATTCATATATATGTATAGGACGATACTCAAGCGTATGTATGAAATAGTAGAATGCAAGTTTGACTGTAGAAGAGGCTATTATCTGCTTATACTAGGTGAAGAGATGATTAGGGAGCTGTATGTATGTTGCAGCTCCGAGATGGATCATCAAAGAGCATGCAACAGAGAGGCAGTACATTTCAAACAGGATCCTCTCCAGTCTAGCTTAAAGCCCAGACAGTGGAGAGCAGCCACTGCTTTAACTTCCTTTGCTCTTTTGCGTATGTAATAAAGTTCAATCCACAGGAAACCCTTTGTTCTTCCCTTGTTTTTGAAAGGTGTGGTTTAAATAAATCTCTTGCAAGTATCCTTTTCAAATTGTAGATTTTTTGCAGTACTTCAACAAATTTAACGGGTTTGAATTGATGAAATTGCTTTTGTGTTTAATTTAATCAAAGAAAGTCTCTCGGCTTTGTAGCTTAAAATGCAGGATGATCTCCAGAAAAACTTTTCCTTTTTAAGAGTCTAAAAGCTTTAGCCTATTTAATCGTCTCCATATGCTGATCCTGGCTGCTACGGAAGGACTTGGCAAAAAATTGGACTGCACAGTGGCAGAAAATAAATATGGGCACTGCATGTTTGTGGCTGGGGCGAAAATTCCATCTGAAATATTTGGGCTTCTTCAGACCGACCCCATAAAGGTAAACAGATATCAAAGAGGAAATTAATCTGCAGTCTGGTCAGAGGAACAAGACTTTGTGGTAGCATACAAGGCACAGACAAACCTCTCTACACAGACAGCGCTCAGGCTGAAGAAAGATGTTACCGGGTTTTTCAGTCTCTTGCTGCCATGGTGATGGTCAATTATGCCGGTGATGCTGGGAGCTTAACTTTTGAACTGTAATCAGATATCAGCTGCAATGAAGTCCGAGTGAGACAGAAGAATAAGGCTACAGGGAAAACAAATCACAAAAAGGGCGAGGTGGAAATAAAGGAGCAACAAAGAAGGAGCAACGCTGAGGTAAAGGGAGAGTTAAGGTAGTGAATGATTAAAAAGGAAGACGCAGAAAGAATAGAAAAGCAAAATGTAAAGACTTGCAAAGTTAGAAACAGCAAAGAAGAAAAGTAAAAAAGACAAGTTTACGAGAATCAAAAGTGAAAAAAACATACAGGTCGGTTGAAAAGGAAGCATGAGAACAGCAAAATGAAAAGTTATGGTAGAATAAAATAACATGAGAAAGGCTGACAATAATACAGCCTGAAGAGATTTGAGTGAAGAAAGGAAGGGGGGGGGGGGGGGGGGGAAGAGGAGAGACAAACACAGAAGTTCAATGAGAGGAGTTTTATCTGTTGTACAGCTTGTGTACATTTTTGGAGGTTGATGGGTGAATAGGAAGTTTATTAAATCACTACATCCATTTGGCATTCGGAGCTCAGAGTTTGGCTAAAGCTGGCATCCTCTGCAGTGCAAAGCATGAACTCTGCCCTTACCAAATATGGGTCCCCACCACGAAACTGGCTCAACCTGCGCCTCCGAGTGCAGCCAAGTAAGTACTAGATTTTAACCCTGGTTGCGTGGCGGTATTAGTATTTAACTAAACCTAATGTAGAGTTGATATGATTTAGAATGTACCTCCTAAATAGGTGTTGGGAGCAAATTCAAGTGGAACATTCAAAGATATACACACTTGGAAAATAAATTTGCATATTTCTGGGGAAAGGATGGGGTTAAGTAGATCTTTCAAAGATCTGGGCACAAACATGATGGACCGAATGGCTTCTTCCTGTAATTCAATGTCTTCAGTTGTAATACCCCTGTGGCCAGATGGCACTTTCATGACTGGAACAATATAATATTCAGTATGTTTGGTCAATATTAATGGATTAAATTGACAGAACTTGTTAGCCTCTGAATCTTTTCTCAGCGGGGCTGCCAATCGTTTTGCAAGGAAGGACTAGCATGTTTTGTCCTACCAAGAAAATGTCAATTAAATTTGTACTGTTCAAAGAAACATTTAAACAGATTGGGTTAATATTGATTTTTTTTTTTTGTGAGGAGCAGCATGTTTTGTTGTGTTACTAAGGAAATCTAAGGAAATGTCAATTGAATTCACAATGTTCATAGAAACATTTAAACAGTTTGGATTAACACATGTTGTTGGACAGCCATTATTTATCTCTATTTAAGAAAAATTAATGAGCAGAATTAAATTCCTATGTTTCCCTCCACTTCTGAATGTGTTTAGTCTCGCTGGATTATGTCCTTGATGATGACTGCTCTCACTGGAATTCAGATATTTTCCTCTTCTGGAGGTGCTGATTTTCACAAGGGTTCATGTCTTCTCTTCACTTGGAGGACATTATGAGGAGCATACATGATGCCCTCCAGAGTCAAATTGCCTGTTGATCCTGGCTCACTTGCGAGAGTAATCTGTACTTAAAGAGCCCATTCTCAATCAATATCAAAACTGGTTGAAGCTGGGTTGATAAGTGAAGCGAAATGATGAATGAAGACATAAAAAACTGCAGATGCTGGAATCCGGAGCAACAAACGATCTGCTGGAAGGAACTTGGGATGCAATGTTCCTTTCCACCCAGAGGCATTGAAGTGTATAAGGGAAATAATCTACCTTAGCTCTGTAAATCATTTCTAAAATTGAATTTCCTGCACAAAGAATTTGATTTGCCACACATTAATTTTAGTAGTCAATCCCTGCGATGCAATACAGGTGAATGCATTCCACATCTTTATTTTTCAGTGACCAAAGTATTAATCACGAAGGTTGATAGACACTTGACATTTTTTCATTTTACCATCAACTGTATGGAAATGTTAACATTAGCATTCAATTATGATAAATAAGCATCAAGATCACATGCCTAATGAATGGGACAGATGCTCTATTTACTAATCAGAAATGCAATTAACACATCTGGATTCTCAATTAGCCAGATGTGTTAAGTGCATTGGGTCATACTGTTCTATATTCCAGCCAGGATGTTGTTCTTCCTGTTGTCAGAAAAGGGGGGAAATTGTTAGGACAGAAGAGTTCAACACAGTTGGCTGTAATGGAACCTCAGTCACCTGCCCGTGACTTCCCCAGCACTGAAACAGAACACGCTGTAGGATAAATAGCTTTTGCCAATTTGCAACAAAGATTTTATTTGAAAAGTCTGTTAATAGGAAGGCCTGCCTCCATCCAAACTACTTGGGGCTATCCATTTGTTTATGATACTACATTCTGTTTTGGGCACCACTCTTTGGAAAGGATGCTCTGGCTTTAGAGTGGGTACATTGCAGACTTCCCGGAATAATATTAAATTTAGAGAGCCAAATAGTATATAAACTGCCATTGTATTTACTGGGCAAGATGATTCCGCTTAGTTTTTTGTCATGTGCTGTGCACAAATTGCAAGAGGTCTGGATTGCCTGTAGGACTGGCACAGACATGAGCCATTATTACATTCTTTCAAAACATCTCGTTATGGTCAATGTTTGACTTGTTGGGTGGTAGACATTGAGAGAGATCATTTTATTTTGTTTGGCGTTTGGAATAATGGAGGTTTCCTTAAAGCAAATGGGAACAGTGGACAGTTGAAGTGAGAGGTTAAAGTTGTTGGCGAAGCCTATGGCCAGGTGACTGCCGCACAATATTTGAACCCATGCAGGGACTCCGTCCAGGCTGACCGCTTTCTTAGAATTTACCCGATTGAAAACAGATCTGACCTCCACCACTGAAATGTATCGGACAGTGCCAACAGGGGATGGAAGGATGAGCCTAGGTGAAACGTTACTTGTCTGTTTAAAATGGGCATAAAAGACATTGAGCTAATCCGGTAGAGATTGATTGATGCCAGATGTTGACCTTGATTTTAAGTTGTAGCCTTTGATGATATTCAAGCCCTGCTACAGTCATCTGCCGTCTCTTTAATTGAATTGAGCCTCCAGCTCGTTTTGGAATTCTCTCTTGGCACCATTGATAGTCTGTCGAAAATTGCACTTGGCCGCCTTGTACAGTGCATAATCATCCATCTTGAAAGCCTTGCATCTGGACTTTAGCAGGAGTAAAACTCTCTGTTCATCTTAGGTTTCTGGTTAGAATCGACCCTGAAAAGATGATCTGTTTGATGTATTTTGGGTATCAAAGCAGAAGATTGGGTAGATACTAAATGAACAATTCTTTGTTGATGAAGACTGCAATCAAGTCAATTCAGGAGTGAAATGAGAAGCAGTTAGCACAAGGTTTGTGAAAATTTAGAACACTCTAATGAAAGAGTATGGATACCAATTAGATCTTTCAAGACTACTTGATGATGAGTATTGCAGATATAGACTAAATTTAGATAAATATTATAATATTTAACTGTATAGTAGAATAGTCATGAAAGCTGAGTGGCCTATTTATACTAATATATCTCTCGAAGCTGAATGGCCTGTTGTACTTTATCTTGTAAAAGGTCTGAGAGCTGAATGGGCTCATTTTACTCCTCCTTAGTTTATCTTAAGGGCCTGAATAGCATTTCCCTTTGTTTAGACTATAGAGCTAAATGTCATCTCATGCTCTTTCATTCACTCAAGGTTTATTTATCTTCAAGTGAACCTTTTTTTCCACTGTGGAATCTGGTAGCTTTGTTGAAATTTTGACTTGGTCAACTGACATTTGTTTTTGTTAATTCCAGTGTGATTCTTGTTAATTGGTTCTCCCTACAGACATAATCCTACAGATTTAGAACATTAAATGGGAAATCAACCAATTGCCTTTGATTTCTTTGGTTTGTAGTTCTATACATGACTCCATCCAGCTCCATTTAAACATTTTAACACCACTAACCAAGTGAAATCAGCTGTTAAGATGGTAACAGTAAGGCTACAAAATATAATACTCCCTCTTTATACTTGCTTCAGGAATTAGACTGAAGTTTTTATCGGCCTATAAGGAAGCACACTTGCCAAACAATGGCAGACCATTCACATATCAAGTAAAATGAGTTCCTCCTTTTTCTACTTGACCAACAGGTTCTGAAATAGACAAGGTTTACTCACTTGAGGGTCCCTGCATCTCCTTCCACTTTCTCGCTGCTCTCCAGTTTCACTGACTCCCTGGCCAAGCACTTGCCATGTGCAGTAAGATGTTTGCGATCAGAGATTCAAAGTTCTGCTGCTGGGGATTTACCACCTCAATGAGGTATGATTAGGTCTTGGCAATACTTCATTATTCTGATTGTGCTAATACTTTCTTCTGAGCTTTTATTGCTTGGATATTTCATTCTTGTTTATTCTGAACCTCATCTGACGCAAACCTAAATTTGCAAGCCAAAAGAAATTGGAAGTGAGACTCCGAAGAAACAGAAAATATGAGTAGCGGAAGACTGAACTAACCAGACAGTGAAGTCATTCTACTCTCCAGATCTCCTCCCAAAAAAGGGAAAAACAAATTTGTTTTCACCTCTCTGCCAGCTTAGGTGATCTTGCAGCTCAGATCCGGCAGAGATCCATTTTCATGCTTGGCTTCGCATGCAACAGCTTTTAAAAAGAAAAAAATTGTATCCAAAATTATTTTTTTGTGAAATATGAGTTAATTACACAGGCCTGAAGTGAAGCATATAATCAACATTATTAAATGCATGGTTTCACAGAACTGTCCCATCCATTGCTCCCAAAGAAAATACAGAATGAGTTTGGTAGAAAGTAAAACTTCTTAACATAGTCATACAGCATGGAATCTGACCTTCAGCACAACTTGCCCATGCAGACTAAGATGCCTTATCTACACGAGTCCGACTTGCCTGCATTTGGCCCATATCCCCCCTAAACCTTTCTTATCAATGTACCTGTCCAAATGTCTTTTAAATGTTGTCATATGTATAAAATGCTTGTGTAACTGAAAGAACAGATGGTGGGTGGAAAGAATGCAGCTGGCCTAGCAGCATGCTAACAGCCATGGCCTGCATGGATTCTTCAGTGTTTTTGAGGCTTTCCACAGCCCAGACACCCATCCACCACTTCACTGAGAGCCAAGAATGGAGGTATACTTATCACGGACGAAATGGCAATCAACACGTCCGATAAGGAGCACTTTGAACACCTACTCAACCACAATTCTGACTTTGATGTGAGAGCCCTTGACTCCATTGCACAGCAGTCAATTGGGTCAAGCCTTTCTGGTCATTCTGACCAACAAAAGAACAAAACAGCTGTATTGCAACAAAAAATAACAGGTTACCAGAAGCAGGTAGTTTCCATACTGAAGCTCTAAAGCCATAATCCTAACCAATGGGCCTACAACAGAGCTAATCTCTGTTTTTTTTAAAAGCCATTACCATGGCAGTTTTTTCAATCTTTCTAGAGTTCTGCATCTGGCCTCCAACCAATTTTGTGCAGAAGTAGAGTTAATCTTCAGCGATTAATGAGAAACTACTAAACCTAAAATTAATATTGGTTTATTGTGATAAAAGTTTTTTGCATGCTATCCTGTAAAATCCATGAGTACAATTGACCCATGTACAATAGATGGTGCAAAGAGAAAAATAACTAGTGTGGCAGCCTTGCACCTTTTCTGAACTGAATGGACCTTTCATAAAAACATAGAAAATAGATGCAGGAGTAGGCCATTCGGCCCTTCGAGCTTGCCCTTCGAGCTTATCTCATAAGATAAGGGTAAGTTGCGAGACTGGGACCCTTAGTTTATTAGAGGTCCATTCAGTAGATTGCTAACAGCGAGATAGAAGCTGTTTCTGAATCCAGTGGTGTGTGTTTTTAAGCTTTTGTATCTTCTGTCTAAAAGAAGAGAGAGTGACTGGGATGTAAATGGTCCTCCATTATGTTGGCTGCTTTCACAAGTCAGTAGATTTGCCTCTCACATTTCTGGGACAGGTACTGCATTGAACAGGGTTACAAATAATTGGATATAATAGGCTTTTATCATCCCAGGGTGTTTTCATGACGCACAGCTCCCTTTACTATTCAAGATCCGAAAGTCTGCTTTCTGCTCCCTCCTCCAATGGGTAAAGAAGCTGAAACTGTATTAATCTAAGGTCAGGTGGAGCAGAGGCATAGAACATTCGACCCATTTGGAAAATGTTTTTAAACGTACCACTGATTATGCAGCTAGGAATAAAGGGGCTAAAAATGCTGCTTTGGGGTGGGTTTGGAAAATAATCCGTCTAATCACAGATATAGCTAATTTCCTGCTAACCAATGTTATTCTTTATTTTGTAGCGGCATTTTGTTAGGCTTATGAGATCCTGTTATGTTTGAACTGACTCCATAACCTAAAATATTCTGCCTCTTTCCAGAGCCCTGGGATTTCAGCAGTATTGTTGGTAGTTGGGAACGTCCAAGATTGCAATGTGCTGCGTCTCTTTTCTCCTGATTGCTTGCAAATCACATCGTTAATGGTTACCCATCTGCAATGTGAGGTTACCAACGAATAAGAACTAACTCTACTGCAAGGTCTTTCTTTTGAGCATGCTCTTCATCGGATCCTGAGAGCTAATTTCATCAGGACCAGGGGCCACAGTTTAAGAATAAGGAGTAAGCCATTGAGAATGGAGACGAGGAAACCCTTTTTCTCACAGAGAGTGGTGAGTCTGTGGAATTCTCTGCCTCAGAGGGCGGTGGAGGCAGGTTCGCTGGATGCTTTCAAGAGAGAACTAGATAGGGCTCTTAAAAATAGCGGAGTCAGGGGATATGGGGAGAAGGCAGGAACGGGGTACTGATTGGGGATGATCAGCCATGATCACATTGAATGGCTGTGCTGGCTCGAAGAGCCGAATGACCTACTCCTGCACCTATTTGTCTATTGACATTCACATTAAGGCAGTGAAATAAAACCATCCTGCTTATTCTAAATGCACGGATACTCAACATGCCTAGCTGAGACCACTGGAAGCATGGTTTATTTTTAAATAGTATATTGCATGGGGACAATGACATTGGAACGTATGGGAAGGTAGTGAGTGTTGGGCTTTCTATGTTCTATGTAGAGAAAGGAGACAGAAGACCATTCTAGTTGCATTATTTAGAAATCTGATCTATACCATTGCTCTCATGATCTTTCATTTCCTTTTTTTCTCTCATACTGTCTTTGTTTTCTTTCACCTCTCTATCTTCCCCCTCCCCCTTTAATCTCTTTTCATTTCTTCCTTTGTTTTCTCTCTTTTTGCACCCAATTTGCCCTTTCTCTGTCACTCTTTCTCGATTCGCTCTCGCTCTCACACATTCTCCTTCTTCCCCTCCCCCCTCTGTTTCCTCTTCCTCCATTTATCCTGAGCTTATCCTGTTCTGTATTTTCCGTCGGTTACTATTCCTTCTCTTGTTTCTCCCTTACTCTTGTTTTCTGCAGTGACTCCTTCATTTATTGACCTCCTTTCAACCACTTACACGGCACAAAGATGCAAAGATGTGTTCCCCACAGGTCTGGATACGTCCAATTCCATGAAAACTCATGAAGTTCAATATGATGCTGGACAAATCAACTTTTCTCATTAATCTTCCATCCACCATCCTAAACATTTGTTCTTTTCACTCTGTACTCAATTACTGCAGTTACTTCCCTGGGTTACTGCAAGGCTGCGGCAGAATGTACATCCAAGTCGCAATCCAGCTTAACTCAGCAACCTATCACTGAATCTAAATCCTGGATTTTTCCACCCAAACAGCACAGTGTAAGTACTTGATCTAAAAGGTGGCTCACCATCTTAAGGGCAGATAGGGATAGGCGATAAATGCTGCCCTTGCCAGAAAAACCCAGATCCTAAAAAAAATTCCTTCTCATATCTCTTTTGTAACTTATTAATTCTCCAATATTCATTCACCTCTTCCTTTCCCGTTTTGTTGCTCTCCTTTCCTTTTACTTCCCCTCATCTTTGTCTCTAGCCAGCTAATCTCAGTCCATGCCCGTTCATTTCCACAACTCGCTTTTTCACTTTCACCTCCACTTTCTCTCCTGTCTACCCCATCTTCATCTTTCACTAAACCGTCCCTTCTCTCATTTAAACAAAGTGCTGGATCAAGTGGGTCTCAGTGGGTCAGGCAGCATCTCTAGAGAACATGGATAGGTGACGTTTTGGGGCGGGACACCTCTTCAGAGTCTGAAGAAGAATCCTGACCAGAAACGTCACCTATCCATGTTTTCCAGAGATGCTGCCTGACCTGCTGAGTCCAGCACTTTATTTCTTTTTTTGTAAACCAGCATCTGCAATTCCTTGTTTTTTCATCTTCCCTTTTCTTATATTCCATTGGGAGGTCCATAGGCCTCAGAGTCCAGGGTCTTCACACTCATAGACTCTGGATCCAGTCCTAGAACAGTCAGGCCCTGGGTTTATTCTTGTTCAGTGAGCCAAAGATAGGTGTCCTGGATCCTGAATGTTTCTGGGAAGCTTAATTAGAGTCATACAGTGTGGAAACAAGCCTTTCGGCCCACATGCCCATGCCAACCAACATGCTCCATCTACCCTAGTCCCAGCTGCCTGTATTTGGCCCATATACCTCTAAACCTATGCTATCCATGTACCTGTCCAGATGATTCTGAAACATTGTAATAGTACCTGCCTCAACTACCTCCTCGGGCAACTCATTCCATATATCTACCATCGTTTGTGGGGGAAAAAAAGTTACTGCTTGGGTTCCTATTAAATCTTTACCCCCCCTTACCTTAAACCTATTCTCTAGTTGTTGATTCCCCTACTCTGGGTAAAAGACCCTGTGCATTTATCCTATCTATTCCACTCATGATCTCATACATCTCCATAAGATCACCCCTCATCCTCCTGCTTGCCAGGGAATAAAGTCGAAGCCTGCACAACCTCTTCCTATAGCTCAGGCCCTCAAGTCCTGGCAACATCCCCTTAAATCTTCTCTGCACCATTTCCAGCTTAACAACATACAGTGACCAAAAATAAACAATACCCTAAATGTGGCCCGACTAATGTCTTGTACAACTGTCACATGACCTCCCAACTTCTGTACTCAATACTCTCTGATGAAGCCCAATGTGCCGAAAGCCTTCTTGACCACCCCACTTACCAGTGACGCTACTGTAAAGGAACTATATACTTGCACTCCTAGATCCCTCTGGTCTACAACACTTCCCTGTTTAGGTCCTGCCCTGGTTAGACTTCCAAAAATGCAACACCTCGCACTTCTCTGTATTAAAATCCATCAACCATTCCTCAGCTCACCTGCCCAACTGATCAAGGTCCTGCTGCAATTTTTGTCAACCATCTTCGCTATCTACAATGCCACCCACGTTAGTGCCCTCTGCAAATTTGCTAATCATGCCATGTACGTCCTCATCCAAATCATTGATATAGATGACAAACTGCAATGGACCCAGCATGGATCCCTGAGGCACACTGCTAGTCACATGCCTCCAGTCTGGGAAAAAAACCTTCCACCATCACCCTCTGCTTCCTTCGATGAAGCTAATTTTATATTCAGTCGGCTATCTCTCTTTGGATCCCATGCAATCTAATTGAAGAAATATATTCTTTTTGAGGAAAATGCAGCCTCTTTAAAGACAGGAAAAAAAATATCAAGTAACAAATGGAGACCTATCAACTGAAAACAAGTTTTAAAGGAATTATCTTAGATAGTTGGAGTAATATGTGAGGAAGGTTTAGAACTCCAGTTAAAATGTCTGCATCAGCTTCAAATGCTGCAAAATTATGTTTTAGGCTAGAAATGAGGCATAGTGGACTTACCAGAAGGATGCCATGGTTAAATTAAGATGATAGTTTGTATTGACCAGGCTTGCATTCCCTTAGAAATTCTGAGGGCGGATCTGACTAAGATGATGGATTCAAAATAATGGGCAGAAACGTGAAGTTTCAGCCCTGATATTAGAAGAATTTCTTCACACGAAGAGACGTAACATTTTGGTATTCTTCCCATAATAGTTAATGGTCAATAGAAATGTTATGGAAACTGGATGCATGGATAGATGAAAGTCAAATTACATTATCAAATTGAATGGTAAAATTGCCTTGAAACGCTGAATTATCTCACCCAGCACCATTTTCAACTTCAACCTCAAATATTCAGTTTGTCCTTGAAGCAAGTTATAATCCTTCATGTCTTGCATCACATGGAGATGCAGGGAATAGATGGCTCACATGCAGGCAGAGATTAGTTTAACTTGGTATTGGGGGCAGAAGGGCTTGTTCCCATGCTGTATCATTCTGCAGTCAATATTTTTACCTCCTTCATTGAATCACTGGTGTAGTGAAAAAAGTATTTAACTCCAGTGCTGTTGTGTTAACAAGAGCACTCATGTACTGGTGCTCCAAACAATCTGTTGGGGGAAGACTAAAGTGCTGGAGAAACTCAGCGGACTCGGCAACATCTATGGAGCGAAGGAAATAGGCAACGTTTCGGGCAGAAACCCTTCTTCAGACTCTATCTGTTGGGGGAACTCAGTGGGTCAAGCAGCATCTGAGGGTCAAATTAATTGTCGATGTTTCTTGAGCCAGAATGTCCCCCTACTCCGCAGATGCACCAATACCCACTGAGGTCCCCCAGCAGATTGGTTGCTGCTTCAGATTGCAGCATCTGCACTCTGTCAAGTATTCAACTACTAGGGGTCTATGGCTTGAGAAAGTCAAGAATTTGGGTTCTTACTCTTCTCCAGCCTGTCTCTGTACTGAACTCATTGCCCTATCGCCCGTTTCTCATGAACTGCTGCATAACTCGTTCTCGCCTCATATTCGGCTGTAAATTGTGCTGAATCTTCTATTCCATCAACTATAATAAATACAATTAATAAATATGAGGGTGAAAAGTTAAGTACTGCCCTATTTTTTTCTTAAAACTATAAAGTGGCCACTTTTTTAAAGTTGAATTGTTAAAGATGAAGAAAGCCTTTGTTCGAGGCGGTGCCGCAGTGGCCAGTCCTTTACTGAGTGCCACCCTCAACAATCCCACAGTCCCACTCTTTCAGCTGATGAATGCAGTTCTCTGTCCAAGAGAAGGAGGCCTCCAGGACGTGCTTTAATGCCTCTTGCATTAGTCCTTTGCAGTGGGATGGTGGATCGGCTCGATAGTCTGTGCACTCAGGAGGACTGAGCCCTCGCTCTCTGACTGCTGGAGCTGAGTAGTAGTTTGGAAATGCTGCTTGGTGATTGTTTTGGAACCAATGTGAAATGTTTCTGTACTGGAAGAAACGGGGAGCATATGAACTGGAGAGCTTGCCAGCGTTGGAGGAGTATGACGGTTCAATCACAGAGCGATATGTATGGTCCTCCACACTGGACATTCTGGAAGAACTAGAGGACGGTAGGATCAATTTATATTGAATAGTACTGAATTATATTGAATAGCATTCAAAAGGAGCAAATTCACTGGGGATTTTTAATGTGATTTGGCATTGAGGCTGGAACGGATAATTGGTTTTTTGGAAGGTCAAGAATGCAAGAACAAATGTTTGGGAAAAGGACGGATCAGCCTGGTTGGTACAGGGTTAGGTCAAGTTTGCTGGGATTATTTGGGCTGAAACATATGGTTGGTTTGGAATGGGTAAATTGTGAGATCTATTATTTATGAAGCTTCGCCAGTGCTTGGACTCGGTGTAGACAAAATGCTGGAATAACTCATCGGGACAGGCAGCATCTCTGGAGAGAAGGAATAGGTGACGTTTTGGGTCGAGACCCTTTTTCAGACTGATGCGATGTGACGGACTTAGTGTGATGGTTATGAGCCGGCATCATTTGATTGCTGTGACAACATCAAGGTCTTCCCTTTTCAGTTACATGTTTCACGGTCAACTGTTTCCTGTGTGTGGAGGAGATTCTCCTGGTCAATGAGCGACCACCAAGGTAGCATTACTTTATTTAAAATGCGGTGTATAAGCAGCAGAACTGAAGGGAGGAGATAGACCAGAAGCACACCACATCCTGTTTTACGACTGCATGTCACTGGTTAATCCAGGAAAGTTGGTTATGCAAACGATGCTCGGATCCTTTGCTATGCCAGGAATCAAACTGGCAATTAAACCTCTGCAGGATTCATGAGAGCTGTATCAATTATCTTTCAGGAGTCGCTGGGACCCTGGATACTAGACAGTGAGATTTATATAAGATATATTCATTGTGCGGCGTCATCATTACCCATTTCTGTGAATATTTTCAATACGACAAATATGTTCTTCTATTGCAATGGAGTGAAAATATACAAGATGCTCAACTAATATTATCATCATTGTCACAATAATAATCGAGTTGGCAGTGGTCATTAGTAATGATACCAAAAATGGTTAAAATAATAAATAATTTAAAATAAATAATTATTTTATTTACAATTGACATTGGTATCAACTCTTGCAGTCTGTCATATAATACCACCACCTCCAAATTTCACTTCCCATCCCATCCAGTTTATACATTAGGCATATATTCATTACCTCGGCAAATCTTGGGACACGCTGTCCAGCAATATGCTCCTGACATGGACTGCTGCGATTTAAGAATACCCACCTCACTCAGCACCTTCTCAAAGTTGGGCGTGCAGCAGCATCCTGACAATTCATATTTTAAAAAAAGATTATAAATCAGCTTCATTCACAGAAAGCATAGCTCACCTTCAAGATTCAATTATTACACATTTTAATCTGTTTCATTACTTAATGCCTAAGGCCACGGCCAAGAAATTCCATCCAGATTTGGTAAATCAGTTGAAGCATGATTTTGATTGGGAGCTTTCTCTTGTAATTTAATAAAACATTTGTTAAATATCCAATTACAGTTTTGAAGATATGTGTGTTTAGTAAAAGATAATTAGATTCAAAGAAACAGCATGGAAACAGGCCTTTAGCCCACCAAATCCACACCGATTATTGATCACATGTTAGAACAATGGAAATTAGGTGCACGAGTAGGCCATTCGGCCCCTCAGGCAGCACCACCAATCAACATGATCATGGCTGATCATCCAAAATCAGTACCCCTGCTTTTTCCCCATATCCCTTGATTCTGTTAGCCCCTTCGATCCCCTCTCATCCTTCTAAATTTTAGTGAATACAAGCCCAGTCGACCCATTCTTTCCTCATATGTCAGTCCCGCCATCCCGGGAATTAACCTGGTGAACCTACACTGCACTCCCTCAATAGAAAGAATGTCCTTCCTCAAATTAGGAGCCAAAACTGCACACAATACTCTGGGTGTGGTCTCACCAGGGCCCTGTACAACTGCAGTAGGACCTCCTTGATCCTCAAATCCTCTCGCAATGAAGGCCAACATGGCATTAGTTTTGTTCACTGCCTGCTGTACCTGCATGCTTACTTTCAGTGACTGATGTACAAGCACACCCATGTCTCGTTGAGCCTCCCCTTTTCCTAATCCGACACCACTCAGATAATAATCTGTCTTCCTGTTCTTGCCACCAAAGTGGATAACCTCACATTTATCCCCGTTATACTGACTCTTCCCATGCATCTACCCACTCACTCAACCTATCCAAGTCACCCTGCAGCCTCATAGCATCCTCCTCGCAGCTCACCCTGCCACCCAGCTTTGTGTCATCCGCAAACATGGAGATGTTACATTTAATTCCCTTTTCGAAATCGCTAATGTAAATTGTAAATAACTGGGGTCCCAGCACTGATCCTTGCGGCACCCCACTAGTCACTGCCTGCCATTCTGAAAAGTATCCGTTAATTCCTACTCTTTGCTTCCTGTCTGTCAAGCAGTTCTCTATCCATGTCAATACTCTACACCCAATACCATGTGCATCAATTGTTCACACTAGTTCCGTGTTATCCTACCTTTGCATCCACTATTAGGGGTAATTTGCAGAGGTAACCTATAAACAACGCACGTATTTGGGATGTGGGAGGAAACTGGAGCACACGGAGGAAACGCATGCGGTCAGGGGCTGAACTTGCAAACTCCACACAGACACCAACCAAGTCAGGATTGAACCTGGCTCTCTGGCGCTGTGTTCTGCCACTATGCCATCCTGCTGCCCTTAGTTTAATTAAACGCTGAGAAAATAAGATTGACGAGTTGCGGAGAGAAATAGTAAGCAGAGTTCACCTCAGTTGCAAATTATTTACCCTGTTGCTTGAGGAGCAAGATAAACTTATGAACTATGAGAAAAACACCCTTTCAGTCGCTGACAATATTCACTTATTCTTTGCTGTTTTCATTTTGTTGAAGTGTTAGTGCAATGTAGAATAACTCATTTTCCACATGTACTTGCCTTGGGTGGATAATGATGAAATAAACGCTGAAATAAGATGTGACTTTATCCGAACGTAATGAAATATCTACGAAAGTCAGAACTCGGATATTGCAGGAATCTGAAAGAAAAAATGAATGAAAAAACAATACAAAGAGTTATATCGCCCTGTATTGCTATCCTGTTCAGTGTGTTGAATTATTATGAAACCACCTACAGTACTGTGAGAGGCCCACTAATCAGTTAGCAAACACTATAAACAACACTACAGTATGAACATCTGCCTTTGGTGGGCCAATGTCTGAAACAGTTAACAGTCCAGTCAATCTGAGTTACAATTACACACAAAGGGCACTGTTTATGTGTTGACTGCATTGAGTCCTCCTGCTCTTTGTGATATTTTGCCACCTCCACTGAAGCAGATGAATAGGTCCATTGTTCCCCCAACCCCAGCTCCAGCTTTACACTGAGCTCTTTGGTAGAAATGATAGCAATTACTTTGACCACAGCTTCATAAGCAAGTAAATGGAAGCAATATTATTGAAACTTTAACTGTTGGTTTACTGAAACTGCACCTGATCGCTTCATATTGTCCATCTGCTGCTGAAACTCCCATCCATATCATTGTTATTTCAAGGCTTGACTAATCCAATATACCTCTACAGGCTTCCAAGATGCTGGGCTCCAAAAAGCCTTGCCATTTAAAATTCTGCTGTCTATTTCTTAACCCATTGATTTCATGAGTTAAAGATAATTTGAAGGGAGTGGAAGTGCCACGAACAAGGAGACAAGGCTATAAAAAAGGGCCAGTCATTTGCATCAGTCTGAAGAAGGCTTTTGGCCCGAAACGTTGCCTCTTTCCTTCGCTCCATAGATGCTGCCGCACCCGCTGAGTTTCTCCAGCACTTTTGTCTATCTTCGATTTTCCAGCATCTGCAGTTCCTTCTTAAACACCATTCATTTGAAACTGAGGTGCTCAATAATTTCATCTCTGCGAGGGAAGTGAATCTCTGCAATTTTCTGCTTCTGAGGGTGTTGGAGGCCAGATTATTGGTTATATTTAAGGTGGAAATAGATAAATATGTGAAAGAATGAGAAATCAAAAATTCTGGGGAACTGGCACAAAAGAGGAGTTGAAGCCAGCATGAATCATATTGAATGGTGGAGCAGGCTTTCCAGTCAAATGCATTAAAAAAAAAAATTCTCATCCTTAAAATGAAAAATCTTGTGTGGGCCTGCAAGTTTTTCTTTGTTAACTCTTGAAAGCACCTTGGAAAATTGTACCATGCTAAAGATGCTGTGCAAATAGAAGGCGTTGCTTCACTGGAGACTCGAAGGATGCGGCTGTGGTGATGTGGTTCATTGGCTTGAAGGCAGGGTTGGAACAAGAAGTTGAGAAAATGGGATCAGAAGTCAGCCAATTGGTGCTCAAGTCTGCTCCAGACTATTGACTGACATCTACTACAAACCTGCTGACTCCCACATTTATGTGGACTACACTAACTCTTGCAATTCACTAACTCTTGTAACGCTCCCAATTCCTCCGTCTCCACTACATCTGCTCCCAAGGTGAGGTGTTCCATACTAGGTCATCCGAGATGTCCTAATTCTTTAGGGGATAGGGGTGCCGCCCTCCCTTCTATCATAGATGAGGCCCTCATACGTATCTCCTCTGTAACCTATAGTTCTGCTCTTGCTCCCCTCCCCCCAGTCGTACCAGGGACAGGGTCCCCCTAGTCCTCGCCTTTCACCCCATCAGCTATCGCATACAACACATCACCCTCTGGTATTTTCATGTCCTCCAATGGTATCCGACCACTAATCAAATCTTCCCATCTCCACCCCTTTTTGTTTTCCTCAGAGACCGTTCCCTCCGCAACTCTCTGGTTCACTCGTACCTTCCTACACAAACCACTCTCTCCCCAGGGACTTTCCCCTGCATCCTCGAAACCTGTCCTCATACCTCCTCCCTCAACTTAATCAAGACCCTGACAGTCCTTTCATGCAAGGCAGAGGTTTACTTGCACCTCCTGCAACCTCATCTACTGCATCCTGTGCCCCCAGCGTGGGCTCCTATATATCGGTGAGACCAAGCGTAGATTTGACGATCGATTCTCACAACCCTTACGCTCAATCTGCCTTGGCCGATGCGATCTCCCGGTTACCAAACATTTTAACTCTCCTTCCCATTCTCTACTGACCTTTCTGTCCTGGGCCTCCTCCACTGTCAGAGTGTGACCACTGGCCACACACAAATTGGAGGAACAGCACCTCATATTTCGTTTGGGCAGTTTACAACCCAGCGGTATGAATATTGATTTCTCTAATTTCAAGTAACTCCTGCATTTCCTCCACCCTTCTCCCCCACCCTCCTCCACCTTAGCCGTCATATTAGTTCCTCTGTTCGCATCCTTGCATCCCTTTCGTTAGCTCAGCTCTTCCATTCAACAATGGGGCATTATGGACTCCACCCTCCCTGTGGCCATCCGTTGTCGACCCTGATTTGTTCGGGCCTTATCTCACCTCCAATTCCCCTCCCCCTCCCCACCACCTCTATCTTCCAGATGCTGCCAGACCAACTGAGTTAAGGGCCTGGCCCACTTGGGCGTCATTTACACAACATCATTGACGCGTCAAGACGCAGGACGCGCGTGCGTGACCCGCATGTGATGCACGCATGGTGCGCATTACGCATGCGTGGTGATGTAGGCAGTGATGCGCGGCGCTCCAGGACCTTGGGATTCACAAAATCTTTGTGCGCCACCTGCGTGACGCGCAAATGACGCCCAAGTGGGACAGGCCTTTTACTGAAGCATTTTCTGTCTATCCATCATTCAATAACCTCTCCGAAAATGGGTACACATTCTGTTGTTACCTTATTTTAGCTCTGGAGGAGACCTCCTGGCCCCATCTTATGACATTCCAACTGTGGCTATGAAAATTCCTCATGATGACATGGGCTGCATTCCTCCCTGTGCCTATCGCTATTTGTTAAATACATTTTGTGAAATTAACTGCAAATTCATTAGAGATTCCCATAGGTGTTATCGATAGGTTCTGCTCTCTACTGTGGTCAAGTAAGACAAGTAAAATAGATAAAGTTTCCAACCAAAAATTATTTTTAGAAGGCTAACAATAATGTGGCTGATTGAAGAATGTGTCAGAAATTCTATCACACGGTACACAATTCTTATTGATACACAATATTCAAAATATACTTTGTGATCTTGGCTGTGCCAGCTGAAGTCTCTTCAAAGATTAGAAATAAACCGACAAGAAAAATGTTTTCCCTGTAGATTTAATATAAATAAATGGTTTCTGCCCCTCCTTCCTGCAGCATTGCAGCTGAACATAGGCACCACTTTCTCTCGCTCTCTCGCTCTCTCGCTCTCTCTCTGTGTTTCTGTGAAGTAGAAATCAAGAGCTCTTTCCTCTTTCCTTCATGCTTCATCTAATGTGCAACAAGACCTTTAACCCAGGATTGTAAGCATGCAAGACTTGGATGTAAATGTGCTCTATAGTGCCTAGCATTGCAAATCAGAAGTCATTTCCTCTGACTGACCCCTATTCACTTGCACCCGGGGCAGATGAACAATTCCTCGTTGAGGGATTCTGATGCAATATTTGTCGCCATTCAGACAGCTGTTCCTCCAAATACTCTCCAAACCATTGGAAAATCCTGAGGATTTCCTGTGCAGCGTGAAGGAAAGGTGACTTTGATGCACCTTTTTGCACAACAACAACTCACAATTATAATATGATGAAACATTTCCAAGAGTAATTAATTAAACATAATTTGTCATCCTGGTTAAACGACAAAGGACGAATGTCTCCTTTTTAGAAGGCAAACAATCATGCGACTGAGCAATGTACAGAAAGTTTTGGGAGTAATGACTGAATCCAGGGTCTTGGCAGCTGAAGGTGCAGCCACAACTGGTTGAGGTTGTCATTTCATATTCTTTTATGTTTTGCCTTGTGATTGTTTGCATTTAGTGTTATTTTTTGCTTCAGTAAATTGTGAGGTTGATAAAAATTATTTCAGAACAGAGTAGGAGGGGTTAGTGAGGCTGTTTGTGATTGGCCTTGGTTCCTGTCTGTTCCACCTGGTGTTGGGAACTTGGTCAACCCCTGCATAGATTGCAGTGGACCCCAGCTGTCGCTGCGTCTCCTCCCCTAGCCCACGTGGGACTGACCACTGCTGTTTGTGTTAAGCTTTAAGCTATCTGAGTTATTGATGCAAAGATGCATTCGCTGAGCTGATTGAGTTTCTCTGCCGGCTTGCAGTTGCTGGGCCGAGAAACTGCTGGCAACAGACGCTTTTCCTGTCCTGCACTTAATCAGCTACTTGAAACTTGGCAGGTTTGTTGTGAGCTTGATCTTCAGGTCTTGGAATGTTTTTTTTTTCCTGCGATTTTCTGAAAATGCTGGAGTTTGACAAAAGATTGCTAAATCATCCTGTGCTTTTGTGTTTTGAGATTCCCTAATGAAAACATTATCTAGGAATGATCGCAGGTGAGACGTGTAATTGCCAGGAGTCGGTGTGCTTGTGGTCTTCATTCTGCTTCAGAGCCTGTCATGTAAGCTTTGCCGCACAAGATTGAGTTTGTCAGTTAACTGTCTAGAATATGATGGAGAAATTTGTGGTGAAAGGTGTCATCACATCGCAAGAAGACATGTTCAAGTCAAGTCATTTTTATTTATATAGCACATTTAAAAAACAACTCTCATTGGCCAAAGTGCTTTACATTGGTATAAGAATAGTATAACAAACAACAGTGGTTCATAGATTGTTGCTTGTGATCGGCTTGCAGCATTGTAAACGAACTGCAGTTTTGTCTGGGCTCACAAATGCACAATCCAGTGTTCTGAGTCAAACCTCGGTACTGATCACGAAATAGAGGGGCAGAAATTATTGTTCCTGATCCGGAACGTGCACAAAGCTGCTTTAGCCTCTCCCTCCTGATCTTACACATCATGGGAGATGTATTTAAGTGTCGATATTGATTGAAATAACGAGGCAATCCTACCATTTTATCGTTGATTGGTTTGCATTTGGAACATGTTGTGCAGTTCTAGTTACCGCAGTAATGGCGATGAAAAGGCACAGCGAAAGACTGCAGGAGAAGGCAAATAATTGAGGGAATGAGGATTACATGAATGAGCCATGGTAGGTCTACCATGAAGAGTTATTCTATTTTATCCATTTGCTCATATGCATATAAAATAGATTTATTTCAGAAACTAACCTTATCTTCTTCAGGATATAAGAAATTTGGGGAATGATATGTAGTCTGTGAGAGTCAGGCCACTTGGAGCGAAAGATCTGACCCTCTCCAAAATTGTGATTGGGGCTTTACTTGCCCCTCACTTGTTCTGCTTTAGACTAATTGATAGATTGATTATTAAAATTAATTAACTATAATTATCATTACAGTATGTATTTCCCAGGAACATAAAAGATTAGCCAGATAGAACATGGCCTATCTTCACCTATAATACTTAAATTCTGATATCACTCTACATAAACCCAAGCTCTGGGTGCATGAATAACAGGGCCAGTCAGATGTTTCCTTCTTAGTGTGGCTTAGAGATGGGACTCTGATAAACAACTGACTATGATGGAGTAATCCATTCAGCACAGTCAAGTAACTGCAGTCATGTGCACCTGCACCAATTCATCTCTGTACACTGACTCTTTTCCTTATTGAAAGCACTGATTGGCGACCAGTTTCCGTTCTAAAGGTGCTAATTCTGACTGATTCAGATCCTTCCTTTTGAAAAGCCTTACATGAAGCTTAGATCATATTTTGAAAGAATGAAAAAGAGGAACAACCTTTTCCACACAGAAGGTGGCGTGTCCATGGAACAAGCTACCCTAGGAAATGATGAAAAAAGGCGGGTACAATTATGACATTTAAAACACACTTGGATAGAGCCATGGATAGGAGAGGTTTGGAGGGATATGGGCCAGGTGCAAGCAAATGGGAGGTTATCGGCCAGGCAACATGGTCAGCATGGACAAGTTGGGCCGAAGGGCCTGTTTCTTTGCCATATAGCTCTGGGGTTCTTGTTCCCTTGCCTTCAGAATGTGCTGGTTCATCTTTGTATCTAGCTCGGATATTACATAATTTGTTTTCAATTTTTAATGTGTATTTGTCCTAAGAAGCAAGCTCAGATAGTTTGCATTAAAACATTTTCTCAGTGATTTTCCAAATATTTGTCAGCTGAGGTTCAAATTCAGTTCTACCTGTGTACACTTGTATGTGTCACCTGGCATGCATGGGTCCAATGCGCCTGTACCTGTCTATCTGCTCACCTTTCCCACCCTATGTTTCTGTCTGTTGGTCTTTAGTCTTTCTGCTTGCTTGTCATAACCTGTGCTGCGCAGAGCACATAGGGTAGGAACTCTGTGTTGCATGATAATGATATTTTATCAGCTGGCCAGTGTGGAACCTATTATATCGACTTCAAAGCTGGAAATGAGCCAAATCGAAGGTTCTGGCATCTCTCACATGCAGCACTCAGCACATTGTTCCTATGGAGTCTGTTGGCTCGTGTCCTGATGTAGCTGTTTTCTGCTCCCTGGCCTCACCCTGTCCAGGGTATGATTACTCAGCACTGTCTCTCATGTAATCCCTGTCACCAGTGCGTATACACAGCTCAGACGAATGAAAGTTACTTTGTCTCTGGGTCATTTCAGTCTGCATTCCTTATATTCCTGACATGTGGTTCAATGGAGAAATTAAAACTGAGTACAAGAGTGGTGAAAGGATTAGTTCTGTTAGAACACTTGATAGACCTGTCGGTCTGTATTACATCCTGACTTTTGATCTCACTGTTCACTTCCAGAAAACAGCAGCAACATGGTAAAAATCACAACTTTTATTTGTAAAGCACCCCTAAGTCACTTTCCAAGATGTCATCAAACAAAATGGTGGAGCAGATGATGAAAACTAAGTTCAAGGATGTTTTGAAATGTAAAGGAAGAGAGGGAATTTGTTAGGCACAATTCTGATTAGGGAAGTGTACTACAGATTTTATAATCATGGCCTTACATCCCTGTCCCATGGTACGCGTTCATTCCAAGAGTTCTCCCGAGTTTGCCCTGATTTGAACTCGGAGATTTGCGGTAATGGCTCTCGTGGACATTTTTCATCATGTTGAAAAATCTTCACGAGTCTTCCCGTGCTTACCTGCCGTTAGCCAGTCTTCCCGAGTATCTGCCGTAGCGCTAAGAGACGCCCCAAGTTCTGACGTACCCGCTACGTTGATTCTCTGTGCTTACCACGAGTTTGATTTCTTTTAAGCTCGGGAGAGCTCTTGGAATGAACTCGCACCGTGGGACAGGGCTATTACTTCAGTGAAGATAAGCAAGCACAGGAATCAAGAGCTACATAGGATTTGGTGCATTTAAGATGCACATATCATGGGGATGGGGGTGGGAGGGAGGAAAAGAATTAACATAAATTTGACAAAAAGGGTGCCATTTGACCCATTGTGTCAATACTTGTCAATAAAATAACTGGCTTGCCTAATCCCACTTTTTAGCACTTAGAATGTAAGATCTTCAAATACACATCCAAGTAATTTTTAAACTTGTAACATTTTCTGCATCTACTTCAAGACCCTGAGTTCCAGGTTCCTGCCACCCTCTGGGTTAAGCATTTTTTGTTCATTTCCGCTGTAATCTTTTCATCATTACTACGCCCCTTGTATTCCAACCCTTTTGCTCAGAGAAACAGGACTTTTGTGTTTACTTTAATCTGACTTTCATAATTTGATTCACCCCAATTAATTCTCCCATCAGCCTCCTTTAACAAACAACCTTGCCTTTACTTTATTTCCTCATAGCTACAACTTTCCAGTCACTGTAAATTTTGCAACCTTCTCCAGTGCAAGCATGTGTGAGATGACCAGAGCTATACTCGGTCCTCAAAATGTTTTTGTTTTTTTTTTAAATTTTATTTATTAGAGGTAAATACAACAATGTACTTCACATATATATTGTTACAATCATTGTACCCCATAATTTTATGGCTTTTAAAGAAAAAGAATAGAAAGAAAGAGAGTGAAATAGGTGAAAAGAGTTGTGATAGTGAAAGAGCGTGCCAAAGGGGAGAAGAAACCCTTGGTCAAAGAATTAGAGAAAGGGGGTTAAGAGATAGATCCTTAAAAAAAAAAAAGGAAAAGGAAAAAAAAAGCCAGTTACTATGTTATATATATCACGCAAAAGGAATCCACCAACTCGATAGTTTTTCATCCCCTTTACTAAGGCCCGAGGTACTCCTGCACCCTATCTTTGTAGTAATTCTATAGATGCAGACCACGTATGATAGAAGCGTTCTGATTTTCCTTCCAGGCGGAGTCTCATATCTTCCAGTTGTAGTGTTTCAAACATAGTTGAAATCCACATATCTCAAAATGTATTCTAAAAGCTGAAGTAAGTGCCAGCTTCTTTTAGGAGGGCAGTGCAGTGTCGCGCAAACTGCTTGGTAGAGGATCTTGCCCTCGCAGAAGTAAAGTGTAAGGCCCATTCTTTTGTATGTTTTACTGAACAAGTTGACAATGTCTTGGACCTCAGCCCCAAGCAGGCACAAATGCAAGCATTGTGTGCATACTGCACGTAAGGTTGGGGTGACCTTGGTTCTGGAGTGCAGTCAGCGTGGGTTGTACAATTGCCCATTGGTTCTGAAGATTATGTCTACTCCCATGAGAACCAATATCAGCGTTCCTCGCCCCAGCACTGAGGCCGTAATTACTATCAGTAGGCAATGTGGGGCTGGTATGTCACTTCTAAACCTGACACAGACCGACTCCTGAAACAGACAGTCTATTAGGGGGGCGGGAGATTACCAGGTATACAGAGAACAAGCATAAAGCTTCCTTCAAGAAATGCAACATCACCTTTGCCGCATGTGGGAATCCCAGGCTCCTTGCCCTTCAAAGTGAACAAAGAGTATTCGGGAAGGAGCGATGAGAACCTTGAGACCATGCACCAGGAGCGTGGGCGGCAGCAAGAATGCACCACTTCACAAACCAAGTGACCATCCCACCAGCTGCCTCCGACCCGATCTGTGAAAGAATTTGTGTTTCCACATTGGTCTCATTCGCCACTTTAGAACCCCACAGAGCTGGAGTGGAAGTTAGACACCTTTGACCCCGAGGGTCTCCCCGAGAAGTGTACAGTTCTAGCAGACCTTCCCTGCCCTGATATTCTTTGCCTTGCTTTATCCCGGCGGGGATGGTGGAACTGTCATATGCTGAGAGAATGGAGCAGCTGAGCTTGTACACTCTGGAGTTTAGAAGGATGAGAGGGAATCTCATTGAATCATATAAGGTTGTTAAGGGCTTGGACACGCTAGAGGCAGGAAACATGTTCTCAATGTTGGGGGAGTCCAGAACCAGCGGCCACAGTTTAAGAATAAGGAGTAAGCCTTTTAGAACGGAGACGAGGAAACACTTTTTATCACAGAGAGTGGTGAGTCTGTGATAAAAAGTGGTTCCTGCCTTCTCCACATATCCCCTGACTCCGCTATTTTTAAGAGCCCTATATAGCTCTCTCTTGAAAGCATCCAGAGAACCGGCCTCCACCGCCCTCTGAGGCAGAGAATTCCACCCGAAATTGAGGGACCGAAGCAAGTGTGATTTGTACATGATATCCAGGACCAAATCAACCCCTCTGATGGGACATTTGAATAGTCTGGATCTGATACAGCCTCTGAATGAAATCCTGTTTCTCTCTCAATGCAGTTGTTAGTTCTGAGAGCTTTAACGATGGCGAAATGGATTCCAGGAGTGTGTGTGGGAGCTGGTTACAAAGATCTGTTGCAATGAATGTTATTGACTGCCATGTGGGAGAGCTCTTGTTAAATACAGTGACTACTGTGCTACGTCCTAATTAGAGAGCAACTTGTTTGGCTCACTGTGTACTGGTGGGAGTTCTCCAACATAAATCTCAATGGGTTGACAATCTTTAACAATGTGCTGTAGAATGTTCTGGACAAGACAAATTGATTTGCATGAATTACCAAGTGATTTTCTGTTCTCCCTCACACTTTGACTGATCTCATTGCTGGTTTCCATACACATCAAACAAAAGTATGTTTACAGAATTTCTGTACTTGCTGACAAATCATTGCTCCATGGATTTCCCCTTGTTCATCACTGACCCATGGATCTCTCCATGTTCATCATTCACCCATAAATCTCCTCTGCCTATCACTGAGCCAAGGATTTCCCCTCGATCACCACTTTTGCATAGATCTAACCCAGAGACTCATGGTTCTTACCCTGTCCTACGGGAAGAGGTAATTCGGCCAACAATATGCAATCTCTGTGTCCAGGAAATCTTCTCCAGTCAAGTCTTTTATCTTCCACAGTCGTAGAGCCATACAGCATGGAAACAGACCCTTCAGCACAACACGTTCATGCCAATCTAGATGTCCCATCCATACCAGTTCCATTTGCCTGCCTTCGACTAATATCGCTCTAAAACCATTTAAGAATAAGGGGTAAGCCATTTAAAACAGAAATGAGGAAAAACCTTTTCACACAGAGGGTTGTAAATCTGTGAAATTCTCTGCCATAAAAAGCAGTGGAGGCCAATTCTCTGGATGCTTTCAAGAGAGAGCTGGATACTCTTAAAGACAGCGGAGTCAGGGAATATGGCGAGAAGGGAGGAACAGGGTACTGATTGTGGATGATCATCCATGATCATATTGAATGGCAGTGCTGGCTCGAAGGGCCGAATGGCCTACTCCTGCACCTATTGTCTTTCCATGTACCTGCTCTTTTAAATGTTATTATTGTACCTGCCTCAACTACCTCCTCTGGCAGCTCATTGCATACATCCACCACCACAAAATGTTGCCCCTTGGGTTCCTATTAAATCTTCCTCCTCTCACCTATGCCCTCTAGTTCTGGATTCCTCTCTGCATTCACCCTATCACTTCTCCTCGTGATTTTATGCACCTCCATAAGGTCACCCCTCAGCCTCCTATGCTTCAAGAAATAAAGTCCCGGCCTGCATAATCTCTCCCTATACTTCAGGCCCTCGGGTTCCACCAATATCCTTGAAAATTATCGCTTGATAAATCTTAGTAGCCCGTGCAGCTGCTGTGTCACTCTCAAAATACAGCATTATTACTATGTTACCATGTTACGTTGAACTACTACTCTCCCTCTCAGCAGATTGTGGAAAAACTGCATTATTTAAAAAGTAAACTGTTACTATATTGTCACCATTTTTTTTGATTCATTACTCTTTGCATCTTATCCTGTTTTTGTTACTCTCAGTAAAATTACTATTCCATACTCTCAGAGCTCTGTATAACAGCGGTAACTATTCGATCTCAGCCATTCTGTTATGTTTTCAGAATCGTAGATTACCACTTTGTCGGTCCCAATGTATTGTTTTTCTTTTGCTCCAGTTGTTTCTTGTGGCACTAAATATGATTTTGCATTCTGCAGATGAGCGGAGTTTAACAGAAGAGAAAATCCTGCTTTGTCAGCACCAGGACTGTATTAACAAGAGGAGGGCTGTGAAGGTACGAAAACTTGCTACTTCTTGTATCTTCTTCTTCTTCTTCTTGCGTATGGCGTGCACAGCCTAAAGTTGTAAGACAACTTGTTCTATTTGATCTTATTTGATTGTGCACGCCAGGTTAATTGCATTCGTTGAAACAGGGCGGACCACGTGAAGGTTGCAATCTCCCACCCTTTCTTGTGGCTGATATGCACATGCTTGTATTTACATTTCTATGTGTTCCCTCTCTATCTCTTCCCTTCCAACCAGTAACCCCAACCCCATACTGTCTTTATCTTCGCACCTCTGGGGTAATAATTTAGTCAAAATTCACAATATGTCCACTTGACTGCTGAGATTATTAATGGATATTTGAATGAGGTGAAGCATGTTGAACTTGACTTGTTTATGGTGCACATTAACCTTGGCCAACAGGGAGAGAACTTTGGTCTATTTTTTATTATTTGTTTTATTACAGCGTTTATTTTTATCCTTTTGCAGTGGCATTTTATGATTTAATTTAATTCATATACTGGGGTCAAGGTCATTGACTTCATCTACTCTCAATATCTCCATCTCTGCTGCAATTGCTCCTTAGATAAGGCCTTCCAAACCAGGACATCTGAGATGTACTCTTTAGTAAACATGTTTCTCCCCTGCTGTCATAGATGGATCCCTCACCCGTGTCTCTTCTGTGTACTGTAGTTCTGCACATTACTCCCCCGCCCCCAGATGGACCAAGCATTGAGTTCCTCCGTATATTACCTTTCACTTCGCATCCTCCGATATTTCCACCGCATTCAACGAGATCCCACCACCAGTCACACCTTTCCATCCCAACCCCTTTTCGCTTTCCACAAAGACTGCGCCCTCTGCAACTTCTTGGTTCACTCTTCTCGTCCCACCCAAACCACCCCCCTCCCCAGATACTTCCCCCTGCAACTTCAGGACATGTGACACCTGCTCCCACGCATCCATCCATGGACCCCAGCAGTCCTTCCAAGTGAGACAAAGGTTCATGTGTAGCTCTTCTAACCTCATCTACTGCATATGTTGCTCCTGATGTGGCCTCCTTTACATCAGTGACATCACGTGCGCTGAATCAGCAAGGCCTACTGGCTGTCCCGTTTGTTAACCATTTTAACTTCTCTCCCCATTCCCATACTGATGTTTCCGTCCTAGGCTGACTCCATGGCCAGAATGAGGCCCCTCACAAACTGGAGGAACAGCACCTTGTATTCCACTTGGGTAGCTTACAATCTAACAGCATAGACATTGAATTCTCAAAATTTGGCTAAATGGCTAACCTGCGAACACCAGCTCCCCTGCCCCCCCCCCCCCCCAAACCCTCCTCTCCCCCCCAACCCACTTCTCCCAAATCCCACCCTCCTGTTCTCTCCAAGTGTGCAGCCCAATGGTGTAGCTGGTAGAGCTGCTGCCTTACAGTGCCAAAGATTTGGGTTCGACCCTGACCTCGGGTGCTGTATGGAGTCTACACATCTGTAAATTGCCACAAGTGTCTTGGGCATGGTTGCTAAAGTGGGATAACGTAGAATCTAACGGTGAATGGGTGATCGATGATGGGCATGGACTCGAGAGCTGAAGGACCTGATTCCATGCTGGATCTTTCAATCAAATCACACATCATCCTATATAGCAATATATTGTCGTCATTAATCATTGCCTGGTCCAAGTCCTGGAACTTCCCATCTAACTGCATAATGAGAGAAGTGGCTCACCACAAGAGTTTCATGGACAATTAGGGATGAGTAATAATGCTGGCTTTTCCAGCAACACTGCACCCTGACAAATAAATATTATAAGAACCGATTTCGGTTTGAGACAGATTTAGGACTTGTTTGTTATCTTGATGCTTCCACTGGCAACGTTCGGGGAAGAATAGGGAGTTGCCCAGTGTCTCAGCCAAGATTCCTCCCACAACTATCATGACTAAAAATGATTATGGATTCCGTATGTTTGTGGGAACTTGCAGCACATAAAATAGCTGCTCAGTTTGCTGATATAACAGCAATGTTTGTACTTTATAAATCATTATTCTGGTTGGTCAGCGTTTTGCAGTGTTCTGAAAGACTGGTTACGTTGCACTGTAACGGTAGACTTCCAGGAGAACAGAAACAAAAGTTAAAAAATTGCAGATTTTGGAAATCTGAAAACAAAACAGAAAACGGTGGAAAGGCTTAGTTTCTCTTTCCACGGATGCTGCCTGACCTGTTGAGTGTTTTCTGTTTTCACTGCCTCCGGTGTAGGTACCCTGCTGACCATTAGATGGCAGCGTCACTCTGCTGACCCCAGGAAGGGAAGCCTTGGATTTCTGGGGGATTCTTTCACATTTCATTTAGAATTTTAATTGATGACTCCTGAAGAATCATCATTCATCCTACTTAGTATATCTCTTGGAGTGGCGTCAATTGCTTGTCTCGCAAGCCTTGGCACCATCACTAGGACTGAATGGCGCATCTGGATGCGTCCATTTTCCTCCTCCTCCTGATCCTTTATCCCCTAGAAGGACTGGGATTACACAAGTCAGTTACATGTCAGTGTAATGTCTTGGTTGCAAAACTGATCGCTCATGAAGTATTTTGCAACTTTACATGTGCCTCAACCTCGCATGTTGTGCTGCAGTCATCATGGAGAATGTTACTGTCCTCTCTACAAAAGTGCATGCTCGGCAAGAATATTCCCTGGAGATTCAAGAGATGGCAGATACTGGTACCAGGAGTATCCAAACAATCTGTAGGTGGCATCTGTGGAGAGAAATGAACAATCAACGTTTCCGGTCGGGACCCTTCATTTGACCAAAAAGACTAGAGGAGAGATAGATATCGCGAAGACATGAAGAGGAGGTGTGGGACAAGAACAGGCAAGCAGTAGGTGGGTCCAGGTGAGGAGGGCTTCATTGGCTGATGGAGTCAGTTGGGGGACGGAGGAATGCAAAGAGCACCAGAGCTTGGGAGGTGTTAGGTGGTGGCTGTAAAGCAAAGATCCTAGAGCGAGCAAGATAGATCACTTGACGAAAAAGACATAGTAAGGTCATGGGCAGATTCATGGGTAATTTTCGGCCCCATTTCCGTAACCGGCTTCTATCTCCGCACCAAAGATCCCGTAGCGGAGCAAAGATACTAGTGCGGAGACAGAAGCCGGTTACGGAAACATCCTCGTAAAAATAAAAGTTCTTTGGTAAAAATCTTCTCCTCATTTTCAGAACACAAACTGTCCCCCCCTCCCCCACAACGTTGATTACACTGCGAGTCGGGTTGGGTCTGGTTACTGAAATGGATGTAAAAAAGGCCCACGTTCTGCTCCGTTGCGTACTACACGTCAGCCCATTACATTCAGAAGGAGTGGTCTATCTTGCTCCACTATAGGATCTTTGCTGTAAAGTGCTTTGGCCTCAGATCTGATACTAACCTCGAGAAGCTCAGGACAGGAAGGAATTTGTGAGACTTGTTGTTTACATAAAGTCCGTAGCATTCTACTTTTGCAGATTTTTGCTGTTTCTCCCTGTCTTTGTTTGAAGTGGGAAGGGTCATTCAGTGCCCTGTAACAGAGGAAATGTCAAAAATAGAGGGTGACGTGGAAAGTGTTTGAGAAAGTGTGTATGACGCACAATACATTGCTATCCCAGGTCCCTGTGGTGTTGTTCAGTTAGATCATGCATTGTTACAGCATTACAATGAGTGCAGGAATTGGCTCCCCTCAGGCAGACTTTATTGTGCTAAAATTTCAATCTGAAAGGTAATTTTAAGAATATCGGGATAAAAGTAATTATCGGGATGAAATTTGCAAAGGCAGATAAGGGTTAAAACTATGTTCAGTGTTTTGTTTAGATTCTTGAACAACATGGGCTGTTTTTGATTGTGTTAACTACACAAGGGAAGTTCTCATGGACAGGGGGGGTTCTCGGGGGAAGTGTTCAAGTAATGGAGTTTGGGGATTCGGGGTATTGACGGTAGGTCGTGTGAATGTGTTTGCATGAAGACAAAGTTCAATATGGGTTTTTGAGGCCTGATATTAGTTGTGAGGAAGTTAAATGAGGATGGAGTATAGGGGTCAACGGAAATGTCCAGAAAAAACAAGGGGAAATTAGTTCACTGATTGCAAAGGAAAGGAAGTGGGGAGAAGGGGCATGAAGGCCTCAGGCATAACGTCAAAATTGGAAATAAGAGAAGACACCAAAACTAAGGAATGGAAGAGAGCAGTCAGGATGGATATCATTATGCTAAAAATAGACTCTCTCTGTCTGTCTCTGTCTGTCTCTCTCTGTCTCTGTCTGTCTCTCTCTGTCTCTGTCTCTGTCTCTGTCTCTGTCTCTGTGTCTGTCTCTGTGTCTGTCTCTGTGTCTGTCTCTGTGTCTGTCTCTGTGTCTGTCTCTGTGTCTGTCTCTGTGTCTGTCTCTGTGTCTGTCTCTGTCTGTCTCTGTCTCTGTCTGTCTCTGTCTCTGTCTGTCTCTGTCTCTGTCTGTCTCTGTCTCTGTCTGTCTCTGTCTCTGTCTGTCTCTGTCTGTCTGTCTCTGTCTCTGTCTCTGTCTCTGTCTCTGTCTCTGTCTCTGTCTCTGTCTCTGTCTCTGTCTCTCTCTCTCTGTCTCTCTCTCTCTGTCTCTCTCTCTCTGTCTCTCTCTCTCTCTCTCTGTCTCTCTCTCTCTCTCTCTCTGTCTCTCTCTCTCTCTGTCTCTCTCTCTCTCTCTCTCTGTCTCTCTGTCTCTCTGTCTCTCTGTCTCTCTGTCTCTCTCTGTCTCTCTCTGTCTCTCTCTGTCTCTCTCTGTCTCTCTCTGTCTCTCTCTGTCTCTCTCTGTCTCTCTCTGTCTCTCTCTGTCTACCTCTCTGTCTCTCTCTCTCTGTGTCTCTCGCTGGTGTCTGTCTCACCTACAGCCTTCAATGTCTGTCATTGAGTTCTGACTGAGGTCTGAGTAATTTTCGGTATTGCAGCAACAAATCGTTTCATTGATCCTGACTTCCCGCTATGGACAAGACTGTATTTTCCATACTGCTTTGATTCCAGACTATTAAGGGTTAACACACCTGGGCACTGCTCCCAGCCTCTGTATGTGCAGTTTATTTGTGTGCACAGGATCCTCAGACAGTGTGTGCTGTATCAGACAGCCCCTCCCTGAGAATCACGCACTGCTAATCATCTCCTGTTGCTGTGTTCATTGAGTCGTTGCCCAAGGGAGTACAGGGAGAAAGTACAGTGGGGTTCCTGCTCGCGCACAGAGCTCCAGCAACAACCATCGCTTTCCTACTGAAAATCTTACTGATACCGACCGGGGCTTCGTCCTCTGGAAGATTGAAAATTAAAGCAACATTTGCATGAGAAACATCTTTATTTTGCTCATCGGATCCTTGCAGGATCACAGCCTCCAGGCAACTGGGCTGCTGCTGAACTTTTAGTCGTGATGTATCTTTCCTGAGTTTTTTAAATTTAACACCAAACATATTCGACTTGTTGATGAAGCAAGCGTTACAAGAGACTAGGCCGAGCCCAGCTCACCAGATGTCTGAGACCCTCCCCGACCCAAGCAAATCCCAGGACAAAGAGGTAAGTTCATGAATGTTTGTTCATATACTTCCAGCAATACTGACGAACGAAGGTGAACGGTGAATATGCCTTGGCCTGTCAGTTGGCTCAGTTGGGCGTACTCTCTCTCTGAGCCTGTAAATCAGTTCAGTGGCAGGTGAGGAATGAGATCTCACCTAAGCTGTTTCTCTCTGTTGAAATATGGGCTATGGATATTTAAAAATCCCACGGACGTGTTTGGACGCATGGGATTCTCCTAGTGCCCTAAACAACATTAATTTCTCAATCTAGCGCTCAGCAAACTTTCATTTTGTGGCACTTTGTGGGATCATAGAGTGACTGCCACGTTTGTCTGTATTGCTGTGTTTTATGATGTAAACCCAGTTGGAAGTTTTAGGCAGAACTATTGAATCATGGCATTAACAAGCTCATCGTTCTTCCCTCGTTGGTCCCATTCATCACCTTCACCACCCTGTTCTCGTAACTCCAACCCAACTCCTCTCACTTGTTCCCTGTCCCCTGCCTCCTTCCTCCCTCCTCCACCCTGCCTCTACACCCCAACGCCACTCCACTCACCACCGTGGGCCTCAATCAAACTCCTGTCATCTCTTTTTTTCCCCTTTAGCAAGGAACTTTCCTTCCAGAGTCACAATTAACACAGTATTGCATTAATTAAAACTGTTAATCGTGCAACAACCATCAACTTGCAACATTGTCAGCTTTATCCAGGATGCGCTCGAGCCCTGCACTGTCCATCCCATTCGCCCTTTAAACTTCTTTCCCTCTAACCCTACATATGCAACACTTCACCCTCTCCAACCCCGTTTCTGTTCTGCCCTCATTCTACCTGCTGCTACCCCACAGGTGGCCATTCCTCAACCTTCCCCTCTTCCTGCCCATGACAATTTCTGTCTCCATCTCCACTTTCCTGTAATCTCTAACTGTACTCTCTCCCCGAGCTCCTCTTGTATTGAAGAGTGGCTGCATGGGGCAGAATCGGGGCTGCAAAGCTGACGAGTTTCTTACTTTCTTATTCAACTGCAGGGAAGCAACAAGAAAGAGCTCAAGTGAATATTTTTAGGCATGAGTTCCCAGCAGCAACAAACCTGAACAATGGCCCCCTTGCAGCTTGTTCCATTCTATTTGGTTTCTATTCTTCCTGCAGGAAACATCTGTCCCCTGTTTAAGCTTTCAGAGAGCCCTCCTCACCCATCCATTCCTTTATAAACATCCAACCCAGACAGTTTGCAGGCAGACAGCTTGAGCAGAAAATCTACTTTATCTTACAAACCTACAACATCCTCATGCACATATATTCAATATTTAGGTTGTGCACTAACTGTGCGCGATGATGAACAGGGTGAGATATTTGCACTCTGTGCCAGATTTATAGTTAAAGGAAAAGGGAAATCAGTCTAAGATAGTTATAGTGATAATGAACAATGAGCAGTGTGTGACATTTTTGCTGACATTGAAGAGATGTATTTTTGATGATTTGAGAAAAAAACATTAATAGCATTAGTGTACAGTGTGATCTCTTTGATGTGGATAGCTACTTTGGAATTTTAAGTTTCTTCCCAGGAAGTCTTCTTTTCCTTTCTGGGAGAATTGGGAAGAATATTCTGCATCCATCTCCTCCCCCTCCCCCTCCCTCCCTCTCACCTCTGCTCTCTTGACCGTGTCTGACCTGCTCCTTCACAGCTGGTTTGGAGCAAATCTTTCCTGGGAAGTAACATTCGTCTCAGACAATGAGAACACATGACAGAGAAAAAGGGAGTGATCAGCCTCACTTTGGCACTCGTTGCTGAGCCCGCTCTAAAAATACTGGTGTGTGCTGCTGTCGCCCAATGAGCCTTCAGAGAGTAGAAGCAGCAGACCAGTCTACTCACACTGTGCGCTGTGAGTAACTGTTTTCCTTCTGACAATTCCAATCCATTTCAGGTTTATTTTGCTTCCTTCCTCAGCCACTATGTTGAAGAACTGGAATTTGGAATAATGGTTAGCGAATTAATTTATTTGTAGAATGTTAAAACCAGCTTATATTTGTCGTGCAGTGACCTTTCCATCAATGCATTATGCACATTGCTGGCAAAGACCATTTATTGTCCATCCTATCCCTATTTGCCATTGAGAGGTAAAGTGAGTCACTTCCTTAAATTCCTCCAATCTTTCTGGTGAGGTTACTCTGGTACTGCCACAGTGCGGTTTGGTAGAAAGCTGTGAGATTTAGATTTAGTACTGTGTTTCTAAATGTAGACACAAGGAATTGTAGATGCTGGGCTTTGTCCTGCCCCTACCTCTCTTCCAGCTGTCTTATCTCCCCCTTCTCTCTCTCTCCCCCATTCCAATCCATTTGAAGTAGTGTCCTGACCCAAAACGTCACCTACCCATGTTCTGCCTGACCCGCTGAGCTGAGCCAGCACTTTGTGTATTTTTTTAAAATGTGTTTCCAAGTTGGATGGTATGTAATTTGGAGGAGAACCTGCAAGCACTAATGTTCCCAGGCAATTAAAAATAGGCTCATGTTGATAGTCCCTCTGGGGCCTTGGGCTGGCCCCCTCTGCTGTCCCTTTTCATCACAACGAGAATCAGTTCTCTTCACGTGGTACAACATCGCGGTGTACACTGGAAACTGGCAGGGTTGCTAGATCCATATTCCTCAATGAAGCTGAGATACAATGGTAGCGTGCGATCATCCTCTGGGTGCCTGGGTGTTTTACAGAGACACGTGGAAAGACCATCCCCAGTCACAGTCTGCCTCCAGAGATGGCAAGTCCTTGTATTGTTGATAAATGAGGAATACCACTGAGGTTAGACAAAAATGCTGGAGAAACTCGGCGGGTGCGGCAGCAACTATGGAGCGAAGGAAATAGGCAACGTTTCGGGCCGAAACCCTTCTTTAGACTGATGCAGGGTGGGGGGGGGGGGGGGGGGGAAGAAGAAAGGAAGAGGAGGAGCCAGAGGGCTGAGGGAGAGCTGAGAAGGGGAGGAGACAGCAAGGGCTAATGGAAATTAGAGAAGTCAATGTTCAGGCCACTGGATGCAGACTGCCCAAGCGGGAATATGAGGTGCTGCTCCTCCAGTTTCCTGTGGTGCTCACTCTGGCCATGGAGGAGGCCCAGGACAGAAAGGTCAGATTCGGAATGGGAGGGGGAATTGAAGTGCTGAGCCACAGGGAGATCAGGTTGGTTAATGCGGACCGAGCTGAGGTGTTCGGCGAAACGATCGCCAAGCCTACGCTTGGTCTCACCGATGTAGATCAGCTGACATCTAGAGCAGCGGATGCAATAGATACCAGACCCAATATCACTGAGGTTAGGATCTATATGAACTGGGGAAGTGGGCGAAGGAATAGAAGCTGGAACACAACTTGGAAACGTGCAAGTTGTTGCATTTTGGTAAGTTAAACCAGGGCAGGTTAACAGGGTTAATGACAGGGCCCTGGAGTGTGCTGCAGAACGATGAGTCCGAGGGATACATAGTTCTCTGAAAGTGATGACTCAGCTAGACAGGATGGTGAAGAAGGTGCTCGACACACTTGCTTTCATCAGTTAGGGCACTGAGTATAAGAGTTTGGACATCATGTTGCAACTGTACAAGTTGTTGGTGAGACTGTGCATGATCTAGTTGCTCGGTTATATGTCATTAAGCTGGAAAGATTCACAAGGATGTAACCGGGACTGGATGGCTTCAGTTATAACCAGCGGCTGCATATGCTGGACTTTTCTTTTTGTGCTGAAGCTCAAGGGGCTGAGGGGTGACCTTCTAGAGATAGTCTTTTTCTTAGGATAGGGGAATCTAAAACTAGAGGGCATGGATGTGAGGTGAGAGAGGAAATACCTTAAAGGGACCTGAGGGGCAACTTTTTCACACAGAGGATGGTGTATATATGGAGTAAGTTGCCAGAGGAAGCTGGCGAGGAGGGAACAACTGCAACATTTAAGAGGTATTTGGACAGATTCATAGACAGGAAAGATTTAGAGGGATATGAGCCAAACACAGGAAATTGGAACTAGCTTGGATAGACATCTTGGTTGACATGGAAAATGTTGGCCAAAAGGCCAGTTTCCATGCCATTTGACTCTATCACCCTGGACACAGTCTGAACAATGACCAGTTTGTATTTGCAGCAAGTTTGCTACTTCGGTGATGTTAATCCAAAAAATAAATGGTTTGTGGGTTCAGAGCTGAAGGGAAATGGGTGCTCGCCTGATCTGAAAGAAGATAGAGCATAATGTCAAAGTGAACGATGTGGTTGGGCAACAGGGTAAGCAAACAATGTGAGTGGGTGGCTGCTGTGTTGGACAGTGCAGATCTAAAATTGGAATCAATGGGTGGAGGAATTATGCTGAGCACAGACAGATTAATGATCTGACTAAAAGTAACTTCCCCACAGATCTCCTGTGTGGAAGGTCTTGCAGGCTCTGGCTTCTCTCCCATGGTGCAACAGCCCGTTCTTAGTGGTAGCTACAATGGGCTGATGACCTACGGAAAGCATCAGTGCAATGTTCACTTCTGTCACCTGTCCATCTGTTCCCATATCATGCATGCACACGCACACGCACACATTGGTCCCCAGCTGATTGTGTTTTACCCACTCAACAAACTTAGCAGAGGACATGTGGTTGTGATTAGTTAGCGTTAAAGGAGTTTGAAACTTGTGTCTTATGTCAATAAAGCCTATGATCCTGGACAGTTAGAGGGTGTTCAGACAGTGGATCTACAGCAGGGGGCGGCAACCTTGTTCTGCAATGGGGGCCAGGACGCATGTCTGTGAGCGGATGGCAGGCCACATCTATCACGTGTACACATTTAATCCTGCCCCGGATGGCAGGCATCAAATCACGTGTTAACATAGATCCTGCCCCTTCGAGGACGCCACCCGGAGCACTGGCCCCTAGTTACGGGCGCTCACCAACATAGCGTACCTACGGACCATTGCCTTGGCTCTGTCCGGAAGATGGTGGCTGAAATACTCACACTCACTTGTCCCCGGCCTATTGACAACCCCGATCCTGACAGTGAAGCCCAGACACAGAAGGTGCGCGGCCGTGCCGGCGGCTTTGCGCAGGATGCGATACAACCAGAGCACGGCGCTTGGTTACACTCGCCGCTGCACAGTGGCTCCGCCATTGCGGCTGCCAGCGCGGGCCTCCTAGAGTCCTTGCATCACCACGCCTGGGCGCTGCGGCCTCAGGCCCGGGAGGTACTGGAGATGACGGAAGTCTGCGGGCTGATTAATTACGGGAAAAAGAAAACGCCAGCGGGCCGCATGATTTCAGGTTACGGGCCGCATTCAGCCCAGGGGCTGTAGTGTGCCAATCCCTGATCTGCAGTGATCTCTTTTGCTGACCCAGATTACACTCTATGTTGCAAATTCTAGGAACCCGACAAAGAATAGGAAGGATATCAGGAAGTGGGAATTAAATGAGTCAGTCACATGGAATTTTTAATTAAAATCCACCCAGTATGGCAGGTATGAATTGCACAGGCCTGCAGTGGCCACACAAACATGTATTTCAGTCCGCCATCCACATCTCTGGTGCCTGCGAACTGTTGCAGGGAAGACAGGAATGTTAGCTCACTCAAACATCTCACTTTCAAAAGTTTTCCGCCTCACTGACTCTTCCATTCCCAGAAACTGTCATCTTTGGTGACAAATGGTGAGATATGCAAGGCCTGTGTTTACAGTATCATGAAAATCCGAACATCTGATGTTGCAGACCAATAGAGAAGCTCCAGTCATGACAAATTCCTTTGCCAGTTCAATGGAGCGGTTCTCATTTTAATTTCAGTTTCCACAGAGCTCTGGTCAGAAACCATGTGAGTAAAGCAACAAAAGTAGCAAGTGAGGGAAGGACTCAGCAAGTTAGACAAAACCAAAGTTAACATATCAGATTGATGACCTTTTTTCAAGCTTATTGCTTGAACTGCCGAGCACTTCTAGCATTTTCTGTTTTTAATTCAGATTTCTAGATTCTGCAACTGTGTTTTATTGTCAATAACAAAGGGGACTATATTCAGTTCTGGACATCAAATCTCAGATGATAGATTGGTCACGGTAGAGGTAGGAGCAGACCAGTTGATGGGATTTCAGAAATTAAAAACTTTTTACATTTCTCATTTCTTAAAAAAATTATCTTATATACACTTTTGCAAGTTGAGGAGCAATCTAATTTAAAGTATTCTAGTCAAGTTAATTTTATTGTCATAAGCACAAGCATGGCAAGTACAGATACAGTGGGAAACATGTAGCATTACAGGCGCACAGACTCGGAAAACACACAGAAACATACATTATAACATACATTCTACAAGACGGTATCAAGAAAAATACTTTGCAAAAAAACCCAAGACATTGCACAATTAATAAAACAAGTCCATGGTAGTGGAAGAGGTGGTCCATAGTGTTCCATTGCTAAAGTAGGATTAAGAACCTGATAGTTGTAAAAAGTAGCTTTCCTGAATGTAGTGGAGTGCGATTTCAGGTTTCTGTCCCTTCTACTTGATCAGAATCAGAATCACACTTTATTCGCCAAGTATGTTTTGCAACATACGAGGAATTTCATTGACCAAGTGAGTCATACAATTAAAAGTAACAGATCACTTCAAAAACTCATTTTAACATGAACATCCACCACAGTGACGCCTACACATTCCTCACTGTGATGGAAGGTGAAATAAAGTTCAAGTTCTTCCCCGGTCGTGGTCCTCGAGCCCCCGTTGACGAGACTATCTTGACTCCCGTAGCCGGCGGCATTCGGGCCCTCCGTGTCGAGGCGATCTGTTCCTGCATCAGGGGGGATGTCAGCTCCCCCGCACTGGACAATCGAACCTCGCGTCGGGGCTGGTCGAACCTTCCGCGACGTTGGAGCTCCCGACTCGGCCTCACACAAAGACTGCGAGCCCTTTGTATTGATTCCGCTGTGTCGCGGTGGGAGTGATCCCAGGCAAGGGATCAGCTCCGATGTTAAGTCCGCGCCCCGCGATAGGGCTCAAAGTCAGTCCGAGGAGGCTTCCAGCTCCATCGATGGTAGGCCGCAGAGCCCGGAGTAATCTGAAAATTGATCACATCTCCAGGAAGGTAAGAACCTGAAAAAAAAAAGTTTCCCCCGATCCCCTCCCCTCCCCCCAACATAAAACAAACTGAAGAACATTAAAACAAAACTTAAAAATAACAAAAAGAGTGAAAAGACGAACAGACTGCCGGCAGGGCTGCCATCTGGTAGCAGCAAGAAGGGGCATGGTCTGCATGTTGGGGATCTTGATGATGCATGCTGCCTTCTTGAGCTGGTGTCTCATGTAGTTGCTTTTTATGGTAGGCATGACCTGGCAGATTCTACCACTCTCTGCAGCCTCTTGTGTTCCTGTGCATTGGAAATGCCATACCAGGCCATGCTGCAACCATCCATAGACGTTTGTTGACATATTTGGTGACCTGACAAATCTCTTGAGACTTCGAAGAAAGTAGAGATGCTGGTGTGTCTTCTTCGTGATTCCATCAATGTGCCAAGCCCATGAGATGTTAACGACCAGGAATTTGAAACTGCTAATGGGGCTGTCCCACTGTACGAGCTAATTCAAGAGTTCTCCCGCGTTTCCCCTGATTCCAACTCAGAGAATTACGGTAATGGCCGCTCGTAGGTACTCGGGGCTCTCGTGGACATTTTTCAATGTTGAAAAATCTTCACGTGTCTTCCCGAGCTTACCACGTTTCCCGAGTACCTGCCGTTAGCGTTACGAGTCGCTAAGGGACTTCCCGAGCTCCGGCGGACCCGCTCCGTACATTCTATGTGCTTACCACGAGTTTGATTTTTTTTTTAAACTAGTGAGAACTCTTGAATTAGCTTGTACAGTGGGACAGCCTCTCTCCTCTCTTCGTTGCTGAGATGAAAACAATGAAAACTGGTCTTCCGATTTTCCATTTCTGAAATCAATGAATAGTTCCTTGGTTTGGCTGACATTGACCAAAAGGTGGTTGTTGCAGCACCACTCCACCAGGTAGGTGTTCTCTGTCTCTCCTGTATGCCAATTTATCACCACCCATGATTCAGCCAACAACATCAGTGTCACCTGCACATTTCTAGATGCCGTTGAAAATGTTCTTGAATACTCCAACCAGGTGGTCTGCACAGGTCGTTAGAACTTGATGAGGTACACCACCTGGTCCAGATGCATTGCGTGGATTCACTCTCTAGATGGATGCGCCAATGTTGCTTGCAGAGACCGATCACAGGAGTATCAGGGGCTGTGGGGGTTTGCGTAGGCGTGTCATTAAGTGTGGATAATAGACATTGAGCTGATCTGGAATTGCCACTTTTGCTACCTGCTGTCACTTTGCAGGAGCTGATAGTGTGTAAGTATTTCAAAAGATAAATGATTTTATAAGTTTGGTTAAACTAATTGCTTCGGAAAATGATAGTTAATGAAACTTGACTTTAAGATTAGAGCTGGTCACTGCAGGTGAAGTCAGAAAACAGTAAGATTGTTAAGGGCTTGGACACGCTAGAGGCAGGAAATATGTTCCCGATGTTGGGGGAGTCCAGAACCAAGGGCCACAGTTTAAGAATAAGTGGTAAGCCGTTTACAACGGAGACGAGGAAACACTTTTTCTCACAGAGAGTGGTGAGTCTGTGGAATTCTCTGCCTCAGAGGGCGGTGGAGGCAGGTTCTCTGGATGCTTTCAAGGGAGAGCTAGATAGGGCTCTTAAAAATAGCGGAGTCAGGGAATATGGGGAGAAGGCAAGAACGGGGTACTGATTGGGGATGATCAGCCATGATCACATTGAATGGTGGTGCTGGCTCGAAGGGCCGGATGGCCTACTCTTGCACCTATTGTCTATTGTCTATTGAGATATAGCAGCCTGAAAACCGTGACCACCATGTTCAAGCACATCTTCCTCCCAGCAACTATCAAGCTTTTGAACACTGCAGAACCTTAACCTCAGCTTCGATGGACTTTGTTGGTTGTACTACAGACCTCAGTATATACACTATCATGGTTATTAAGTTATTGATTTTTGATTCTAATATTTGATCTGTGTATTGTGTTTACGGTGTTGTTAAGCTGCTGTAAATAGCAATTTCATTGTTCTTTTGTCGGCACATATGACAATGAAATATTCTTGACTCTTCACTCCTGAACAATGATCTGAATGCTCAGGAACTCATTGAAATTCCTCACTTTGACCCCCTGATGTCCTCCTGCAGGGATGTTCACTCTCTCATTAGGTGCAGGTTATTAGATACACAGAATAAGGAAATTGATTCACCTCCTGGCAAACAGCATTAAATTAACTCAAATAGTAGTAGGGTTGATTATCTGAGTTAGTGACATGTTTTAAAGCAGTGACGAATGCCTGATGATTAGAGGAGCTGGACTGTAGAAGCAAGTAATAAGTTAATGAATCCGGTATTGGATAATGAGAGGAAACGGTAACTGATACTGAATGAGCTTATTGTCTAATAGAATAAAATAAAGTATTGCAAATGAGTATAGAATAAGTTAAGTGGAGAAAGTAAATAGTGAGTGAACAACATGGGGTGTATTTGATCACTAGATAGTAGCTTGCCTCTATTAAATTTCCTACAGAAGCTTAGCTAATTGTTAGAAATAATTGAAAACTGTTCAACTATGGCGACTGAACTCCAGAACCAAGACAGCTCAGATCTCAGTAGTCAAGCTGCTGCCTGTCTGACCCTCGTGGATGCTCACAGGCCAAGTTCCAAGCCACCTTTGATGTTGTATTTGAAGAAAGCCCTCGCACCCAGTGACCACAAGACATCTCTCCTCCGCAGAAGAGATTCACTGGAATGTTATCGGGACTTGCAGGCTAGAGTATAGGGAGAGGCTGGGTCTATTTTGTTGGAACATATGAGATTGTGGGCTGACCTTATTTGAGTTTCCAAATAAGAGAGACATGGATAAAGTGAACGGTCACAGTCCTTTCCCCAGATTAGAGAATTCTAAAACTAAAGGGCATGGACGTGAGGTGAGAGGTTAAGAGGGACCTCGAGGTCACCATTTTCACTCAGAAGGTAATCCATTTCTGAAAGGAGCTGCCAGGCTCTAGAAACAGATATAATTACAACTTTTAATAGATACTTGGAGAGGTGTATGGATAGGATGTGGGCCAAATGCAGGCAAATGGGACTAGCCCTGATGCCAAAAGGGCCTGTTTATGTGCTGTATGACACCACACTGCCCTCTGATCACATCCCATATCTCAGGACATCCTCTCAACAGAGGTGACCATTGATAATATCATTCACCAACACTTTTCAATGCACCTTGAGGGAAATTGAGGGAAAAACCATTTGAAGAACAAGATGCCAAATTTGACACTAAATTTGCCAACTATGCTGTGTTCCCATATGCTTCTAAGATCTGCAATTCAAGGCACTGAAAAAACGATCACCAATGCTGCCTCTGGAAAATTTTCCGGATTAATGGGAGTCAAACAACCCAGTGTTAATGCCCTCTTCTGGGCAACATCTGGAATGATGTGGCCTCAGTTACACCCAATGAGCTACATTGGGGAAGCTGCATTGTTTGCATGCCTGACATCAGACTCCTGATAGAGACATTCTATTCTGAGTTCTATCATGGGAGGGAATGACCAGATGGAGAAGGAAAAGATTCAAGACTGTGCTCAAATCCTTTATGAAGGAATGCAAACATTCCCAATGACTCCCGGGGATTTCTGGCTGATGACTGGTGGTGGGTACATGGAACAAGCTGCCAGAGGAGGTAGTTGAGGCAGGTACTGTAGCAATATTTAAAAGACATTTGGACAGATACATGGATAGGAAAAGTTTAGATGGATCCAGCCAACTGTGGGCAGGTGGCACTTATTTGTAACAACTTATTTTGCATAGGAAAGTTGGGCCGAAAGACTTGTTTCCATGCTGTTTGATTCTATAACTGCTCAAAGTAACAGAGGCTTGGAGATGCCATTGACTTATACATCAGGAGCAAACATAGAAATATAGAAAATATGTGCAGGAGTAGGCCATTCGGCCCTTCAAGCCTGCACCGCCATTCAATATGATCATGGCTGATCATCCAACTCAGTATCCTGTACCTGCCTTCTCTCCATACCCCCTAGTGGAAGTATAGTGGAAGAGCAATGGAAGATTAAACCACCTTGCGCACACAACAAACCTGCCCCATCTTTAGAAGTGTCTGTGGTTTTCACCCCCTCAGCTCTCACATAACCCACAAAGCCCGTGGAAATAGGTCATCCTCAATCGTACCGAAATTACTTAAAAAGGAGTGGGTGACAGAGGTATAAATAGTGAGAGTGGCAACAAAGTGAATAAGACCACAAAAAGTACCGTGAGCATTTGTGCGGTCAGCTTTGTATATCAAGAGAGGTTGGAAAAATACTCATAGTTGACATTTTGGTAAAGTATTTTCAAAATAAAGTTTTCCATGAGCATACACCAATCTATTACTTCAAATAAAAATAACAAAAATGTTGAAAATGCACAGCAGGTCAAACAGCATCTGTGACGAGAGAAAGTGTTACCATTTGATTTAATGAAAGATCATTGACCTGAAATGTTAATTTTGTTTCACACCTGTTTTGATCTTGTAGAGGTGTATAACACCATCAGGGGAACAAAGAGGGTACATGCACATAGTTTTTTTTTGCCCGAGGGTTGGCGAATCAAGGATTATGGGGCATAGGTTTAAGGTGAGAAGGAAAACTTTTGGACAAACTGCCAGATGAAGTAGCTGGGACGGGTACAATAACAATGTTTAAAAGACATTTGGACAGGTACATGGATAGGTAAGGTTTGGAGGCATTGGGGCTGGGGAAGGCAAATGGGACTATCTTGGATTGGGTATCTTGGTCGGCATGGAATGAGTTGGGCCATAGGTCCTGTTTCCGACTTCTTTCAGCCCCAGCATCATGCCGTTTTCCATTCATCATATAGTATCCATCCCCACATCATTTCATCTTTCCCCTTCACAGCACAGTGCTGAGAAAAGCCCCCCTGATTCATCCTTCTTGTGTTCCTCCTGAGCAATGCGGTGCCACCTTGGGTGTTAGCTGTGTCACATTTGGAGGCACTCTCATCTTTTGAATGTTCAAATACCACGTTAAAAATGTGAGCATAAACATGTAGTGACGCAAGGTCAAAGGTGCCCTCTTTCAGATCAGCTGAGAAAGAGCTCCATCGCCGCTTTCAGGTAAATGCAAAAATTCCAACAACACTCTTGAAAATGAACGAGTGAGTTCTCTGGAGGTACAAGAGATGGCAGATGTTGGAATCTGGAGCAAAAAAAAAAATCAAACTGCTGGGGGAATACAGCAGGTCAAGCAGCATCTGTGGAGGCAAAAAGATGGTCAATGTTTCGGGTCAAGGGCATGCACCAGGAATGAGTTATTTTGTTGTCCTTGCCAACATTTACCCTTCAACGAACATCACTTATCAGATTTGTTATTGGGAACTTGGTGTGTGCAATGTGACAGCTGCATTTCTTGCAGAAAAATAATAGCTACAAAAAAGAATGGTTTAAAATCTTTGGGACATTACTTGGTTTTGAAAGGTTTAGTTTAGCAGGCCCTTCATCCCACCAAGCCCACACTATCCATCAATCATCCATTCACACTAATTCTGTTATCCCACTTTTTCCATCCACTCCTTACACACACGGGGCAATTTACAGAGGCTAATTAACCAACAAAGTCGCTCGTTTTTGACATGTGGGAGGAAACCGGGCCATCCGCGGAAAACCCATACGGACACATACGAACACGCAAACCCATACGAACACGCAAACTCCACATAGACAGCATCCAAGGTCAATGTTGAACCTGGGACTCTGACACTGTGAGGCAGCAGCTCTACTAGCTCCCCCACTGTACCTCCCATCAGATCAACGTTAGTCTTACTTGCCCTACCTACACTGTTGATAATCCATCTGATACTGAAGTAAGGTTATAATACTTATAATGTTATAATACTTAGGCCCCTTTGTTATCTTGGCACATCTCACTCCCAAATGTTTTACTAGCCCTCCTGGTTGCAACAGTAGTGAGAATAAAATCACAGAATGCAAACCCAGAAGATTGTCGTTTTGAATCTTCACAAAATTAAAACAAGATGTTTCCATCGCCTCTGTAGGAGTGAGTGATCAGGCAGTGCCACGGGGAAAGTCAATGTGTTAGTGAGTCGGAAGGATGCATTGCTCCTTTTGTGTTAATGATGTATTGATGGGGAGTGTAAGAGTCGACAGGTGTATTGTGCTGCACCATCAAGAGCTGCAGAGACAGCAAGGCGGGGTGGGGACAAAAGAAAAGAGCAGGTAAAGTTACATCCTCCTGAGATCAATTTAATATCTTGCCCTTGTGTTGCTGCCTGAATCGGACCGTGCTGCAGTGAATAATCGCAGAGTAAAGACAGCCAGTCATCCCCCAGCACCAAAGGGATCGAAAAAGACCTTCTGTTACCTTAATAACATATGGTTCTGGTAATTAGACAGCAGAAGCCTAGCAGCTATTGGTGATAGAACCTTGATCAAATCTATGGCCTGTTGTTCACAGAGTGTTTTATATCAATTACCCAGGTATGGTCTCTTTTACGTCCAAATGCATTCATGGTTGGTTAGTCTGCTCCCCGTAGAGAATTTAAATTGTTCTTCCATTTAGTATAGTTTCCCTTTCCCTTCCCCACTTTGGTAGCAAAAACAGGCAGGCAGATTACTATCTAAATGGGGTCAAGTTAGGAAAAGGAGAAGGACAACGGGATCTGGGGGTCCTTGTACATCAGTCTATGAAAGTAAGCATGCAGGTACAGCAGGCAGTGAAGAAAGCGAATGGTATGTTGGCCTTTATAACAAGAGGAATCCAATATAGGAACAAAGAGGTCCTTCTGCAGTTGTACAGAGCCCTAGTGAGACCACACCTGGAGTATTGTGTGCTGCTTTGGTCCCCTAATTTGGGGAAGGACATTCTTGCTATTGAGGAAGTGCAGCGTAGGTTTACAAGGTTAATTCCCGGGATGGCGGGACTGTCATATGCTGAGAGAATGGAGCAGCTGGGCTTGTACACTCTGGAGTTCAGAAGGATGATAGGGAATCTCATTGAAACATATAAGATTGTTAAGGGCTTGGACGCACTAGAGGTAGCAAACATGTTCCCAATGTTGGGGGAGTCTAAAGCCAGGGGCTACCGTTTGAGAATAAGGAGTAGGCCATTTAGAATGGAGACAAGGAAACACTTTTTCTCACAGAGGGTGGTGAGTCTGTGGAATTCTCTGCCTCAGAGGGCAGTGGAGGCAGGTTCTCTGGATGCTTTCAAGAGAGAGCTAGATTGGACTTAAAGATAGCGGAGTCAGGGAATATGGGGAGAAGGCAGGAACGGGGTACTGATTGGGGATGATCAGCCATAATCACATTGAATGGCGGTACTGGCTCGAAGGGCCAAATGACCTACTCCTGCACCTATTGTCTATTGTTTTCTCCTGAAGGTGCCAACATTTACTAAGGTTCCATCTGCTCCTCCTCCAAAGCTGTTGACTCTGACCATGACCCAGGTCTCCCATGTCCCCTGTTGTGAAATACCAGGAATGTAAAAACACATTGAGGGTTTTGTCATTGATTTATGTGCGTACAGCATCTGAGCCTCAGAGCTGGGTGCAGTCAAGGTCATGGAGTAATTTGTCAACCTGCAGCTTATGTGAGGCAGATCTGCCCTAGAGGCGATTGAATCTGACGCAAATGCCAAGACACAATATGTCCTGCTCCTCTGCTCTCCTTATCACCCTGACTAGAGAGAGACCTTGTGTCATTCACTCTCGCTTTCTCTCTTTTCTCTCGCTTTCCCCCTACCCACCCTCTCTCCTGCCTCTCCCCCACTCAATTCCACTCCCCATCCTCTCCCTTCTTCTCCCTCCCCCCCCCCCCACACTACCTTCTTCCCACCCACCCCTCCACTTCCCCACCCCCTCTCTTCTCCCCCCCCCCCCCCCCCCCCTTATACTGCTTTTACACTTCAAATCTTGGTCATCACTTTATCAACTTTAATATAATTTCCTCGCTCTAATATTCTTTGCTTGCATTCTTTTCTTTCTGTTCCTCATTGCTCATCATTTCCCCTTGTCCACCTGACTATCTTTCTGCACTCTGAACCAATGGCACAGATGTAACATCACGTGGACTCAAAACTAATCAGCAGAACAGGCTGGTGCAATGGATGTGAAATGTTAGGAGCCGAATTGCACAGTCACCTGTATTGTGACATCCTGGAATCCTGTGGTTTGTCCTATCCTGCAACGTGTCAGAGTTTAAGCAATTTGGCAAGTTTCCAGCTTATTAATTAGGCAATCAATATTAAGGGATGGACAAATCTGTAGTGATGCCCCAATGCTGGCTGATGGTTATATAATCATGCCACAAGTTCACAATCAATGTTTGCATTATTCACACACTTTCGCAACCAAAAAATCTTTCTGACCCTTTTCTTTGCTGACATTCACACACACACTCACACTCACACTCACACTCACACTCACACTCACACTCACACTCACGCGCACGCACGCACGCATGGGAAAATAAGGCAGGCTGCTGATTTCCTTTCACTAACCCCTAGGTCAGTTTTCTGTAATCAGCAGCAAAAACCCTGAATGATCTTTCTCACTGATGTAAGGGTCACCAAGCAGTAGTCAGGAGCAGAAAGCTTGACTGATTCCCCTACTACCTGCCCCTAGGACACTGGGCAGTGATCAAAAGCAGAAATCCTGAATGATTTAGGAACAGGAACAAGCCCATTAACCCCAAGGGCTGTGATGCCACTCAGTAAGATTATTGTTGATCTCTGATCTATTCCTTAATCCATTTCTTTCTCCTTTAATACTCCGGCGTTTACCTCGAATCTAACAATTTCAGATTTATAATTAGCAATTAACCTGCCATTAATTGACTTTGTGGAAGAAAGTTCCAAGTTACTAGCACACTTTTTGTGGAAATATTTTTTTAAATTTCATTTCATCATTGCTCTAACTTTCAGATCAATCCTAGAAAACTGGAGTGAGGAAAGGATTTATATTTACCTCATCAGATCCACTTATTATAGTCGTACAACACATAAACTGCCCCTTTTGGTCACCACATTCATCCTGATCATCAAGTACTCATCTGTACTAGAACCATGACCAGCACTTGATCCAATTACTTTAATGCATTGGTAATTCAAGTAATCATCTAGACAGTGAAAAAAATCCTCCTCGGATCTCCTCTTAATTACCTAACTCCCATCCCCAACCTATACCCTCCAGTTTTTGACACCCCGACTATGAAGTAAAGTTTCCTGCTAGAACACTTTATCTCAGGCCCACCTTCAGTCATGGCTGACCATGGGTGTCTCCAGGATGCTATTCCCTATATGGAGGACGCCTGTGTGTGACGTTGTTTAATGTGGGGAGACTGGTGCACAGACAGCCACCCCACGGTCCTTGACAGATCTGGGTCAGTGGCATGGAGTCCAAAACGACCGGAGACCCTTTTCTGCTGCAGTCTTCATCCGCCTTCCCAGCCGTTGTGACGCTCCACTAAGGTCAGCCATCGTCCTCTGCCTGTTCCACCGTTGAGGTACTGGTTGAATTGCTCTTTGTCAGAGACCTCCCACTCGACCTTCCTGCCTTGGGTGGCCCTACCAGGAGCATAGCACCAGATGGCATCGCCCTCTGGATCTCAGGTCCACACAAGCTTCTCCACCACGACAAGGTGACGATCCACGGAGAACCCTTTGTGTCCATTCGTAACTGTCACTGTATGTCATGTTGTTACTTGTGGGCGGAGCACCAAGGCAAATTCCTTGTTTGTGAATACTTGGCCAATAAACTTACTTCTAATTTAATGTATCTCCATCATGTCACCTTCACCCTCCTCACGTAAAGTAAACAACCCAGTTTCTCCTCATAACTGAAACACTCCCATGTCTGTCGAAAACCTTGGTTAATTTCCTCTGAAGCTCCCCGGGGCAGTCATGTCCTTCCTAAAGTGTGGTGACACAGTAATCCATCTGTGCATAACCACCACCCAATGAAGGCGTGCATCTTACATGCCTTCTTCATCACCTTATTGTGCTGCCACTGTGATCCTCGGACCTTTACACCAAGGTCCCACAGTTCTTCAATACTCCCTGAGGCCCTTGCATTCATTATGCTAGTCCTTTCCTAATTTGTCCTCCCAAAGCCCTTCACCTCTCACTGATCAGGATTAAATTCCAACTCCCATTGTTCTGCACATTTTACAAAATGATCTATATCTTCCTCTAGCTTTATTATCCGTTCCACTCATTTTTATAAGGTCAGTCACTTAGTAATCATACATCCGACATAGAAATCCAAATTATTAATGTATATAAGCAAACAGTAAGGATCCCAGTATTGGTCTCGATGTGTCCCCATCAGTGCTCACAGGCTTCCAGTCACAGAAGCAACCAGCCACAATTACCTTCTGCCACTTAATAGCAAGAAATATTTGATCCAATTTGTCTACTTTACCTGGATCCCAGAGACTGTTACATATTTGGATTAGTTTCCCAAGTGATATTGGAGTTTGTGTCCTAAGAATAGGAAAACACTTGGAATAACAAGGAATTTTGGCGCTCTAAGCTCACGGACAGCTTATCAGTGAAAAGAATTAAAAGAGTCCTCACCCCATGTAAATGTGGATCATTCCTGAGTAGTTGTGGTCAGACCTTGCAGCTGTAGTTCAACTTGTTTGCAGAGCCAGTTGAAGATATTCTGGGTTTACTGAACTACTACAAAAAGACTGCCCAGAGCACAATATTTATACCGGTGTCTGTTCAATGTCTGGGCTGAGCTTTAAAATGACTTAATTTTTTCTCTCTCCACTAAAAAATTGAGCTCTGGATTTCAGTCCATCAGTGGGAGGATTTACTTCATTAGAAATTGAAGACTTCTGACAACTATAGAATGCTTCTTCTGGCTGCCTTTTCCTCCGTACAATGTGCTTGAAGCCAAGTCAAAATTCAGCCGGTCCTGCTCAGTGGGACCATCAGCGGCAGTGATGAAGCATCCCCCTAGCTGTTCAATGACATCATCCCCGGCCAGTTGCCCTCAACTGCAACATCTTATGGCCCATGACCTTTCTGACCAACCTTCAGTCAAAAGTCAAAGTCAAACAAACTTTATTGTCATTTAGAAATACATCGATATATGCAATTCCAAACGAAATTCCGTTGCATTTGGCTCCCCGTGCAACACGATAATTAACAGAAGGATAAAATGGGTAAAAATGGATAAAAGGATAAATAGACAATGGTGGCAGCCCATTACATGGCATTCAGGAGTCTGATGGCTCGTGGGAAGAAGCTGTTACAGAACCTTGATGTTCTGCTCCTTATGCTACGATATCTTTTGCCCGAGGGCAGCAGAGTGAACAGTCCGTGATGGAGATGTGTGGGGTCTTTTATAATACTGCTGGCCTTAGACATGCAACATTTGGTCGCAATATCCCCGATTGAGGGGAGAGAAGTCCTGATGATTTTTTCCGTTGTCCTCACCACTCTCTGCACGGACTTCCAGTCGGAGGCTTTACAGTCCCCAAACCAGACAGAGATACAGCTGGTCAAAATACTCTCTATGGTGCCCCTGTAGAAAGTGGTGAGGATGGGATGGGGGAGGTGAGCTCTTCTCATCCGGCACAGAAAGTGCAACCGCTGCTGCGCTCTCTTAACTGTTGATGAGATGTTATTTGACCAGGTCAGACTGTTAGTGATCTGCACCCCCAGGAACTTAGTGCTACTGACCACCTCCACATCGCTGTCATTGATGTGAAGTGGTGTGGGACAGTGCCGGTTTTTCCTGAAGTCGACGATGACCTCCTTTGTTTTTTCGACATTCAGGATCAAATTGTTCGTATTGCACCAGTCCACCAGTTGTTTCACCTCCTCCCTGTGAGCCAGCTCATTGTCGTTCTGGATGAGGCCCACCACTGTTTTGTCATCTGCCTACTTCACAATGTGGTTTGTACTAAACCTGGCACAACAGTCGTGGGTCATCAGGGTAAACAGCAGTGGACTCAGGACACAGCCCTGAGGGGAGCCGGTGCTCAGAGAGATGATGTTAGAGGTGTTATTTCCAACCCTCACTGACTGGGGTCTGTCAGTGAGGAAGTCCAGTAGCCAGTTACACAACGACCAATGGAACCAGTTGCTTATCAGGGATATGTGTTGAATGCTGAACAGGTGCTGTTCAGGCCAGTTGGAGTACGGAGGATATAGCTGTGGAGCGGTTTGGCCTGTAAGCAAAATGGTCAAGTGTGAAGGGGAGTCTGGAGGTAATATGGTCCTTGACCAGCCTCTCGAAGCACTTCATCATTATGGAAGTGAGTGCTACAGGGCGGTAATAGTTGAGACATTGTATATTGGATTTTTTTTGGCACTGGTATGATGGTGGCAGTCTTGAAACACGATGGGACGACAGCCTGGTTCAGCGAGGTGTTGAAGATGTCCGTCAGGACATGTGCCAGCTGATCAGCACATTCCGCTGGCTGCCTATGACGATTCCAGCTGCGAAATCCCCTCTGGGAGTTTACTACGGCCAAACACGAAATGCCTCCCTGAAAAATATTGGTGGAGGATTCTCGGAGAATGTAAAATCCTTGGAGCATTCGACTGATGGCGATGATAACATAGAATGACCAAAGATAAGTAAGTAAGTTTATTGACCAAGTATTCACATACAAGGAATTTGCCTTGGTGCTCCGCCCACAAGTAACAACATGACATACAGTGACAGTTACAAATGACTCAGAAAACACTAAACATTAATAATAATAAAACATTAATGATAAAACACCATTGATCAAGCATGTGAACCAACAAAATACCAGATCAAAGGGAGGCTACTGATTTTTGGCTGTTGAGTCGAGCAACTACTCGTGGATAAAAGCTGTTTTTATGTCTGGCTGTGGCAGCTTTCACAGTCCGGAGTCGCCTTCCAGAGGGAAGTGATTCAAAGAGTTTGTGGCCAGGGTGAGAGGGGTCAGAGATGATCTTGCCCGCTCGCCCTTGCAGTGTACAGTTCATCAATGGAGGGAAGGTTGCAGCCAATAACCTTCTCTGCTGATAGGACGATTCGCTGCAGTTGACACAAAAATACTTCATATACTGGAATCTTTAGCACAACACAAAGTGCTTGAGTAACTCAGTGGGTCAGGCAGCATCTGTGGAGGCAATGGACAGTGGCCTCCTTCATATTGCTCAAGGGCTGGAGAAGGGTTTCATAATGCCTACTTTAGCATCATTTCTCAACTAGATTAGATGATATATTTTCCTGCTGTCAGTTAATTGGCCATCTATCTCAATTTGCTCGTTCACAGCTTTTTCCTGGAACTCAATTGTACAGCAGATGCAATGAGTTTCGCAGTATGGCATCCCCTGCAACTTCCACTGAAAGAAGTTAGCCATCAGCCGTCATCCACTGGAAGCAGCGCACAAGTGTTCAACCTCCATCACTATGTACAGCATGTGGATCCTGAGCTTTACAAAGGAAGCTACGAGTGCATTGAACTATATATCCTGGCTCATTCTCTGAATATAATCTGTGCTTATATCTTCTGTGGGAGTATTTGATGGGGCAATATACAGACTGTCATAGACAGAGCTTGAGCCAATAGTTAACGTATGTTATACCTGCGTGAGAAGTGTTTGGGACAGTATAAAGGGACCTTTATTCCGTGACTCATGGTTACTGACCAGTTACTGCCCACAGGCTGAATTAAGCCAGTGGAGGAGACATTTTGCTTATCTTTTGCATAAACAAATGAGACATTAATAAAACAGGGATACATGGTTCATTGACTGCTCTTACAGTACTCAGAATGAGTCAATGCTAATGGAAACCCATATGAAGGCTGTTTCTCGTGTTATATTTTATTTATCTGGAGTTCTAACCCTCTCTTCCTGCCAGGCCCTAGCACTCATTCCCAACCCTTTGTATATCCCCAAAGTCCTCCTCACTGTATCATTTTACCGCATAGTTCTGCATGGCTCTAATTCTCCACTCCCTGATATGGGAACTGAAACCAGGACCTTTTATGAAGTTTACCATTCACTGAATATTGCGAAGGGACAAAGCCAAAGTTATGTTGGGAGAAAGACTGATATCCAGAGATGCTGGACCTGCGTACCCTACAGCTCTCAATAAAACATCTCTCTGGTGAGGAAGGAGCTGGGGATAAACAGACTAAGTAGCTGACTGGGAGGCAGCACATTTTTTGAGAGACTGAAGGTTCCACACTGAGTTTGTTTGAGGTTTTGAACTTGTCAGAATGCCAAGCATGGTAGCAAAGGAAAGTCTTATTTCCCTGAGGTAAGCCAAGGACGTCACCAACTATTTGTTGCCTCTTATCTGCCAGTAAAAGATTGATTATGTAACCAGCAGCCACGTCAGTCGTGGTTCCCATGAATCTGTGCTCAAACTGGGTTGTAAAACGATACGATAAGTGGAATATCATGATTGTGCGCGTTCTAATAAAGGGCTCTGATACAGGAATGGCAAATGAAGAGCCGCAGCATTTTTCCACATTAGCAAGGGCAGGAATATCCCAAACACATTCTCAGTTTTCTGTACAATGTCAGATGTAATCCTGTTTTCAAGTCGAGGAGAAAAACCTTACACTTAACCATATAAAAATCATATAACAATTACAGCACGGAAACAGGCCCTCTCGGCCCTTCCAGTCCGTGCCGATCATTTGTTTTCCCCTAATCCCATCCAGACCATACCTCTCCATTCCCTTCACGTCCACATACCTATCCACTTTACTTTTAAATGTTAAAATCGATCCTGCCTCCACCACTTCTGCTGGAAGCTCATTCCACACAGCCACCACCCTCTGAGTAAAGATGTTCCCCCTCACGTTACCCCAAAACTTCTGTCCCTTAATTCGCATGTCATGCCCTCTTGTTTGAATCTTCCCTGCCCTCAATGGGAAAAGCTTATCCACGTCAACTGTCTATCCCTTTCATCATTTTAAAGACCTCAATCAAGTCCCCCCTTAACCTTCTGCGCTCCAAAGAATAAAGACCTAACTTGTTCAACCTTTCTCTGTAACATAGTTGCTGGAACCCAGGCAACATTCTAGTAAATCTCCTCTGTACTCTCTCTATTTTGTTGACATCCTTCCTATAATTAGGCAACCAATATTGTACACCATACTCCAGAATTGGTCTTACCAATGCCTTGTACAATTTTAACATTACTTCCCTACTCCTATATTCAATGCTCTGATTTATAAAGGCCAGCACACCAAAGGCTTTCTTTACCACCCCATCTACATGCGATTCCACCTTCAGGGAACTATGCACAGTTATTCCTAGATCTCTCTGTTCCACAGCATTCCTCAATTCCCTACCATTTACCATGTACGTCCTATTTTGATTTGTCCTGCCAAGATGTAGCACTTCCAACTTATCAACATTAAACTCCATCTGCCATCTTTCAGCCCACTTTTCCATATGGCCCAAATCTCTCTGTAGACTTTGAAAATCTACTTCATTATCCACAACACCACCTGTCTTAGTATCATCTGCATACTTACTTATCCAATTTTCCACCCCATCATCCAGATCATTGATGTACATGACAAACAACAGTGGACCCAACACAGATCCCTGAGGCACCCCACTGGTCACCGGCTTCCAACCTGACAAACAGCCATCCACCATTACTCTCTGACATCTCCCATTCTGCCACTGTTGAATCCATCTTGCTACTCCGCCATTAACACCCAAAGATTGAACCTTCTTAACCAACCTTCCATGGGGAACCTTGTCAAGGGCCTTACTGAAATCCATATAGACAACATCCACTGCTTTACCCTCATCAATTTCCCTAGTATCAATACAATACAAAGTACACAACAAACTGCTGGGATCTGACTGCCAATCAGCTGCTTTCCCTAGTCCAGTTCCCACCAATCAGCTGCTTACCCTAGTCCACTTCCCACCAATTAGCGTCTGCCTCAAAAAAAACACTTCTCTGAATGGAATGTTACGGATTTTGGTTATGTTATGAATGTTACGGATTACACAATTTGATCATATCCTCCACTTCTCAGACTCGGACTCAGACACATATAATTCTTGGATACGATTGCCTTTTGTACGGAGTGTTGCATTTTGTGTGACATATTGGTCAGTTTTTGGTTCATCTCTGCTAAGCATTTTTCTAACGTGATCTATTCCTCCTCTTTCAGGTATGCCACCATGGTGATTGTCAGGAGATTAACAATCAGTCCCCACTGAACCTCTGTGCATCATGTGACAGCAAACTCCACGAGGCAATGCATTTTGACCGGCATATCAGATTTGACCTCCCACCTCAAGGTCTGTCCTTTGTTCTCTTCCACTAGTCACTCCCTTCTTTGTTTGCCTTGCTGTGTTTTCCTGCTTGCATTGGCACGATGCCTGATAACATTCTTAGCACCTTCGTTTTCACAGGATTTTGACCTTGCCAAGCCACACACACACAGTGATGTTATCACGCAGACAGGAAAAACACAGCAACCCACTCACTGCCAGGCCAGTTACTGCCTTTTCCTGACTGACCTTGAACGTATTGTTATTCATAAACAAGGTGTTATATATCCTTGCCCTCCTCCACTCCCCCATTCTCTAAATAACACTCTCAATCCATGCTTCATGTCCTCCAAAGATAGACACAAAATGCTGGAGTAACTCAGTGGGACAGGCAGCATCTCTGGAGAGAAGAAATGGGTGACGTTTTGGGTCAAGACCCTTCTTCAGACTTCATGTCCCCCAATCATCTCATACCTTGCTTGCAGCCAGCAGAAATTTGAACATATCTTGTAGTGCAAGGGGTTCTAACTGCTGGTCAATACTATCAAATTTAGCAGATGACTTAGTTGTTTGATGGATCTTCCAGAACTCAATATGATGGTTTGGAAATTTAAGTTTAAGTTTCATTAATTTGGAATTAGAAAGCTAATATTATGTAAAACCCATCTTCTCCACAGATATCATTAATAGAAGGAAATATCTGATTTGCTTTGACCTGTATGTATCTCAAGTCTCATACTTTTATGGTTAACATTTAACTGCCTAGAAAGTCATTCAGATTTCAGAAAACAATAATAATATTGGACACACCATCCAGCATCAAACGTAGCAGCAGATTTGAACACTGGGGCATGATGGAGCAGCAGTAGAGTTGCTGCCTCTCAGCTCCAGAGTCCCGGGTTCGATCCCGACTATGGGAGCTGTCTGTATGGAGTTTGTATGTTTTCCCTGTGACCTGCATGGGTTTTCTTCGGAATCTCAGGTTTCCTCCCACACTCGAAAGGTTTGTAGGTTAATTGGCTTGGAATAAATTAAATTTGACCCTAGTGTGTGTAGGATAGTATTAATGTGCGGGGACCGTTGGTCAGCTCGGACTCGGTGGGCCGAAGGGCCTCTTTCCGCGCAGTATCTCTGAACTAAACTAAACTAAACACAACCAGGATTTTCCCAACACAGTCAACCCTGCAGACTCTCCTTCATTAACATATATGGAGTTGTGCCAAAATCTGGCAGACCGATCAAGCAATGGTTTGATGTAATTAAACTTACTATGTGATATCTTCAGATCAACATCACGCGTCCCCTTTTACCTTTGATGTTAGTAGCGAGCTTTCTTGACGGTCAGTTAAAAGTGAGCCGCATTGCTGTTGGTTTGGTTGCATTTTGGCTGGATCGGGTAGGATCAACAGTTATCCTCCCATAAAAGGACATAAGTGAACCAGTTGGCTATTTTACAGCACCACTCACTTTTTAGTTCCAGAATTTATTCAATTGACCAAACATAAATTCCACAGCTGTTATGGTAGGATTTCAGATTTGCTGGATCATAAAGACTGGATCACCGGTCTATTCCCTATTTGGAAATAAATTTGCAGATTGCAGGTATTCAATAAGGCATCTGACAACCACTATCTTGAGGGTAATTAACATGCTGGTTTTGCCAGCAATACACAATTAACTGAATGAATGGGAAAATGCAAACGCTGATTCCATCTTTTAAAAGAGGAAACACAATACAATATGATTTTACTTCTAAACATAATTTCCTTTTCATGTAGTTGAGCCATGAGATCACTCAGCTCCATTTCAAACCTCAGTCCAACTCAAGTTTACATTATGCCTCATTACATAAAATATCTCAAAGTATTCCAGTAAAATTTAATATTGAATTACAAATTTGGACAAGAACAAAATCTCAGTCGAATAATTAGTTTTAAGGCATGGTATGAAGGAAAATTGGAGTAATAAGTCATAAGGGCGCAGAGAAAAACATTTCAAAGTGGCTGCAGACGCAGCCGGCAGTGGTGGAAACTGAAGATAAATATGAAGCTTGAAGATAGACACAAAAAGCTGGAGTAACTCAGCAGGACAGGCAGCATCTGTGGAGAGAAGGAATGGGTGACGTTTCGAGTCGAGACCCAAGGGTCTCGACTCAAACTGTCACCCATTCCTTCCACTCGAAATTGCAGATGCTGCCTGTCACGTCACCAATTCCTTCTCTCGAAACTTCACCCATTCCTTCTCTCCACACGTCACCCATTCCTTCTCTCCACAGATGCTGCCTGTCCCCTTACTCCAGCTTTTTGTATCAATCTTTGGTTTAAACCAGCATCTGCAGTTCCTTCCTACAAATAAGAGGTTTGAGTTGTGCGAGCATCAAAATCTTGAAGGATTACGCTTCCTAGATTTATAGAGCTAGCTAAAGGTAGCACCAAAGATAGGATTTGGCAAAACCCTTATCTCCTGTTGTTTTCACAGGATCTATTTTGGCCAGGAATGTCTCAACACGATCGTGCCCACCCCGGACCAGAACTTCGTCGGACAAGGAGGAAGATGATGACAGTGGGATGGATGGAAAGAGGTAAAAGTTGTTCATGTTCTGTCCAGAACCAGAGCATTTTGCTCAAGTGGGTCTTAAGCCAAATTCCAGAGAGTTAAATCAAAGATAGACACAAAATGCTGGAGTAACTCAGCGTGTCAGGCAGCATCTCTGAAGAGAAGGAATGGGTGACGTTTCGCGCCGAGACCCTTCTTCAGACTGATGTCAAGAGATTGGGCGGGACAGAGTGTTAAATCTGTGGATGATTTTTATCTGAATTTTCTTTTCAGCAAACCTTCAATTATTAAATTATTGACAAATTACTGAACCAGGACTTTGATCAAGACTTTCCTGTTTTGCACAAACATTGAGTGTGCCTGATCACATCTCTCTAAGTATTGACATTGCTTGCACTCTGAGGCTGTTATTATCCAGATTTGTGGTCCTATACGTGACTATGAACTATTAATATTCCAAAAAGTCACAAACTGCTGGAGTAATTCAGCAGGTCAGGCAGCATCTCAGAAGAGTCCTGACAAAACAAACTGTTAACTCTGCACATGGTCCCACTATCCTGAGGGACAGAGACATGCATTTTTTTCACGCTGGTTCAGTGATGCAGCAAGCAGAGTTACCCAATATATACCAAAGGCTCTGGGGAGAAAAGGGAAATTGATCCCTATCTAAGGTCCTTTAACATGGCTCCCCTCAATTGATTGAACCTGGGACTGAATGTGGGGGGAGAGTGAAGGTGATAATTTATTGGCGTAAGGAGGGTATTGTATTTGTGGTAAAGCAGGTTCTCATTGAATTCTCCCCCCATTACAGTGAGAAGAGAAATTCTGCACTCAAGCTAAGCAAGAAGAAAGCTCGCCGTCGACACACTGATGTGAGGTTCATCTTCATAGTACAATGTGTTCAATATCATGGGCTCCATTTCACCTGACCCACCCTTCCTATTCACCTATCTTCCACTTCAATTTCTGCCTCGGGCATTACTTAAATTGCCTCCAAAATGTTGTGCTGTACTCTCCCAGGACATAAGCAGCTCGGACTGGACTGTGTGAGAGAATGAACTACTTTCCAATATTGATTCTAATTTTATAGCAATTTTATAGTAGAGCATAAGTCATTATGTCAAATCATCAGATGAGAACCCTTATGGGATTTAAAATGGCCAGAGCTAAATGGCTTTGTGTTACCAGTCTGGACTGTCTATGAAGGCCATACCCAGAAATAACATGAGCTCTGTTCAGTTGTGATGTGGAAAATAGTGGGATTATAGAGAGAAGCTATTGTCTGTCCTATACTTCCTACTGTGTCTCCATCAACTCCTGTTATCCAGCTTTGCTCCCGGATGCTGATTCTCTCTTCTTGCTTTGCAGGATCCCAGTAAGGAATGTTTCACTCTGAAGTTTGATTTGAATGTCAACATTGAGACAGAAATTGTCCCTGCAATGAAGAAAAGGACTCTCGGGTATGTAGGAGAGGTTCTCAAAGATTCCCAAATCTGTCGCATCCCTAGCCAAGCAGTCCTGAGAACATTAACTGTCCATTAGTTCCACTGGTTCTGTTGTGGAGTAACCAGTGAATCATCGCAGCCTATGTTTGTATCCTCATAGTAAACCAGGCTGGGTTTGGAACCCCCAACTTCTTATCCCTTTGAATTATTCTCAAAGTAGAAATTACAGCTGTGTTTATACACAGTCCTCCCAAGATCCAAAGCATACCGCCTCCTCTGAAATGGCCTGGGCATGTATGGCTGCTGAAGGTACTGGCTCATTTATCTTCATTGATGATACAACAGCTGATGGTAGTAGCATAATGAATTCTGAAGCTTATAGACACATCCTATCTGCTCAAGTTCAAACAAATGTCTCAAAACTCAATGGCCGGCGGTTCATTCTACAGCAAGACAATGATCCCAAACATACTCCTAAAGCAACACAGGAGTTTTTCAAAGCTAAAAAATAGTAAGATTAAATGAGAACTTACCAGTTTGAAGTTTGATCTTTTTTTTATGAGGAGTTGCGAATGAGGGATTTCGTGAAGACCCCGCCAGCACGCATGCGCAACATTCTTCAAAGCAGCGGTGTGGAATTACAGATTAAACAACAATGTCTAAATATAGTAAGATTGAAGAGACTCTATTTACCAGTTGACCTTATAGTAGAGGGTTGGGAGCGGAGGGCACGAAATCCCTCATCGCAACTCCTCATAAAATAAATATCAAACTTCAAACTGGTAAGTTCTCGTTTAATCTTACTATTTCATTTCGGAGTCACGTGAGTGACTTCGTGAAGATTTCAAAGCTCTGTGATTACATGCCCTGGATCATGTCCATGTTCACACACTGCCGCAATTCTGATGGAAGGAGTATGGGATTTAAAGATATTAGTATTAATACCTGCTGCATACAATACCACCCTGAGCCACCTGGAGATGGTCTGCACCGTCACCCTGTGATGAGGTTTCTTATGGCTGATCAATAGGCCTTTCTCCATTTTCCTGATGGTATGCGTCACTTTGATATAGTGACGTATGTAGGTGGCTATGCAGAGCCTCACATCAACGGGGTATGCCGGAAATATTAATTGCAGCCCTGTGGTCCCAGGTCTGTGCTGCTTGAGTAACTCGTCAATGAAGAAAGTTACTCTCTCAGGGGTTGAGACCATGTTATCCAATTTGATTTTTTGCAAGATCTGAACCCGTTGTGCCGAGGTTAGCGCCATTAACATCACCATCTTCAGGGTGAGTTTATCCAGCGGTAGTCCAATCATAGGCGACCAGATCCTGAGTAGGGTCAATACTACCCCAATATCCCAGGTGATGTTGTATCGTGGTCGGGAAGGGTTCGAATTGAAGATACCCCTCATCAATTTGGACACGAGCTGGTGAGACCCTACTCCTATACAAAGGTAGGATGACGGTGCGCTGTAGCTGAGGCCCTCATCATGATGTAGCCCCGCAAGGAATTCCAGCACATGGGGAATCGTGGCAGAGTCATATGTGATGTTGAACCGGCTGCAGTAGGCTTCCCATTTCTTGATTTGGGTGAGGTACTGTCGCCTTGTGGATTCTCTGCACAATGCTGCAATGGTGTCCATGGTCCTTGGTGTTAGTCCATATTGCAGGAGTGGCTTCTTCAGAACCTGCAAGCCAACAGGTTCAGATGACCATGGCACGGATGGGTATTCCCCTGTTGTGGGGTTAGTTACCAAATCCGGGCACCTGTTAATATGTGCCCATGGTTCTTTAATCATCTCAAGGACTACCGGATACCATGGTTGTGTAGGCCAGTCGGGTATTATTGCCTGTTGCAGAATCTGATTTTATTTTCTGCAACACCCGACTGATGAGGCAAAATGGAGGAAATGCATAGAAAAACCATTTCCCCCAGTGCAGCGAGAAAGCGTCCATCGCTTCTGTCCCAGGATCTGGTTTCCAAGATACATATGTTGGTATCTGATGGTTCAATCAGGACGCAAAAAGGTCGATATCTGGTGTTCCAAATTTGGCTATAATTTTAGCAAATATTTGTGGATTTAAAATCCACTCAATGTTATCATTGAATACGCGTGACCCGCCACTGTATTGAGCTTACCAGGAAGGTAGGTAGCTGATATTCAAATATTTCTTTCTATGCACCAGAGCCAAATTGAGTTAGCCAATTCATCACAAGATATTGACTTGATACCACCCATATGATTTAAATATGCCACCACAGTGGTGTTATCTATTTGAAGACGGACATGCGTATGATGTAAATTCATGCAATAAGCTCGCAGCCCGTGAAATGCTCCTAGCATCTCCAAATAGTTTATCCCTTGTGATAATAGAAGGATAGATTTGTGTCAATCCCGTCTACCGCCACCACTGGAAGTGGTGTCGGTAGCTCCCCTGCCTTGGGCGCTTGCATCAGTTTGTACTACGACTGACGGATTCGGTACAATAATGGGATTGAATGAGTCACGAATATTATCAATCCACCATTGTAACTCAACTTTTGCCTTGATTGGCAGCTGCAGAGGCCTATCAAAATGTCCAGGATTTGTTTTTATGCTGATATTTTTGTTCTTTGCAAATTTTGACAGTGTAGTGGGCCAAATCGTGCAGCTGGAAATGTAGCTACTAGTTTCCCAATCACCTTAGCAGCATGTCTGATTGTTGGTTTCCTGGCGCAAGCAAGGTTGTTACATGCTTCAATAATATCCATTGCCTTGTTATCTGAGATGGTAATAATCATCTGATTGGTGTTAATTGTGAATCCCAGGTAGTTCATGACCTGTGAAGGGTAGAACTTAGATTTGTCTGGATGGATGACAAACCCTAATTTTTGAAACAATGTTTTAGTAGCTGCCACTGCTAAATTTGTCGATTCCATAGTCTTTCCCACAATCAAGATGTCATCTAAATATGCCATGACAATATGGTTTTGTTTTCTCAGTGATGCCAATACTGGTTTCAATTTTTTTGTAAATAACCTAGGGGCAGTTGTAAGCCCATTGGAGAGGGCTCTATATTGCCATAGTTGATCCATCCAGACAAACATCAAGAACTTTTGGTGATGTTTCCGTATGGATACTGAATAGTATGCATCTTTTAAATCGATGCATGCCATGAAGCACCCTTTGGAAATCAGTGACTTAGCTGTTTTGAATGTGTCCATTTTAAAATGGGTATATTTTACAAAAGTATTCAAATGGGTTAAGTCAATAATAATCCCACATCCACCATCTTTTTTGGTTTTGGTAAAGATGTTGGATACAAACTCAAGAAGTTTGTGTATCGTTTTCTCTATCACCCTCTTGGCATGTAGCCTCAAAATTACCTCATGTCCTTCTGCTTTCTCCTTATGGGAAAGTGCAAATTTTTCGGTTTGGTACATGTTGAGGCGGGGGAAGTTGTTCATCTATAAATTCAATTTCATACCTCTGAATACTTTGTAATATAAATGAGTCTAAAGTTATAGTTCCATGCATCCCAGAATAAACGTAATCTCCCACCAATTTGTGAGGTTAAACATGCAGCACTCGTATGAGAACCAGACCCCCTTACCTCCATGGTTACCGGCGGGTCCTGATGTTCTGGGTTTTGGCGCTCCGTTGTGTTGCTGGGTTGTGGGGTTGGCGCATCTTCCACGCCGGTCGCTGTTGGCCCTGCCCTAAAAAAGGCTTTTGTTGTTGGGGTGCGGCCGGCGTGTAAGTCCTTGATGTTCTTTCAGGTAGCCCCCGAGGTCTTACGTATGGATTTTGTCTGTGAGATGCCGACCTGCTGGAGGAAGGTGGTTTCATCAAACCGACTGCCTTCGCCTCCTCGTCCAAGTCCTTGACCTGTTTGGACAGGTCGTCACCGAACAGCTGTCTCGGTGGCGTCGTCGTAGATGCCTTGCACAACGCCGCAAACTTGGGGTTGAGAGTTGGTTTGATGGAGATTTTCCGGACGGAGTTTATCTCGTACTGTGTATTACACAGTAGCGCAAGAGCATCTTCCTGCTCCTCCGTCATCTCCGTGCCGTCAATTGACCTGGCAAAGGCAGTGATTCCCGACGTCAACAGTTTCACGATTTTCTGAAGTTTAAGCTCCTGAGCCCTAATCCCTAGACTGATGTTGCCCCAGATGGGCGTGTTAACTGTCGGTACGTTCAGCGAAACACAGTTGTTCGGGGCCTTGTATTTATTTATTGCCTCGGTCAAGACCTGATCCTGCAGCTGGTGTGTTGTGAGGAAGTCAATGCTCGCTGCTAGTTTTGGCTGCAATGGCTGTCCTGAGTGCCTTGGCTGGGCAAATTTGGAAACCATGTCGAGAAGTTCCTCTTGGGGTTTCTTAGGTGCAGCAGGTTCCTGTGCCAACCCCTCTTCAAAGTCAGCCAGCTGCTGACTCCTGGCACTCCCCACCGATGAAGGGGATATGCTGGGTGGCCCAGATGCATGTCTCCTGGAACTTGAGGACATCTGATCCTGCTGCGGGAGATCTCGCTCAAGGAGTCGCTCCATCATGCGCTCCATACGGGCCATGCGAGCGCCACCGCTATCTGCTGGACAGCAAGTCGACTTCCGCAGGTTCCCCTGAACAACTGAGGCTTCTGCCATAGGCCCGCACCTCGTCGAGGTGATGTCTAGGGTGCCTAGGCAGGATGTCGCTGCCTGCCGCTCCTGCTGGGCTCTGCGACTCCCACGCGGACATGCCGCTAGTCCACGGTCTTCCGGACTGAAGCGGCCCGCCTGTCTGGAAAGACATAAGCGGTGAGGAGTCGGTTCCAGCCAACGAAGCGGGGTTCACCGATATACACGCCTGTCTTCCCCCGGGACAAAGGTGACGCATGGTCACATCCACCCGCTAACGCGGGGTGCGGTGACCGAGATGTTTTGCCATCGGCCCGCGATCTGGCAGACTCCCCCGTTGGTGAGTGTGCGCCAGCCGCACCTGCGGGGCTCCCAGACTCAGACCTCGATCCCTCACCGGTCTGCGATCTGGCGGACTGTTCCGGTGGCAGGTCGACGACAGCCGCTGCAGCGGGGCTCTTCGACCTCAGTGTGGTTCTTCCCCTGGTCCGCCCTCTGGTGACCTGCATTGGAGGGGAGACAGCACGTGCCGTCGAGCGGGGAACACGCTTACGCACCTTCATACCACTGTCCCTATGTTTAGGTGACGGTGGTAGGGAGTCAGGGTCTTGCCTACCCTGCTCCCGCGCGGTGCTCCTACCACTATGTGGCTCCATAGACAGCCGTGGTGGAGAGTCGGGTCCTGGTTGCGTAGGGCTCCCCGACGTCCGCGTTCTTTTCCCGGCCCGACGAGCGGGTGCTGCCGTTGTAGCGGGCAGCTCCGGGGAATGCAGCTGCTGACTCCTGTCGGAAGTACTGCGGCTGGAGGCATGTTTCGCCTGACTCCTTTTTTCCTTCGTCCCTGTGAACACAATACTATCCACAGGAACTAACCAACTCAAGGTTAGTTCCACTTACCTGAGCGGTCCTTTTTGAAGGGCTGGTGGAGGAGCGCACTCCCCCCCCCCCCCCAGCCGTCGACTGCAACTGCGAGCGACGATATGTCGCGAATGCGTGCTGGCGGGGTCTTCACAAAGTCACTCACGTGACTCCGAAATGAAATTGTAAATTCTTGAGTGGCCAAGTCAATCACCTGGTCTGAACCCAATTGAGCATGCCTTTTATATGCTGAAGAGAAAACTGAAGGGGACTAGCCCCCAAAACAAACATAAGCTAAGATGGCTGCAATACAGACCTGGCAGAGCATCACCAGAAAATACACCGAGCAACTGGTGATGTCCATGAATCGTGGACTTCAAGCAGTCATTGCATGCAAAGGATATGCAACAAAATACTACTACTTTCATTTACATGACATTGCTGTGTCCCAAACATTATGGTGCCCTGAAATGGGGGGACTATGTATAAACACTGCTGTAATTTCTTCATGGTGAAACCAAAATATATAGAAATGGCCTTTATTAAAATCTGACAATGTGCACTTTAGCCCCATGTGATTTTTTCTATTACAAATCGCAAATTGTGGAGTATAGAGGCAAATAAATAAATGATGGGTCTTTGGCCCAAACATTATGGAGAGCACTGTAATGCACAAAGGCATGTGTGTGTTACTGAGGCCAACCAGTACCAGACAGAGTAAAGCTGTTACAGATTACACTCGAGAGTCAAAGTCAAGGTGTATTCAAGCCCTTCCACAATTGCTGCTGATATTTTGAGGACTTGAGTTTACTTTAATATAATAAAACCCATGTGCCTTCCTGAGCAGCACTGATCAATCCTCACTGCTTCCCAAGGGGCACAACCTCATAAACCTGTTCCAAACATAACCGAGGCTCACACTCACAAATTTGAACCAAGCCTTGTGATGCAATTACAGATCTCTGCTCTTGCTTAAGAAGGAACTGCAGATGCTGGAAAATTCGAAGGTAGAAAGTCAGCAGGTGCAGCAGCATCTATGGAGCGAAGGAAATAGGCAACGTTTCAGGCCGAAACCTAGTCTGAAGAAGTGTTTTGTCCCGAAACGTTGCCTATTTCCTTCGCTCCATAGATGCTGCTGCACCCACTGAATTTCTCCAGCACTTTTGTCTACTCTGCTCTTGCTGTTCACTCTGGCGAGTGTGTCACACTTATCTACCCCAACTACTGTCTGTTCACAGTGATTAAGTGTAACATGATTAGAGCCCCACATTTACCTCTTCCATATTGTGACACAATCATGGAATGTGCAATTCAAAAGGAAAAGGAATGCTGGGGCTATGTGTGTGACTGGTTAGATTGCTCTTACGCAGAGCCAGCATGGACTCAAACGGGACAAACGGACTCTGTGCTTTCACTTTACGGTGAGACTGTGACAATCATAGACACAATCCAGTGAATGAATTGCCACTGTTAGACTTCCATTATTTTATAGTAATGTGCTTATCTCTTCTGCAGGGAGACACTGGTGCCAGTATTTGAGAGGAAAGGAATTGAGTTGAACCAAGTGGAGATTTTCTTGGACAATTCCTACACACCTCTGGCCTTGTACTTTGAGGCATACCGTTTTGGGGGACATTACCTGAAAGTTAAAGGTAGGTTGTCTCCTGAGGGGCATTCGCGATTTCAGATTTAGTTCAGTGACGCTGTAATTATCACAGATCTAGGGGGCAGTGCTAGGTTGAGAAGCTATTTGCCAAGCTAGCAGGCAGAATGAACAACAGACCGCCGGGAGCACTGCTCATGGGTGAGTTTCTTGTTGTAGCATCTATTGCAGCCAACACTGGTGCTTGTCCTGAACTGAGTTACAGTAGTTTATATTTTGCAAGTGTTGGATGAGGAGGCACTTAATGGTCTCTGCCTCAGATCTCATCTCAGAGCCTAGAGATAGATCTTTGCCTCTATCTAACAGCAAGAGATAGATTGCTGTTCCTTCACAGTATCTAATCTAAATCCTGCAATTCTTTGCCAACAGCACTGTGGAAAAAAAACTTCACGTAAGCACTGCAGCAGCTCACCATGAACTACCCAAAAATTGGATAGTTGGGGATAAAGGGGAAGAAATGCAGACTTTAACATTGACGACCAGCTCCTCAGTGTGAGATGGTTTTGTTAGTTCAATAGTTCACTCCCACCTAAAGCCAATATGTACACCAAATGTGATCTAACTGGGCCTTTTTATAAAATGAGAGCGACTTCCATCGCTTAAACTTGTCCTCCAGATATATATCCAGCATTCCATTCTTTTTATTTAATATTTTCTGTACCTGTCCACAACATATCCATAATTACAAATCTGTTCTAGCTTTAACCATTTGGCAAATGCGCCTTTCTAATTTATGTTAAAATAAGAACGAATAACCTCACGCTTTCTTACTCACAAATCCATTCACCACAGATTTACCTCATTCATTTTATCTATTAATTGTGGCTGCTGTTCAACTCAAAATTTCAATCACACAATTAAAAAAAAACAACTCATAAATCAATCGCTGCTTTATGCATTGGTAAAGGTAAAAGTAAACAAAAATGGTCCAAGGACGAATGTTTTGTCTTATAAGCCCTCATAGAATAATCTCATATTTGTAGTTTAACTGTGTACCTCTGACACCTCCCTCATCTTTCTGTATCCCTCTGTCTCCATGACAGATTATTGACTGACGTCTAATAAGAACCTCCCGACTCTTCCAGTTATTTGGACTACGCTTCCTCCCACCCTGCAAAGACGCAATCCTCCGCTCTCAATTTCTCCGTCTCTGCTGCATCTGCTTCCATTCTGGGACATCTGATAAGTCCTCCTTCTTTAGTAAACGTGGTTCCCCATGTTCAGCTTATTACCGACAGTTCTTAGGAACTGTATCTAATGATCTTTGGAATTCCTAAAGCCTTCAGATGTCTGCACAAGTTCCATTTCTGTGCTCTTGAACATCTCCAGTTTCCTACCACCAGACATTGGCAGGCACCACATGTCTCAAGTAACATGTTTGCACTCCGTGCTTAGTTTATAAAATAGAAACAGAATATGCATTAGATCGGACATTGCAAGCTGGGGGTAAGGGGTGGGATGGGTGGGTGTGAGAGAACTAAAGAGCTTGGGGAGAGCATCCAAAAGCCTGAGAGATGGCTCCATTCTGCGTTGGGTGTGTGAGGAGAATAGAGAGATTAGAGAACTAGGCCAACAGGATATGGATCAGGATCTAAGCTCGGAGACAAGGTGATTGGTTGAAAGTAGTTCACGGAAGCAAATGTCGACTTTTTGCAAACTCAAGGGTTACACATGGTAGCATTTAGTAAAATGACCACAATAAATTGTTATCGTTAATCACCATTACTTGGCAGTCCTGCATTTCATATATTTTAGTAAATTCATTTATCCTATGTTTTGTCCAAAACTTATGTAAGACTAGCAAACATGAATAAATGGTTTTCTATTACCATCATGTACGTCATGTATAACATCGGGAGAATATTCCACCATTTGGCACAGATCTTTGTCAGTCTCATCATAGTAATATGAGTATCTTTCATTATCTCTAACCTCATTATCTTGGCACTCAGCCAATTTTCTATTCAAGCCACTAAATTGCCCACAGTTTCATGTGCTTCAATTATATTCCATAGCGTCTCAGAGGAACTTCATCAAATATCTTTTTGGAAATCTAAATAAATAACGACCACAAATTTGTTTAAAAAAACTAACATTTCTCTCGTGAAGTGGTCATTTTGCCCCATTATCAGGTCTAGTCTGTTGATATGTGGTTTAGGACAAAAAGTAGCAAACTTTTTTAAAACAATTTCACATTGTTGATAGCACCAATCTCCAGGGCATTTACAGTGAAACATGGCTGGCTCATTCAGTTCACCACAGAATAATACCGCAGTTGTAATATAGATAAATACTGGGAGATGCCTCATGCTTTGGCATTGTGAGGATAGGATGTGTCTTTGAGAACCATGGTCATTTTACCCTGTGATCTTGAATTAAATGGATATGATTATACTTCATCTCAGGTAACAAGGACCTCTTTTTGGATTGACATCCTGATTGAAAAGCAATTGAAAAACAGGCTCTGCTGTGCTCTCTGACCCAGGCTGATTGTCCTTTGTTCAACAGGATATGTCTTTAAAGTTTGTTGAGGATGTTCCTGTTTCTGAGTATTTGGGATTAGTTCAAACTTGCTGCTTTTTCCAATCTGAGGGAAAAATAATTTAACAAGGAGGGGGATCAATCAAAACAGATTAATTTTAGCCGAGAATGTCCAAATCACATTAATCTGCATTGTGTCATCCAATATCAGTGCCAAACACTCCCTCAGTAGACTTAGTAAGAGTTAAGTATAAGGTAAGGCTCCTTTGAGGCAGGCACGCACAATGTTAAGTAAATCCTCGCGTTGAAAGCCAACATTACCGAGCTCCGACTGCTGAGCCAGTGCTGTAATCGCCATGGTCAGTTGTTTGTCTCCCCATTGAACTAGTGGACAATAGTGGTACCTCTTGAAGCAAAGAATTATCTTCATCTTTAACTTCCTTTGTTTGCTTCACCTTTTTCTTCTCGCTCCCATTTCAGTAACATTAATCCACACCGGTTGTTTGGGGGTTTTTTTTTTGCGCTAATACTGATGTCATAACTGAGATCATGCATAATGAAATATATTATTAGCTAACCAAACAAAAGGTAGACGCATCAAAATTGCATTTGCAAAATTAGAACCAGTAGAGGCAAGAGGCAGGATAATTTTGAGAAATTATAATTACGTGTTCTACATGCTTTTCACTTTGCTCTGTCACCATAGCCCAGATGACGTGTTTTGGATGACAATATAATGCCTGCTTCTGGAAACCAATGACCCTTGCACCCAAGCCCCACTGAGCTACGTCCCCTCAATACCGGACTTGACCTTTGAATTTGCTCCAGTTGCTGTCCTCCGCCATGCTCGAGCCAGAAATCTGCTGTCAGTTTAATGAGATGAAACAAATAGATCAGGTGTCTGCTGGCTTTCGGCTCTTAGTGGCTTCTGGTCATAATCATGTTGTAATAATTACTGATCGTTACCCTGCGGTACACAAAATACTGGAAAAAACTCAGCGGGTGCAGCAGCATCTATGGAGCGAAGGAGATAGGCAACGTTTCGGGCCGAAACCCTTCTTGAAACTGATGGGGGGGTGGGGGGAGGCGGGGGGAAGAAAGGAAAAAGGAGGAGGAGGAGCCCGAGGGCTGAGGGAGAGGTAGGAAGGGGAGGAGACAGCAAGGATTAACAGAATTGAGAGAATTCAATGTTCATGTCAAGAGGATGCAGACTCCCCAAGCGGAATATGAGGTGCTGTTCCTCCAATTTGCGGTGTTGCTCACTTTGGCCGTGGAGGAGGCCCAGGACAGAGAGGTTGGATACGGAATGGGAGGGGGAGTTGAAGTGCTGAGCCACCGGGAGGTCGGGTTGGTTATTCCGGAGCGAGCTGAGGTGTTTGGCGAAATGATCGGATGCAATAGATGAGGTTGGAGGAGGTGCAGGTGAACCTCTGTCGCATCTGGGACGACTGCTTGGGTCCTTGAATGGAGTGGAGGGGGTAGGTAAAACGACAAGTGTAGCATCTCTGGCGGTTGCAAGGGAAAGTGCCCGGGGAAGGGGTGGAGCGGGAGGGAAGGGAAGAATTGACAAGGGAGTTGCGGAGGGAGCGGTCTTTGCGGAAGGCAGAGGGGGGGGAGATGGGAAGATGTGGCGAGTGGTGGGGTCACGTTGGAGGTGGCGAAACTGGCGGAGGACTATGTGTTGTATGTGCTGGCTGGTGGAGTGAAAGGTGAGGACCAGGGGGACTCTGCCCTTGTAGCGTGTGGGGGAATGGGGAGAGAGGGCAGTGTTACGGGGTATGGAGGAGACCCTGGTGCGAGCCTCATCTATAGTGGGGTAGGGGAATCCCCGTTCCCTGAAGAATGAGGACATTTGTGATGCCCTGGTGTGGAACACCTCATCCTGGGAGCAGATGCGGCAGAGACGGAGGAATTGGGAATAGGGGATGGAGTCCTTACAGGAAGCAGGGTGGGAGGCAGAGTAGTCCAGGTAGCCGTGGGTTTATAATGGATGTCGGTCAGGAGTCTATCACCTGCGATGGAGATAGTGAGGTCAAGGAATGGTAGAGAAGTGTCGGAAATGGTCCAGGTGCATTTGAGTGCCGGATGGAAGTTGGTGGTGAAACGGATGAAGACAGTCAGTTGTGTGTGGGTGCAGGAGGTGACACCAAAGCAGTCATCGATGTTGCGGAAGTAGAGGTCGGGGATGGGGCCCTGGTACGCCGAGAACAAGGATTGTTCGACGTACCCGACAAAGAGGCAGGCGTAGCTGGGGCCCATGCCTGTGCCCATAGCTACGCCTTGTATTTGGAGGAAAATGTAGTAATCATTATTTGGGTTGGATATTAAACTGAGATTGTGTCCCCTTACTCAGCTGAATGTGCTTGCTCTGTTATTTTAAACAATCATCGATGAGTTCTCCTTCGTGGCCATTATCACGCAAACATATTATCTTGTCCTTATTATGTTGCTGTTTATGAGCCATAGGAACACAATGTTAATCAACTGACTTCCTCATTACTGCTGCACGGATGTTCCTGTGCCCGCCTCCACTTACAACAGGCAGGATTCAACTGTTGTGCAAGAGCCGGATCCAGGAATTTAATAAATCACAGCACGCGAGATTTCCTTGTCTAGCGATAAAACACCTTTACTTCAGGTTGAGGAGGACTATCCGAACGTAACAACTGACATTACGTTATCCTTCCCTTTCTCTCCCATCTCTTGCCTTGACTAAATTATGAGCTGACGTTCAGGCCATCTTGAGATGAGGGTGATGTCAAACTGCTGGTGATCTCGCGAGGCACGACTCAAGCTGACTGACCAGTTCACACTTCCTGACTGCAGCTTCTGTGCTTCTGTTCCAGCTCATCACTCTCTGACTGGAGTGTGATCTAAGTGCCAGGTGTTTCTGTGTTGACTGGTCTCGGGCATCTGATAGAAGGGGACCGATGTACAGAAACATAAGCAGTGATGAAACTAACGGAAAAGTGGATAATAATGGGATCAATGGATATTTGAAACTAGTTGAAAATTAGACGGAGTTTCTGGATCAGCTGAATGTAGGTGCAGTCTTATGTATCATTTAGCATACTGCTGTTTCAAATGCATAGATTGTAATGGTTAATTTTGAGATTGTATCAGTGCATTATAGACAGTCGTCACTTTGTTCTGGAGCGTGCTTTGTGAGCAATGGGAATATGGCTTAAGCCATGCATGCATCAGAATGTAGTTCACATTGATCATGTACCAAGCACAGTTAGTGTCAAACTTGCAGCAGATCAGTGTTAAGCAAGCAGAGCGTGTGATTAGTGTCATGTGTGTGAGATTGTGATCAGTATTAAGTGTGCATCATGTTGAAGGTGTTTTGTAACAAGTATGTGCCAGAGCTGTAGTTAATGGATGGTGTGTACTATAGTATGACTGATATTGTAAGTATTTCAGAGGCAGATCTATGTTGAGTGCATATTGAAATGTGATGTGCTCTTCTTTTGAAAGGTGGTATGTTTATTATAGAATATAGAATAAGGAGGACGGTCTGATATTCTGGCTGAGCAGTCACCAAGATGCTAGGGTGAAAGAGAGAGCCGATGCTGCATTGTTTCAACGAGCTTGTCATGATTTGAGATTGCAAACGACTGCATAATGCTATGCCGCAGTTACTACTTCAATCATTCACTGAACCAAGGGTAATTCTGAAGCTGATGCTGCTGATAAATGGTCTCTTGGCCACAGCCTGTGGGGAAATCAATAATGTCTAAGAGGGATCTTATAGCTTGGACAGGAGTCAGGAAGATTGCCTTTGTACAGCAATTTCTGAGAAAGACTTTCTTCACACAGAGAGTGGTGTCTCTGACTCTCTGCCACATTGAGGCCAGTTCATTGGCTATATTTAAGAGTGAAGTTAAGGGACAGAGGACGTGGGAAGAGGGAATATTGCCCCTGACGCCAGCTCGTATCATTCTCTGCTCTCACTCTGCAGCGAAAGCCGGAAAGGAGCTGAAGGTGGAACAGGCCGTCAAGGAGTTCAAATCATTGAGCTTACCCATCATACGGGCTTCGATGGCCAATCCCCCGTATATCTGCTCCCCTGTGGCGGACAGGATGGATCAACCTCTGCCGGGACGGGAAAACATGGACATGGCGGTGAGAGATTCTATTCCTTCAAAGATTCTTACAGATTCTTAAACTGTTGCCAATCACTAGAATGACATCCTTAAATGTAATATATGCGAATATATCTTTGGGACTGGTCACTAATCACACCTATGTGGCAGCAGAGGTCACAATCGCTGCGGCTGAGACCGGGAGGATAGTTCGCACCAGGGTTCCTGCGCATAACATGCAGGTGCCAGAGAACGGGTCTTGGCTCAGATCTGATTGTACATCTCCTCGACTCCATAATTCTTATTTCACACACAGACTATAGGCATTTTTAAAATTTATTTGCAGAATGTGGGGCATTGCTGGCAACGGCAGCAATTGTTGCACACTCCTACTTGCTCTTGAGGAGGTGTAGGTGTAGTTATCTGGTGAAGGTGCACTCCCAGTGTTATATGGGGGAGTTCCATGATTCACGCCTACTGACAGAAAAGAAGTGGAACATATCGAGGATATCTGGAAGGAGAGAATGTTTCGGATAGTGGATGGGGTGCTAATGAAGTAGCTGCTTTGGGCTGGATGATGACAAGTTTCGTGAGAGTTTTATTTCAACAGTACTCATCCAGTCAAATGAAGAACATTTCATAATCATCATGACTTGTGCCATGGAAGTACTGTCTTTGCAAAGAAAAGTGAATCACTCACCACACGACGCCCAGAAATTTACCTGGTAGTTATGTGTCTGTGTATCAGTGTGGCTTAACCTTCCTCGGTGTATGTTTCATCATCTCTGTCTGCTTCTCTGATTGTTTATCCTCCTCTCATCTCCTTGTGCTGATGCCACGGTCTAGAAGTTGCTCATTCTGAATATGCCACAAATTTTGAAATCGAGCTTTGCTAGTCTTAAATAAAAATGGAAAATATTGAAAACTCTCAATTGGTCAGATAGCATGTGTGAAAGGAGAACAGAGTTAATAAGAACAAAGACCATTGGTACTGCCTGAATTGTGGAATGTTTCCAGCATTTTCTACTTTTATTTCAGATTTCCAGCATCTGTATTTACTGATTTTAATTTCTCTGACGACCAGTCTTAGCTGGGAGATGTTACGCTTGAAACACGGATATATCATTTAGCCTGGTCCAGGGTGTCTGGCAAGGCTACACCTCATCTGAGAGACTCTACTCTGACCCTATGGGATTCTTCACTGTAAACATGAGCCTCAAGACTATATTCATGAATCCCGGATCTCAGCATTGCCATAAATCTCAGCTCAGTGCCCCCAAAAGCAGCATGAACTCTGCTGGCTTGAATGAATGAATAAGTTTATTGGCCGAGTATGTTCACATACAAGGAATTTGCCTTGATGCTCTGCTCGCAAGTAGCAACATGACATACAGTGACAATTAAGAATAACACATAAAACATTAAACATTAATAATAAAACATTATCGATTAAACATGTGAATTAAATAAAATATCAGAGCAAAAGGAGGCTACAGATTTTTGGTTATTGAGTGGAGCTACTACTCGTGGGGAAAAAAGCAGTTTTTATGTCTGGCTGTGGCAGCTTTGACAGTCCGGAGTCGCCTTCCAGAGAGAAGTGATTCAAAGAGTTTGTGGCCAGGGTGAGAGGAGTCAGAGATGATCTTACCTGCTCGCTTCCTGGCCGTTGCAGTGTACAGTTCATCAATGGAGGGAAGGCTGCAGCCAATAACCTTCTCAGCTGATCGGATGATTCGCTGCAGCCTCCAGGTGTCGTGCTTGGTGGCTGAGCCAAACCAGATGAGCCAAACCAGTAGAATCGACTAAATACCAATAGCCACCTGTGTCCACCTATCACTTACCTGGTGTTGTCTTGCCCCCACCTCGCCTCCAGCTTTCTCCTCCCTGTCTCAAAAAGTGCCCGACCTGAAATTACACATTCATTTCCTCTAGAGCCTCTGCCTGACCTGCTGAGTTACTCTGGCGCGTTGTCCTTTTTTGTAAATTAGCATTTTGCATACATTCAATAGCATTGAATACATTAAATTATTTATATTACTATGGAAATGATACGTAGCACAACATTCTCTCCGCTTCCCCAGACCACACCGGATTAATTCAACGTTATTTCTAAAAATCTTTCCAAACAAATGTATAATATCTCCTCTTTTCGATGGAGTATCTGACGTGCACCAGAGGCACTACAGGATCTTTTGCATTTACAACAGTACATGTGGGCAAGGTGTGCAAATGATCTATCATCAGTACTTGGCCCTGTATTCTTGCATCAACAGTCATCCTTGGCACCAAAGATGACAGAGGATTTATGTTCCAACATATTTCCTGGCTTTGAAAATAACAGTATAGACATGGAGGAATTCAGTGGGTCTAGCAGCAGCTGTGGGGGGAATGGAAAGATAATATTTCGGGGCGAACACTTCTTCAGGCTGATTGAAATAGTGGTAGGATGCTGATAAAGAGAGCTGGAGATGGGATAAAGTCTGTGAAGTGATAGGTGGATAGAGGTGGAGGATGACCTATCACCTGCAAAGCTTTGTCCGAGACCCCCCCCCCCCACCCCCACCTCACTTTTCCACTTTCACCTCCGTAACCCAATCACTCTGAAGAAGGGTTCAAGAAAGAACTGCAGATGCTGGTAAAATCAAAAGTAGATACAAAATGCTGGGGAAACTGAGCCGGTGAGGCAGCATCTATGGAGAGAAGGGACCCGGAATGTGATATCTCCATTCCATCCACAAAAGCTGCCTGATCCGCAGAGTCCCTCCAGCATTTTGTGTTTTCTTCTGTCTCATCTGGTTTTGGAATAATGTGATTCTTCAACTTCTCCACCAATTTCTCACGTTCTTATTACCAGATTTCTCCCGGCTCAGCAGATCCCCCCCATTCAATCACATGTAAGTCTTCTCACGGCACTAATTTCAGCAGAAAACAAATGCCACCACATTCCCCAACATTCCTCCCAATTTTCGGTTTGAATGCCGTAATTGAAATTCCGTAATGGAGATGACTATTGCAGACATTTCTCTTTCCGTTTTTTTTTAAGTAAACAGATGTCAGATATTTTACTTGTTCAATTTTTTTTATCGAGAAAAAAAATCCTTCAAAGCTACCTGACTTCAGGAACAATTTTGCTTCTCACTAACATATCGGATGTTAACATACCAAAGTTGTGCAGTCTGTGTTTAGTCCTTTAGGAAGTTTATTTATTTTCTTCAAGCTTCCTGATCGTATATATCAGCTGATTCAGATCAAGTTAAGTGGTATCTGTCAAAATTCAAAACAGTGGCACAGGATAAGGTCTCCTTAAGTCCATTGCTACCCCTGCTGGCTGGGAGGAGAATAGCTATCAGCTGTATCGATTCCATGGCATTATTATTAAATTCATTAATTTAATCTTTAATTTAAACCCTGCACATTGTCCTTGAGATCCCACACTAAACTATGTCACATACAGAGGAAGTGTTTGCTGAGATCAGCATGAATATGAAATCACGGCATCATCTGATATTGTGTCAAGACATTTCACACAAATTGGAACTGAATGCTTTTTGCTGTGCCAGTTCATTATTCATTTTCGTATTAATGAGGCCTCTGTTCTCCCTATTGCTGAGGTTTACAGTTATAGCGTTTTTTCAAATTTAATTAGGCTTTTCTCATCCATTGATTTTGCATACATCCTTTTCTTCCCCTTTCTGATCACTTTTTCTCTTAATTCCCTCAATCCCATCCTCCGTAATGTGTCAACAACAAAAGCCCACAAGCCGACAGAAACAATATCCTGCCCTCTCAGCTAGATGATGATTTGTTTCTTTCTGTTGAATTTGATAGAAATCAAATTTCCTGGTCGTTTTTGTGTGCGGAACTGAAATCGCAAGTAGCTCAAATTAAAGAAAGGCAACAAACAGGCTTCCTTCAGACGAGCTTTAGGGTTTTATGGTAGTTCCACAGTTTCCTAGTCGCTTTTACTGACTTCATCTCTTGAAAGATGAATTCAAACTCTGAAAGTGCCCATTTGTTATTTAAACTCAGTTTTCTAAATCATTCTATAAGATGACACATCTGCAAACTTTAATCTAGTCACCAGGTTTGATCTGAAATTCAGATGGATTCAAATTTTCCAAAACATCAAGAAAGTTTCATTTCTGAAGTGGGCTAACATCAGGTTGTTATGGCGTCCATGGGCACTCAGAAGGTTAACAGGAAACGAGGGAAAATCCAGGTGGATTCCAACTCCAGAGGTTTCAGGAAGTGCCCTTGTGAAGGCTGCACTTTGCACCCTCCTTATCCGCAGTTGATTGGCGAGCTATGAAAATTGCTGCTCATCAGCCAAAGATGAGCACAGGGAACCGGCCTTGTGAATTTGGATTAGTTTATTGTCATATAGAGCAGTGTGCAATGACGTTCCTTCCTGTGTACAGACTAAACAAAAAATATATAGTAATGTATATTTAATAAATTCAATGACAAGTGCAAAAATCAGAATCAGAATCACACTTTATTCCCCACAACATACAAGGAATTTCATTGGCCAGGTCAATCATACAATTAAAAGTTGGACTGTGCGTGTCGGACGCAGCCAGAGTATTCCTGTCACCAGTTGTAAACAGTCTGTACTGATTTTTAAATCTGCGGGACAACCACCAAACGATTAATATTGATTGTGATTATGGAAATATGATAGATTTCTTTCAGAAAGTAATGTTTTAATATCCTTGAAATTAATAAATTGAAACGTGGTTGGTTTGGAAGGAACATATTACTTTGCACCTTTCCTATCGCTTGATTCCTGCACACCCAGAGATTCCAAACCTTTGACACTTGCACACCAAGATGTTGAGAATATTGGTTCACTCACCATAGAATGGCGGCAATGCTTGGGCAGTCTGCTGGCAAAATTCATCTGGCCCCCCAGAATCTACTTTGATTGTTCTCTGATGAATTAGTGTCTGGGCCCTGATGGTTGCCTGATTGTATTAAGAATGTACCTTAGGATTCCACTGACCTACTCTGAGATTGAACTCTGGTGGTTTTCTGATCATGCCCAATTCATGCTTTCGCAGTCTACTGGCATTATCTTGGTGATTCACTGGTGTGTCCAGGCTGTCTCCTGACTTGCCGTGACCATGGCCTTGCAGCCTAAATGTGGCCGCACGATAGCTGCACCATGATCGTTCACTGGCCTTACTCCCGAGGTTTTGTTCTGTGTCTTTGGCAGAGGATGATTGTGATCATGCTAAACCTCAAAGTTAAGGGTCAATGTCCTTCATACGGTTTGTCTGGGACTTTCCCCGAGTTGACACTGTTCACAATGGACTGTTACTTTAGCAAAAAAACAAACTGCAAGAAGAACTCAGTGGTTGAAGCAGCATCTGGGGAGTGGGGAAAGATTGTTAGCCTTTCCGGTCAAAATGCTGCAACATCGGCTATCCGCTTTCCTCCACAGAACCTGCTTGAACCACAAAATTCTGCCAACAGTTTGTGTTTTGCTGCAGATTCCAGCATTTGTTACCCCTTTAATTTCAGTACTTCTTTGGGGTTATCCGCTAAAATAGTACCAAAATAGTACCTCTTCGCCAGCTTCCACTGTGCGCTGGCGCAGAATCGGTGAGTTATTCAGTGGCAAAAGCATCTTAATACATCCACAACCCTCTCCGAGCCTTGTGTTTGTACCTTGACCACTGAAGCAACAAGATGAGTTAATAAGTTGCTATAGTTGGTGATCTCTGACCATCAGTCTCTTTCCAAAAATCTTTAAATAATTAACAAAAGGAGTTAATATTATTATTGGGACTGTGAGATAATTCTGTCAGTTATTGATTTATCTACCTAACACAGAGCTCTGCCTCTGACACTCCCACCTCCTCTTTATTGTTCACCCTTGTGTGCGGCTGATCAGCTTTCTCTCTGTGTTGGTGGAACAAATAGAATGAGGGTGGTGTGAGTCTGCCTGTTGAAATCTGAAATGAGGTTTCTGTTTGCTCAGTAATCAGAGCTTGCACTTTGTTGAATTGATGACATTTGTCTGGATACCAAGATGAAATGTCACCATTGGCTTGCTACACCTTTGCTGATAAGAACCAGTTGGAAGTAATTAAAACAGAGCTATCCACCAGCATTTTGTCTGCTCCAGCCTTTCTTCATCTAATTGACACCGGCAGGAGCTGTGGCAGGGAACACATTTGTTGTTTTGAGATCGTGAGGAACTGTTCCTCAGCTGGTAACTACCTCCATTCACCTCCATCCTTGTGCCTTCAGAGGCTTTGAATTCATGATGAAGGTTTTTGTCTCAGAGTATCCGTGTGGCCCAACTGGGAGAGTCTCTGAATGCTCCGTTACTTCAGTCCAGCCGTACCCAACAGGAATCAAGGTGAGGATTGTGGTGAAGAATTATGATGTGTTCTGGGTTGGTTTGGGAGGTGGGGTAGGGAGCTTCTCTGTGTCCTGGAATAGACTGTCTTTGGTAGTTTTACTGTACAGAGAAGACCACATTTGTGTTCTTGAAACAGTATTTAACTGTTGGTGCCTAGATTGTGCGCAATGTTGAAGGGAATTTTCTTTAATGCTGCTTTTGAAGCGGGCTGGGAGCTAGGGTCAGGGAATTAGGATCAATGCCATAGTCAGGAAGCAGGGGTTGTTGCCCAGGAGTTCAGAGCTGTCTAACCATCTGCCATCACGGTGACAGAGGTGTAAACCATCAACATATTTTTGAGAATATGCACCTCAGCGTAAAATTTGTATTAAAGCGAATCCAATGAAGGATGCAGGAGGATCCAAAATTATATAATTTAATTATGGCTGATGAAAACAAAGGCACATTTTTTAAATCCTGAATCTCAGTAGCCACCCCAAATGATTAGATTAGCAAAACGTAATTCACTTTCCTCATCTCTGGTCTCCTAATGCAAGTTCAGACCGTATTATATTGAATAGAGGCCATTCTCACACTCACTGGAGTTCAGGTTCCCTTCCTCCTTCCTTAGAGATGCTGAATATCATTGAAGTACACAAACCTCTCCTACGAATACTCATTTTAGCATCAGATTCAGGATTCCTTGTCTCTGAACACTGCCACAGTCTGTTCTTGTATTGTGCTTTTATGGCAGTGAGAAGTTATTTGACAATTTAAGTAAAATTTATCAATTAAATATATTTTAAATAAATTACCAATATCCAGAGATGGAGATGGAGCTTGAGATTAGACCATGGGTAACATCAGAGCTCCTATCAAATCCAGAAATGTTTGAAACACTTTGTTACTATCTGTTGGAGTAGAACAAAATCTTTCCCTAACTCTCTTCTTCTTTCGTGTGGCGTGCACAGCCTAAAGTTGTTGGATAACTTGTTCTATTTGATCTTCCGTTTGTGCATGTCGAGTTGATTGCATTAGTCAAAACAGGGTGGACCACGTGAAGATTGCAATCTTCCACCCCACTCTCATAAATAATCAGTCTGAAGAAGGATTCTGACCTGAAACGTCACCTATCCTTTCCTTCCACAGATGCTGCTGGATCCTCTGAGTTCCACCAACACTTTGTGGTTTGCTCAGGGTTCTTGCATCTGCAGTTGCTTGTGTCCATAATAAAGCTTCATCTTGGAGTCATCTAGGACTGTACATTGCTTTGTCATGTGAAAGGGAACGGTGCATTCTTCACCCCTTGTTCTAGATGCAAATTTGCACTACATGCAACATTTGACCTCTCTCTATATATATATATATATATATATATATATATATATATATCTCCCTCTCTCCCCCTCTCACCCCCCCTCCCCCCCTCTCTATCTCCTCTCTCTCTCTCTCTCTCTCTCCCCCCTCTCTCTCTCTCTCTCTCTCTCTCTCTCTCTCTATCTATCTCTCTCTCTCTCTCTCTCTCTCTCTCTCCCTCTCTCCCTATCTCTCTCTCTCCCCCTCTCCCCCCTCCCCCCTCTCCCCCCCTCTCCCTCTCCCTCTTTCTCTCTCTCCCTCTCTCTCTCCCTCTCTTTCCATATCTCTCCCATCAATTTCTCTTGATTCCCCTTTGCTTTAGACAATACTGAGCCCTTATTCATTGGGCCTATGTTTCTATTTTCCAGGCATTGGGCAGACGTAGGAAGAATATGATGGAATTCCTTGGAGATGCCACCATCCCAGGTTCAGATTCTCTTGCCCCACTCAGCTCTTCGTTGCCCAGCAGTGGCACAGAGAGCTGGAAGAACAGAGCTGCCAGTCGCTTCAGTGGGCTCTTCAGCTCTGGCACCAACGCCTTTGGACGGGTATGTCCTGAAACATCGATTGAACACATTGTTGCTGCTCCTCTGTAGTTATCTCTGTTTCCAGAGTCAGTGAACAGGAATGAAAACATGCTGAGAATGAGCTGTTCTGGACGCAAATGAAGAAAGAGAGGGAGTTTGGAAATTGCCAAGGAAGAGAAGTAGCGAGGGTATTAGAACTTGTTTAGATTTCAAGAATGGCACCAATTGGCAGGGTCCGGAAAGCACGAGGAGAAGAGATGGAAGGGGGTTGAGGTATGTGTCAAAAGTGAGTCAGTGACACGTGTAAGAAGTCAGAGCTGTTTGAAAGTCATTTTGTGTTGAAGATAAGCCCATAGGCACCATTATCTGGACAGTCATCTCAAGCACAATGTCCATTAGAAGAGATTGTTGCAGGAGAACGATAGATGGCAGCAAATAGCTCTGAGAAAAACACAAAGTGCTGGAGGAACTCAGTAGGTCAGGCAGGTTATGTGGTGGGAAATGGACAGATGATGTTTCAGATCCATGTGAACAAACTGAAACTTTGTCTGTCCGTTCCCTTCACCGTGGCTGCCTAACCCGCTGCGTTCCTCCAGTAATTTGCCATTTACTCAAGATTTCGGTATCTGAGCTTTCTCGTGTCTCCAGTAAAGTAAATAACTGGACAGCAAACTGTCCAAAAGTGATTGCCTTGGTCCAATGTAGCAATGCTGGAGCTAAAAGTGCTGTCAGGGTCTAGGGCAGCATGGACCAGGGCAGCAGTAAACTGCAGCTGTCTTGCTGTGTGCTGGTGTCATGTGGTTTCTGGGGGTGATGCTGCCCCCAGGTGGGGGTGCAGAATTGAGGGCGAAACACTGAACGTTTCACATATGGGTACAACATAGTGAACAAATGGGGCACTACAGCTCAATACCACGAGTGGGAAAAATATTGTGAACTGCAATTTAAACCAACAAGATCAGAGAGAGAAAGATCCCAGCACTTCAACTTTCCCAGTTACCCCTGAGTTAGAGAGTGGGATCAGCTAGTATTTCTCTTCCTGCTCATTGTCAAGTTTCCCTGGATGGTAGTGATCGCTGATTCAGACAAGTTAAGTTTCAGCGAAATCCCAGAGTGAGCCAGCAAGTGCAGGCACCCGATCTGAACGCAGCAGGTACGTCAGGACATGAGGAGAGGATCAAAGGTTTCACCGCACGGCATTGACTGGTGCAAAGTCCCAGCACCCATTCTTCATCCTGTCTGTGTCTCTCTCTGTAGGAAATGGATAAAATGGACCAACTACAGAGTAAGCTTCACACGTACAGTTTAGTTTGGGTTACCGAAGATGCCGGCTCAGCTAAGGTTTGACCAGGACTCGTGGGAGGAGGAGGAGGAGGACACCAGCCTTTACCTTGAAGGCTCCTGGCAGGAGATCATTGAGGCTCCTGAGGTAAGCCTGCTGACTGGATCAGCCTGGAACAGAGCTGTGCATCCTTAGGGAGATGGCCACGCAAACATTAAACGGCCTGTCCCACTTGGGCGTCATTTGCACGTCACGCTGATGGCGCGCAAAGATTTCTGGGGCGCCGCGTGCGTCGTGACGCGTAAATGATGTCGCATAAATGACGCCCAAGTGGGACAGGCCCTTAAATCAAGTGTCAACTCCCTGGCGCATTCAACCCATGTCTGTCAGTCAGGCACACTTCAACAACTGCTGCCAATGGCTAATCTTTCTGCAAATACTCACTGTGCCAGCAGGCTGTGTAACTATGAGGGCCTCACAGCTCTGTTTGAATGCCATTAGATTCATTCTACAAAAATCAGCTTTATTTTAGGGATCACTCACTGTATGGTCTTTGCACAAAGGCATGAGACTTAGTCCCAGATACACAAATCCAGGTTTCAAGCAAAGGCTGTTCAACACATACCAGCAATAAGTGGATATAAAGCTTGCCAACGCGCATTATTCTCCCAATTTAGTCATCTTTAAGGGTAAAACAAATGATAGTTTTGTGGATTTTAAAACTATTTTCTGTGTATGCATTTATTCTAGACTGCAGTGGCTCACAAAGGCTCTTCTGATAAAAATAATTGAAATTGAAATTGGTTTATGATTGTCACGTGTACAGAGATATAGTGAAAGGCTTTGTTTGTGTGCTATCCAGTCATATTATACCGTATATCAGTACAATCAAGTCATGCGCATGTAAAACAGGTAGTGCAAAGTGAAAAAATACAGTGCCGCAGCATTACAGTTAAAGAGTGTGCAAATGTTTAAAGTGTAAGATCTACATTGAGGTAGGTTCAAGAATATACCCTGACTTATGGGAAGACTGGTCAGTGGTCTGAACACAGCAGGGTAGAAGCTGTTCCTGAATTACGTGCTTTGTAGATGGAGTTATAGAAGAATTTGGCCGCACAGTCGTAAGAGAAATGGGAGGTATAGGAAGGGGCTGAGAACGCGTTCTTGCAGGGCATCGGTATGGAGAATTATCCTGGAGGATGTTTTGTCGCATATTCTCGCTGATTATAAGTCAGGAGGTCAGAGATCTAGTTGCAGGGGGGGTTGCTATCTACTCGGTCCAGGAGTTGAGAGATGAGTTTGCTTGGGATTATAGTGCATTTTGGGAAATTTATGAGAAGGACATTGATATTTGTGGATATTTATGGTGTGGGCCTGGGTATAAGGATGTAGAAGGAAGCCTAGGTGCACGGATAATATTGGGGTACCTATGTGTGAAGCATGAGTGTGTTACTACAGTGGGATATCTATAGGAGGAGCCCAGTGCATTGGGTATTTATGAAGGGGTGTTGGTTACGTGAGGTATTTGTTGGTGGAATCCATGAATTTGTGTATTCGTCATCTCACCACAACACTGTGTGTCTCCTCAACAGAAGCTCACCCGCAAGCAGTGCCATCAGCAGGAGGCCCTCTGGGAGCTGTTGAATACAGAAGCCGCCTATATTAGGAAGCTACGTGTCATCACGGATGTAAGTCTCTGACCATCCTGAGACCACCACTGCTCACTGGTCTCATCCTTCTAGCCTATTTCAGGATTTGGACATGGTTTCTCCCTGATGTAAATATTGTTAACAAATGTATCTTCCTTATTGGGTCCTGACTCTCTCTCCACTGATGTATCAATCTTTCTTGTGCTAAAATTGGCTGGTTCCTTGAAAAGTGCAGTTTTAGGTTTGTGTAGACAAATAACTTTCCCTGCTTTCAGTGGTCAACCTTCTGTAACACTGCCTGACACCAGTGGCCTCCAGGTCATCAGTTCTGAAGGTTTGGACTTCCACTGGGGTTTAGGACCCTTCTGAAAGTGTCAACTCTGACTAGCATTTAGAGGCACAAGAGACTGCAGTTGCTGGAATCCTGAGGAAAAATACAAAGCGCTGGAGGAACTCAGCAAGTTTGGCAACCCTTGTGGAGGGAATGGACCGAAGATGTTTTGGGTCAGGCTGAAGAAAGATCTTGACCCAAAACGTCGACTGCCCATTCACTCCTGGATGCTGCCTGACCTGCTGAGTTCCTCCCGCACTTTGTGTTTTGTTGGTTCACATGCTTGATCAATGGTGTTTTATCATTAATGTCTTATTATTATTAATGTTTAGTGTTTTCTGAGTCATTCGTAACTGTCACTGTATGTCATGTTACTTGTGGGCGGAGCACCAAGGCAAATTCCTTGTATGTGAATACTTGGCCAATAAACTTACTTATTATTTACTTTGTTCACTAGGATTTACTGGCTTCCCTTTGCCAATCATTGTTGCCAAAAGTAACCCTTTGATTTAGGGATGATCTCTGCCATCAGTTTAACTATGGGTGCTGAGATGCCTCAGGAATTTGATCCTGGAACCACAATCTCACCCACAAAAAGGCATAGACACTTAGAAATGACATTCATCCCTCACTAATGCACCCTTAAAGAATCATGTTTGCCATTTCACGAGTTTACATTATTTACCTTATGCTTCTTCCTTTCATAGCTCTTCCTATGCTGTTTGATGAACCTGCAGGAATCAAGCTTGTTGACTGAGGTGAGGTCAAATATTTAATCTCCTATGCAAAACATAGAACAACCGAGAACTCCAGTGATAACATGTAAAAGTGAGCAGGCGTTGGTTAAAATGATGCAGCCAAGTATTTAACCTTTTCCAAAATAATACAATCCAAGGGCTTGTATACTCTGGAATGTAGAAGAATGAGAGGGGATCTTATTGAAACATGTAAGATTATTAAGAGTTTGGACACGCTAGAGGCAGGAAACATACAGATTCTGTTGTTCCGTGTGAGTTCTGTGGTTTAACGTGTGTGAAATATGAAGAGGTAATCTTGCCCATGATGTTCTGCAGGTGGAGCCGAAGAAACTTTTCTCCAACTTGCAGGAGATTATCCAGCTTCACCAGGTTCTGTGGCAAGACGTGATGGCTCCGCTTTTGCAAAAGGCCAGGGAGGACAAAACTCTCCTCAATCCCATTCACTTCCAGGAAGGATTCAAAAAGGTAAGTTACAGCTGGCCTGTAAAATAAAGGTAGATAAGAGGGTTTAAGAAGGAACTGCAGATGCTGCAAAATCGAAGGTGGACAAAAGTGCTGGAGAAACTCAGCGGGTGCAGCAGCATCTATGGAGCAAAGGAAAACGGTTCAGGCCGAAAGAGGCCGCAGTCAGATGGACTAATTAACAATCTAGTGTTGATGGAAGGCTTGGGTAGAGAACATGATGTCGTTTTTCCCAGGGCCTCATGAACTCACCCAGTGACTGTTGCAAAAGAGTCACTCCCTGCCTTCCAATCACATCATGACATCCGAGAGAGGACAAAAGACAAAGCTGTGCTCTGCTCAGAACAACCCCAATGCCTAACGTATCTAGGTTTAGCATTGTGTGGTGATTTTTTTTAACTTACTCATTTTCCACTCATCACTAGAAGGCCCACCTGTAATTGGCCTTGAGAAGGTGCTGATGAGACTTTTCAGACTTCCTCAAATCCTACAGTCTTCCTAATGAAGTTACTCCCTCATCTTGTCGAGTAGGAAGTTCCTCCTAGTAGGAATTAGACTCAGTGACATTGAAGGACCGATAATATATTTCCAAGTCAGGATGGTGTGCAACTTGGATGGGAACCTGTATCCGATGGTGCTCCCATGCACCGCTGCCCTTATGTATCTTAGTGGAAGGGAGTCACAGATTTGGGAGGTGCTGTCAGCGTAGTGTGAGTGAGCAGGTACACTCTCCAGCCACTGTGCATCAGTGATGGAGGGAATAAATATTTTGAGTGGTTGATCGGGTGCCTGTCAAGCACCCTGCTTTGTCCAGGACAGATTAAACCTTGAGAGAGGTGTGGGTGCTTCACTCATCCAGGCAAGTGGAGAGTATTCAATCACAATCCTAATTTATGCATTTCAAATGGTGTAATAGCTTTAAAGTGTTTGGGGGTGAGTTACTTGCCACAGGACACCCAGACTCTGACTTGCTCTTGCAACTGAAGAAGGGTTTCGACCCGAAACATTGCCTATTTCCTTCGCTCCACAGATGCTGCCTCACCCGCTGAGTTTCTCCAGCATTTTTGTCTACCTTCGATTTTCCAGCATCTGCAGTTCCTTCTTAAACATGCTCTTGTAACTATGTATTTATGCGGCAGTTCCGTTGACTCTCTGGTCAATGACAAGCCCTAGAATGGAAAAAAGGTGGGTCTAAATCTTGCTGTAAGCAGGCAGGCAGGCTTGTTTTGGTGAGAAGTTGTGAATAGAATTGAACATGGTGCAATCACCAGCAAATCTTTCCACTTCTGACCTAATGATGGAAGGAAGATCACTGATAAACCAGCTGACAATGGTTGAGCCAAGGTCACTGCCTTGACAATGGACAATAGGTACAGGAGTAGGCCCATTCGGCCCTTCGAGCCAGCAATGGCCCTTCGAAAACATTCCCATTCAATGTGATCATGGCTGATCATCCCCAATCAGTACCCTGTTCCTGCCTTCTCCCCATATCTCCTGATGCTGCTATTTTTAAGAGCCCTATCTAGCTCTCTTTTGAAAGCATCCAGAGAACCTGCCTCCACCGCCCTTTGAGAATTCTACAGACTCACAACTCTCTGTGAGAACAAGTGTTTTCTCGTCTCCGTTCTAAATGGCTTACCCCTTATTCTTAAACTGTGGCCCCTGGTTCAGGACTCCCTCCAACATCGGGAACATGTTTCCTGCCTCCAGCGTGTCCAAACCCTTAACAATCTTATATGTTTTTTGAGGAACTTCTGCAGTAATGCCCTGGGGCTGGGAGATGTTGTCTGATCCTGCAGCCTTTACGATATCCACCCATTCCTTGATATCATGTGGAATAAATCAAATTGGCTGAAGAATGGTTTCTGTGATGGTGGAAATTTCGAAAAAGCGGCCAGAATCTGGAGTTGTATACCAGTATCCCAGCTTTGACTAGGAATGGTGTAGAGCCAACCTAAGAAGTGTATGAAAAGAGGCAAAATTGGAGGGAAGGATGATATGGGTTTCTGAATTGTGAAGACCCATCTGTGCAACTGGATCGAAAGCCCAAGGTGTTGATTTCTACTTTACCAAATGGCAGTTCTGTCAGACCAAGGCTTCAAATTTGTGACCAGCTGAAATTAGGAACATCCTATTGTTCCGACAATTGCAATTGGTTTATAGTTGCCAAACTCTAATGGAGTTCTTTCTGTATAGTTTCAATCCTTCATAAGCCGCCAAGTCTATCGTTTCACAAACTCAAAGTTGTTGGTCCCAGCAATGTATTAATATCCTGCATTTTCTGCTCTCCTTCACAGTTCGGCGAGCGTTTTCAACCCTATATTCAGTACTGCATGGAGGAAGAGGGCTGCATGGAGTACATGAGGAACCACCTCCGTGATAATGATCTCTTCAGGATCTATGTAACGGTCAGTGATACCCAATTATCTCTCTAGTCCAGCCAGGCGACAAACTTGGGCTTCCTTCAGATCTTTCTAGATTTGCCCAGGGCTCAGAAATCTTCAATTATGTAAAATAGTGAACAATCGTACATTGTGAACACAGCTAGGTGTGTTGCTAACCTACGGGGATTGCGGGGATCGGCTAATCTCCAGCCACTCCCTCTACACCACATGGCGTCATCTCAATCTCCTCCCCTTCCCAATATCTTTCATATCCTGGAGACTCAAGATATTGAAGACACCAAAAAAAACAGCTGGTCCAGTAAGGTGAAGCAGAATCTGTGGAGGCAAAGGGATGGTTACTGTTTCAGGAAAGAGGCATGGAGGCAACGGAAGAAGAGCTCAACATCATGGTTGGCCCGAATCCCATTGAGCTGCAAGCACAGGGGCACAAAGGTGAGGCCTCTGCTGAGGACAGAATGCTCAGCGTCAAAGATAGAGAAGTCTCCCGACCCGAACCATTGACTGGCCATTTCCCTCCATAGATGCTGCTCGGTCCTCTGAGTTCCTCCAGGAAATTGGCACTGCAATTAGGGTTTAATAGGGGAAGCAGGGTGCGAGATGAGCCTGTTATAAGGAAGCCCCATATCCCAGCAATTATAGCAATGATTTAAACGTCGGCTTCCCAAATTTAACATGTCAGTAAGAAAATATTTTACTGATATCTATTTATTTTAAAGTGCTACTGTTATTCCAATAACTGATCTTAATTAGAAAAGATGGTCCATATTTCCCGATTGGAATTACTTTGGAATACATTTGGAATACATAAGGTGCCCCAGCCAAGTGTTTCCATGCTATTTCCAGACAGATATTAACTTTTTTTGAAGAGTGCAGTTTCTACAGCATAGATGGCCCTGGGGATTCTACACATCCACCTCTCACATGGTGTCATCTCACCAGAACCAAAAATGTGCAGCAACGTGCCCTACAGGAGCTTGCTCCCTGAACGATAACAGGGATGGCTGGATGCTGAAGTTCCTGAGCATGATAATAGACAATAGATAATAGGTGCAGGAGTAGGCCATTTGGCCCTTCGAGCTAGCACCACCATTCAATGTGATCATGGCTGATCATCCCCAATCAGTACCCCGTTCCTGCCTTCTCCCCATATCCCCTGACTCCGCTATTTTTAAGAGCCCTATCTAGCACTCTCTTGAAAACATCCAGAGGACCTGCCTCCGCCGCTCTGTGAGGCAGAGAATTCCACAGACTCACCACTCTCTGTGAGGAAAAAGTCTTTCCTTGTCTCCGTTTTAAATGGCTTAGTCTGTGACCACAGTGGGCAGGAGTTCCACAGAGAGTTGGATTTGATATAGCCTTGCGCTTTTAGAAGGCGCAGAAAGAAACGAGAGCGGGAGAGAGAGAAATAGATAGAATGGCAGCTGATGAAGAGAATGACAGTGAGTTGGGGAATAGGCAGCGTTTCGTGTTCCCTGATAATCTCGACCTTTGTGTATCAACAGTGGGCAGAGACTCATAAGCAGTGTAACCGTCTGAAGCTCAGTGATATGTTGGTTAAACCACATCAGAGGCTCACCAAGTATCCGCTGCTCCTCAAATCTATCCTGAAAAAAACGGATGACACCCATGCCAGGGAGGCAATTGTTAGCATGGTATGTACACTCTGTCCAGCATCTCACACTCAGTCATCTCAGTAATATTATGAGCCGCAGCTTTTGGTTCTGGCTGTAACCTTGGTTTCATTCCACACTTGTAGACTCATGAACAGCCTCTTGGTCCACACTCACAGTCTCAGTCTATGCTCACTCTCCCCATCCACACTCACTCTCCACGTCCGTCCGCACACACTCTTCCCATCCACACTCACACCGTCCGTCCGATTGTACAATGTCAGTTCACATTTGCCCTCAGTCCAGGAGTCAGCCTTACTCTCCTGCGTCATGTCCATTCCTATGTTCTCCCAGCAGCCATGGTGTCCATTTATTTATCTCCCTGAGCTCAATGCATTGCCTTTGGGGACTGTGATTTAACGTAATCTCTCCTCATCCCTAAATGTTTAATCTCCAGATTAATTCTGTGGAGAGTTTCATCACGCATGTGAATTCCCGGATGCGCCAACGGCAGGAGCGGCAACGGCTGGCGGAGATCATCAGTCGCATCGACTCCTATGAGGTGGTGGACGGGAGCTCAGATGAAGTGGAGAAGGTAAAAGGGAGATGAGAAATGATGAGGTGCACTGGGACATGAATGGGGAAGGGACACAGAAAGGGAGAGCTAAGTGTGAAGGAGACAGGGTGAGTGTGGGGATGAGGAGGGAGCGAGAGAAGATTTCAGAAAGAATACTAAAGTTTAATAATTACATTTATTAATTAAATTGGACATTCAGGCCTTTAATGAGATTAAGTAGCTTATTAGGCAACATTTGCCATGACGGACACCAATGGCAAGAAACAAAATATGCATCTTTATGTCAACAAAAAACACACTTGATAGGTAGATTAAAAGAGGCGCATATTTCTTGATAAATAAGGGCAAGTACACAAATAATGTATTTTTAATGCTGTTCTCCCATTGATATCATAACCACGTGTGTGAATATCACTGCCTGCTGAGGGGAAGCCCAGAGGCACAGGGTCTCTAGAGATCCTGTGTTAAAGGGTACAAACCTCTTACCATCCACTGCAAGTAATGGCCCGAATCTTCCAGCTTCTAACAGCCTCTTCTGCTGCTTTAGGTTCTGAAGGAATTCTGCCGCTTGGATTTGACAGCTCCGATGTTTGGGACTTCGCCCGATGAAACAAGGCAATTGCAACTCGAGGGAAGTTTGAAAATGAAAGAAGGAAAGGACTGCAAGGTGAGCCAATGATCAGCCACAAGTGGAACGGTGAGAGGGCCACAGAAGGGAAAGGGAAAGGGAATCTGTGATGCCTGAAGGAACTGGGAATAACTGTTCGGTCAAGGCTGATCCAGTCCACTGGCCACTCTCAGATTTCAATAGTACTGAGTGCCTGAATGCTCTCAAAAGATTCTGTTCTGTTGACAAGCTTCTGATCTTCTGTTTGGTGTTTAAGGGAAGGAGATCTTTATGTGTCTAAGTTTCCATTCTTTTGTGTGCAGTCATTGTGTTCTTTGGTGTCTGGTATCTTGGTTTCTCCCTGACCAATCTTTACACTTCATGATCTCTGGTTTCTATCCAGTCACTGGGTTTCTTGGTCTCTTTGTTTCTTGGAGTCTATTCACCAGGTTACTTGAAGTCCTGCCTTAGATTTCTTGATGTTTCAACCTTTGTGACTCTTAATGTTCAGTCTTGGGTCTCTCAACTTCTCATGCCTTAGCTTCCGATCTCAGGGTTTATTGGTGAACTGCCTTTATGTTCGTTAGAGAGCAGGCTCCTGGCCACTGGATTACGCAGTTTCTAATTTTCTTGCTTTATTGGTTTCACTACAGTGACCGATGTCCTGTTGAGCAAGGTCGTTTACTGTGATGATCCCACGTACTGTTCCTCTTACAGATGGATGTTTACTGTTTCCTGTTCACTGATATTTTTCTCATCACCAAACCTGTGAAGAAGATGGAGAAGACCAAAGTGATTCGACAACCGTTGCTGGTGGATAAAGTCATCTGCAGGGAGCTGAGAGATCCTGGTGAGTTTCACTTTCAAACTACAAGACAATTTGGAAATGAAGTAATGATGGGCAAAGACTGAGTGAGGAGAGAGGAGAGCATGATGAAAAAGAGAAAGGAGCAGCAAATAGAGACTCAAATATTGAAACTTATTTGTAGCAGTGGGTGTTTGGGACTTCCAGTGACTCAGCTGGTAGACAATAGATAATAGGTGCAAGAATAGGCCATTCAGCCCTTCGAGCCAGCACTGCCATTCAATGTGATCATGGCTGATCATCCCCAATCAGTACCCTGTTCCTGCCTTCTCCCCATATATCCTGGCTCCGCTATCTTTAAGAGCCCTATCTAGCTCTCTTGAAAGTTTCCAGAGAACCGGCCTCCACCGCCCTCTGAGCCAGAGAATTCCACAGACTCACCACCCTCTGTGAGAAAAAGTGTTTCTTCGTCTCCGTTCTAAATGGCTTACTCTTTATTCTTAAACTGTGGCCCCTGGTTCTGGACTCCCCCAACATAGGGAACATGTTTCCTGCCTCTAGCGCAGTGGTTCTCAACCTTGTTTGCCCCATGCACCCCTTTCACCATATGTCAGAATGTCATTCCCCCCTTTCCAAGATTATCTGCCTCAAAAAGTGCATTCCAAATAATATGCATATAATACTGAAAATCCTTTATTTCTAACAGTTTGAGTTTGCTAATCTGTGGTCCCAATTCCCCCCCTGAAAACCTGAAATTCCCCCCGGGGGGAATTCCCCCCTGGTTGAGAACCCCTGATCTAGCGTGTCCAAACCCTTAACAATCTTATATGTTTCAATAAGATATCCTCTCATCCTTCTAAACTCCAGAGAGTACAAGCCCAGTCCCTCCATTCACTCAGCATATGACAGTTAACCTTGTGAACCTACGCTGCACTCCCGCACTCCCTCAATAGCAAGAATGTCCTTCCTCAAATTAGGGGACCAAAACTGCACACTATATTCCAGGTGTGGTCTCACTAGGGCTCTGTACAACTGCAGGACCACTTTGCTCCTATACTCGACTCCTCTTGTTATAAAGACCAACAAGCCATTCGCTTTCTTCACTGCCTGCTGTACCTGCATTTGCTTTGTCCTCAATGGGATAGTGACCCTCCTGTATACAGTGGGCTTGCAGACTCAAATGTTGTAAGTAGAACTGATGCATTTGTGGATGTTATGTTGATTCTTGTGCTATGATGGCATGCTGCGCGTAAGTTCACCTGGCTGGCTGTTCGCATGCAAGTTTTTTTTGTGTGTTACTGATTATGATGCCTCCTCCTGTTTTCAGGCTCCTTCCTGCTGATTTACTTGAATGAGTTTCGCAGTGCAGTTGGTGCCTTCACCTTTCAGGCCAGCGTGACCAGCCAGTCTAGAGTGTGGATTGAGGCCATCTTTAATGCTCAGGTATACAGCGATTGATTGGGAGACTTTCATAACCAGTGCCCAGTTCCTATGCTCCCTTTAACCTTGTCTGGCATGTTGCAATATTTAATATAATACTGTGTAACATTTAAAACATTGAATAAAAGCTGTTTTGGTATTGGTGGAAATGATTTGCAATAGTCTGGAAAATGTGAAAATCTGGCAGTACCAAAGCCTGCTGGATTATTGGCGTTTTACTGCATTGGATTACAGGGATATAAGTGGGTGAATGGGATTGCTGGGATTGTGAGGAATTGGAGAACAACACACAAGATTAGACTAACTCGGTTACCTGGCCGCCTTAAGATGTCCTGAACTGATCATGGCTGATCTGCCCTAACCTTAATACCCGAGCTAGTTCTTCATAACCCTGACTTCCCTGATCTGTCAAAGATCTGTCATCTATCTAAATACCTTCATTGATCCAGTCTCGCACTCCTGCATGGCAGAGTCTTCCAGAGATTCACCAGTCTCTGCAAAAGAAAATACACAAGGGAAACCTACGTGGTCAGAGGGAGAATGTGCAAACTCGGCAAGTACAGCACCAGAAGTCAGGATCGAACCCAGGTCCCTGGAGCTGTGAGGCAGCATCACTCCCTGCTGCTACCTGTAGCATCTCAAACTCGGGATGACCAAGTCATTCAGATTGGTCACTTGAGTTAGCACTGAAATCATGTGTAAGTGAAATGAAGGCAAAGCAATGAAACCACAACACCTTGACATTCCTCACTCTATATACTGGTTATACAATAACACAAATGTACTAAAATATTCTAAACTCTTAATAATAATAATGCTTAACCATTCCACCTGAAGCCTTCACCTAATACATTATGTTTTTGTAGAACCTCATGCAGCGACTCCGCAGCCAAGAGTCCGCACTGAAAGAGTGTACACTGCCTGATGAGGAGGATGTAGAGAGTGGGACCTCAGATACGCAGTTACCATCCCTGTTACACGAGGATACGGACACACTCGAATCACAGCACAGGTAAATGTGAAAACTCACTTCCTTGTACTTTTCATCTTTCAGTCTTTGTTGGGACAATATTTACTTTTAGGGGAGCTCAGCAGCCAGTGTCCGGCATCAACCTGGGACATTTACAACTACAGCAAGCAAAGTCCTGCAGATGGCAAAAATCTGAAAGAAAATCAAAAATGATATAAATGATTGGGAGGTCAGGCAGCATCTGTGGAAAAAGTAGCAGAATTATTATTAAAGTGCATGATCTCACTTCAGTCAACGACTTGAAATGTTTCTCGCTGTAGCTTCCCATCAGTTTGTGGAATGATCGCAGACTTAGAAGCTATATGACAAGCCTCCATAGCTCAGTGCTGAAATTGTTTTTAGACCACAATCATCCTGTTAGCTTGATAATCAGAGTAAGCATGAATGTTAATCTGTCGAGCTCTACCCAGAGCAGGGTTTTCTGCCTCTGTCATTCCCTGTCTCTCAGTCTCTATTTCACTTCCCTCTGGTTTGCCTGAGTTACACTTTTTGATTTTCTCTCTCACCCCCTCCCCTTCCCCCTCCCCCTCCCCCTCCCCCTCCCCCTCCCTCTCCCCCCCTCTCTCTCTCTCTCTCATTTCCCTCCCTCTCTCTCTGTCTTGCTCTCTCTCTGTCACTAGCTGTCAACCTTTGCATCTATTTCTTTCTCTCTATCTCCACCTCAGTTTCGTTCCCTCTGCTTTACTCTCTCCATTTGTCTCTCTTTCTTTTCCTTACTCAGTCTTTGACTACCACTCTCTCTCTCAATAGGTTTTGCGTTCTCTATGCCTGCTCACTCAGTCTCACTATCTTTGTCTTTATGTAGCCTTTTTGCACTTGAACCGTTTTTGTTCCTGCGTCCCCACTCTCCCTTCCAGCCTGTTTTGTTTTCATTCTTTCTGTCACTAATGTACCCTCTTTCTCTTGCTTGTGCCTTGTCTCCTGGTCTCTCTGCCCCAAACTCCCTGCCATTCTCACTCCCTCTTTCAGTCTCCCTCCCATTGTTCTCTCCTCTACCTATGTTGGGTGAGTCCAGAACCAGGGCCACAGTCTTGGAATAAAGAGGAGGTCATTTAAGACTGAGGTGAGAAAAAACATTTTTACCCAGAGAGTTGTGAATTTATGGAATTCCCTGCCACAGAGGGCAGTGGAGGCCAAATCACTGGATGGATTTAAGAGAGAGCTAGATAGAGCTCTAGGGGTTAGTGGAGTCAAGGGATATGGGGAGAAGGCAGGCACGGGTTATTGATAGCGGACGATCAGCCATGATCACAATGAATGGCGGTGCTGGCTCAAAGGGCCGAATGGCCTCCTCCTGCACCTATTTTCTATGTTTCCATGTTTCTATTGCTCTCACCCACTCTGTCTCAGTCTTGCTTTGTCCCTATCTCACTTTGATACACTGCTATCCAGGAGTTTCTACTTACCTCAGTTGTCTCTGTCTGCCTCTGTTTCTATTTCTGTTGCTTTATCCACAAATAAGGTTCTTTTTCCCCCCCACAGTATTACAGTAGACATGACAATAATAAATCCATACCTTTGATTCTCTCTTTCCCCTTGTTTTGTTTCTTGCAGTCAGTCGGACAGTGTGTCTGAGACAGTTTCCATTGCAATCATGGATATGAACGAAGATCTCTACTCACCGGACACCGAGGCTTCTCAGTCTGACGATGCTTCTATCCAAAGTATAGTGTCTTCCAACACCACAGCCCAAGAGGTGCCCAATAGCCATGTGACCTCTTCGGGCCTCTTGATTCCAAATGCCAAAGGCCTGGCTCTGGAGTCCAATGGTTGCCACTCTGCCTCTGTTGAAAGTGCTTATGGCACCCTATCTCCAGGCTCCGTCCCAGAGTTCGGGATGCAACAGCAGGAGTTGGCTGATGTATGTAGAGAACCAATGAAGTTCAGCTCACCTCAGATTTATCAGCAGTGCCTAGTACGATGCAAATACAGCATCCACAGATCAAAATCAGAGACCAACCTCCTCCGGCTCATTCCCTTGTCTTCTGAATCTCACAGTGGGAGCAGGCCGTTCCTGAGCAAAAGCCTGGTTGAAATCAATATGCCGTCTCAGGGCATCCCAGCGAGAGACTCGGACAAGAGGCCACTGAGTGCGTCCCCACCACCAAGTTCGCACTGTCTCATGAACACAAAGGTGATGGACACCCTGAAGCGGGCAGCGGCTCACCGGCAGAGAGCAGCTCCGTACCCCAACTCCCAGGGCAGCGGTGGGGAAGTAGTGGACCCTGAGGGGGTGAGCTCCAGTGACAGTGAGCTCTCCGAGGCGGAGGAGCAGGGCCTGGTGATGCAAAATGCCTGTCTTGCAGACAGAGTGAGCTTCAACTTGGAATCGCAGCCCTGCACCTTGTCGCGCTCCAACAGTGAGCCGGAACTGAGCACCCCTTGTATCACCGTCGAGCTCACAGCACTCAGCGAACAAGAAGGCGATGTTACGGAGCAACAGGGTCAGAGCAATTCCTCGGAACATATAAAACGGACAATGTCAGGCCCTCGGACACTGCAGCACCGCAAACTCACCTTGGCTCAACTCCACAGGATCCGCACAAATATGCTCCTGAACTCCACCCTGACTGCATCGTACGTCACTGCTCCATGAGGGGGAGAGGGGTAGTGGGGAGGTGACTAGTCGGAGGTGTCTTATCAATTCCTCCCTTGTCAACGTCTGCCCCATCTAGACTTTCCTACATCCAGCACCCGGCTGCCTGACCCATCACCCTTCCATCTCTCACAGCCAACTTGGGGTTCTTTCATGTTTAAGAAGGAACTGCATATGCTGGAAAATCGAAGGTAGACAAAAATGCTGGAGAAACTCAGCGGGTGCAGCAGCATCTATTGAGCGAAGGAAATAGGCAACATTTCGGGACAACACGTTGCCTATTTCGTTCGCTCCATAGATGCTGCTGCACCCGCTGAGTTTCTCCAGCACTTTTGTCTACCTGGGGTTCTTTCATTCCATCTTCACTCCAACTCCACTCCTCAATCCCTGGTGATCCTCCATGATCCTCCCTGCTCCCGATTCTGTTGTCCCCTTCTCCTTGGTCTTTTATGTTCCTCCCATCCTCAAACGTGGTGTCTCCACTCTCCAACTCGCCTCCCACCCCATCAGTCTCATCCCAGTTTCCGACTGCCCTCACCTTCCAGTTCTCTCCTCCTCCTCACTGATCATCCCTTCCTTTCTCCTGCTCTCTGGTGTCACCACCAGGTATCACTCCCCCAACTGAGATCTTTCCATTCACCATCTGAGTTTGACCTTCCAGCCATCTGACTCGTGGAATCCCATCTGCACTTTTCCCTTCCCCTGCTTCCAGGTACCCCCAGAATGCAATGGCCCCTCCACCGCCTCTCCAAATCAATGATGTATCTCAACCAATATCAGAGGCTTCTCCACGCTCCCTGTATCTTGGTTTCTTCCCTTACCACTGGTACTCCTCCCATTTTTTCCCTTCAGACTCTTATCAACACCCACCCAACGCTACCAGCACCTAATCCTTCTCCAATCTAGATATCTCTCCAGCCTTCACGCTGGTGTACCCTCCCTCCCTGGTGTCCGCTCTCCTTCCATTATCACCCCATCATCACTCCAATCTCTTTTACCCTTTCTTGGTCTCTCTTCCATTCCCAGTGTTCAACGTCAATGCCCCTTCAACGTCTTATCTCAACTTTCCCACTGGCTTCCCAGTGCCTCCTCTCCCGACTGAGCACGGCTCTTCCTGCTCCATTGCCTCCACCCACAATCCCACCCTCACCATTTAATCTAATCATCCATCTCGGGTATCTCCTTCAGACAGAATATCCTTACAGCACAGGAGATTCCTTCAGACTTGTGTTGGCTCATTGGAAGAATGATCTGATTAGTGCCACTTCATTGTTCTTTCCCCATCACCCTACCTTTTTTTGGTAAATAGGTAAATAATGGAGAGATGTTCTGAACTAACCCTCTTCTGTTCTTCATTAACAGGGAAGTCTAGTCTTGCCATTACTGGACATGATCTGCAGGACCTGGAGTTCCGTCGGGTGAATTGTGATGGGACTAGGACATTGACCATCTGAGGCACCCATCACTCCCCAGGGCATCTCTCAATATGCTTAAAAAAACAAACCTGAGAATGATGTTGATATTCATTGACCCATTTCAGACTGAGTAATTAGTGGGAGCAGGGGGCAATGAGCAATCAGGATGCTGCGCATGTGGAGTCAGTGTTGTGGGAGTTGAGGAAAATGTTTGTTAGGCTGGTGACTTCGCCCAGCTGGCAGCAGATCTACAAACACTGCCAAGGCCTTTCCTCCCCTAATGTCTCCTAATCTTCTCCACCATGTTTGTCTTTCCTCCCCTCCTCGCTCCTCACCTTTCCTCCCACTTTCCCCTCCACACTCACTCTCTCCACTTCTATTTGACCACTTCCCTCCCACTGTTTGCCTCGCTTACCCTACCCCTTCTCGCTCCCTCCCCATCTCTACCTCCTGTAGATCTTCTTCCCTTCTCCCCTCTACCTCCCTGAGCAGGTAGCAGTGGTAATGAACAATGTGCCTTGGCAATTGTAAACTTGTCTGCCTTTGAAATGGTTGTGAGATCTTCAGGTGATCTGGGGGAACATCACCACTGACACCGCGAGGCTTGGATGGAGCCAATGGATCAACACCTCATTGCCTGAGGCTCCGTCCTAATCTCTGCTGCACGTGGATTTACAGACCTCGGTCCTCCTCCTCAATGGCCACTGGTGAAGTTTGCACTGTCCAACTGTTCAAGCTTCCACAACAGAATCTTTGATCACAAACTTTATGTTCTGAACTGTTCCTTGGAGTTCCATTTGATGTGAGCTCCACCCAGAATGAAAATCTCTTCATCAAACCTGTCGACTTTTAAACAGCAAAGGCAAGAGTTTTTCTTGCAATTTGGGAATGCCATGTCTCTTCCTCTGCTTGCCTTAAAACAGCAATAATGTACTTTCCTTATTAATGTATAAAGTTTCATATTTATTAAGCATTTTAAATTGTGTTGGAGTTTTGTCATTTCATCTGTTGCTAGACCTTTTATCAACATCTTCACTAATAGAAACATAGAAACATAGAAATTAGGTGCAGGAGTAGGCCATTCAGCCCTTCGAGCCTGCAACGCCATTCAATATGATCATGGCTGATCATCCAACTCAGTATCCCGTACCTGCCTTCTCTCCATACCCTCTGATCCCCTTAGCCACAAGGGCCACATCCAACTCACTCTTAAATATAGCCAATGAACTGGCCTCAACTACCCTCTGTGGCAGAGAGTTCCAGAGACTCACCACTCTCTGAGTGAAAAAAGTCTTTCTCATCTCGGTCTTAAAGGATTTCCCCCTTATCCTTAAGCTGTGACCCCTTGTCCTGGACTTCCCCAACATCGGGAACAATCTTCCTGCATCTAGCCTGTCCAACCCCTTAAGAATTTTGTAAGTTTCTATAAGATCCCCTCTCAATCTCCTAAATTCCAGAGAGTATAAACCGAGTCTATCCAGTCTTTCTTCATAAGACAGTCCTGACATCCCAGGAATCAGTCTGGTGAACCTTCTCTGCACTCCCTCTATGGCAATAATGTCCTTCCTCAGATTTGGAGACCAAAACTGTACGCAATACTCCAGGTGTGGTCTCACCAAGACCCTGTACAACTGAAGTAGAACCTCCCTGCTCCTGTACTCAAATCCTTTTGCTATGACGCCCCTTTTGCAATGTCATACATATCTCACAGGCTGCTTTCTATAATGCATCCCTGTATTAATATATTAATGTCTCTCTCTTATAGTTTCTCAATCTCTCTGTTTCGCCTTGGTCTCTGTCATCCACAATTTGTCTGTACTATTATCTCTTTCTCTGCTGCTACCTGTACATTTCTTTCATTTTCTTGATTTCTCTGTATCATTTTGCTCTGCATTTCTGCCAACTTGCCAATCGTTTCATTTCAATTATTTGCCTGTTCTGCTATAGTCTGCAATTCTCTATCTCTCTGTAAAAGTTGTCACTCTATTTGTTACCAACTCGTGTTTTTATCTTTCAATGTCTTCCCCCTCTTTCTAATTCTCTCTCCCCACTGGAAGGTTAGGACGCTAGGGATCCAAGGGGTGATAGCTGAATGGATGGAACATTGGCTTCATAGAAGGAAGCAGAGGGTGATGGTGGAAGTTTGTTTTTCTGACTGGAGGCTTGTGACTAGTGGTGTGCTTCAGGGTTCATTGTTGGGTCCGTTAATCTTTGTCATCTGCATCAATGGTCTGGGTGAGAACATACAAGGCACGATTAGCAAGTTTTCAGATGATATAATAGTGGGTAGTACTGAAGATAGTGAAGATGGTGTTCAGACATTGTAGCAGGATCATGAATGATGATATTGGGCAGGTGGGCTGAGGGATGGTTGATGGAATTTTATACAGAGAAATGTGAAGTGTTGCATTTTGGGAAGTCTAACATGGACAGGACCAAATATCTTATAGCGAGCAAGATAGACCACTCCTTCTAAATGCAATGGGCTGACGTGTAGTACGCAACGGAGCGATACGTGGGCCTTTTTTTCATCCATTTCAGTAACACGATCCGACCCGACTCGCAGTGTAATCAACGTTGCGGTGGGATAGTTTGTGTTAATAAATTATAATTCTGAAAATGAGGAGAAGTTTTTTATCAAAGAACTTTTATTTTTACGAGGGTGTTTCCGTAATCAGCTTCCGTCTCCGCAATAGTTATCTTTGCTCCGCTATAACGGGATCTTTGGTGCGGAGACGGAAGCCGGTTACGGAAATGGGGCCGAAAATTACCCATGAATCTGCCCATGACCGTACTATGTCTTTTTCGTCGAGTGATCTATCTTGCTCGCTGTCGGATCTTTGGACAGGACCAACACAGTGAACGATAGGACTTTGGGGAGTGTTGTAGAGCAGAGGGATCTAGGAGTGCAGGTATATTGTTTCTTGAAACTGGCATGGCAGGTGGATGGGATGGTCAAAAGGGCTTTCAGCACATTGGTCTTCATTAGTCAGAGTACTGAGTATGGAGGTTGGGAGGTCATGCTGCAGTTATGTAAGATGTTGTTAAGGCCACACTTGTTCAGTTTTGGCCATCATGTAGGAAAGATGTCGAGCTGGAAAGGGTGCAGAGAAGATTCATGAGGATGTTGCCAGGTCTCGATGGAGCAGGGTAGGACTTTATTCCTTGGAGCACAGAAAGATGATGGGTGATCTCATAGAGGTGTACAAAATCGTGAAAGGAATAGATTGGGTAAACGCACAGAGCCTTTTGCCCAGAGTTGGGGAATCGAGAACAAGAGGACATAGGTTTAAGGTAAGGGGGGAAAGATTCAATAAGAACCTTTTAACACAAAGGGTGGTGGGTGTAAGGAACAAGCTGTTGGAGGAGGTCTCCCTCTCCCTCTCCATCCCCCCTCTCACCCTCTCTCCCTTTCTATTTTTCTCTCCCCTTTTAATTTCCTTCCCTCATGCTCCTTACTCTCTTACTTCCTTACCCTCCCTTTATCCCTCCCTTGCTCCTTCCTCCCTCCCTCTCTCTCTCTCTCTCTCTCTCTCTCTCTCTAGCTATCTCTCTTGTCATTATATCACTAAATATTACTGGTTGTGGTTCAGCCTGTTCCTGTTCCCACCCCTGCACACACTGACGCTTTCTCAATGATTTCAATCTCAATGAGCAATTGATTGTAAACTGCTGGTCTGAACATTGTGTGGGTCGGAATTAAAAAACGGCTTCACTCATAATCTGAGTGCTGGAGCTCCACATGTGGACTGTGACCTGGAACACGATGTGGTGCTCGGTGTGGATCAGGATTGGGGTGAGTTACTGAGGCTGAATGAACTGAAATATCGAGGATGTATGAGCTGAAATAACAGGTTCCTATCACAAAAGGTAATGGACGTTTTTCTTACTAAAACTGACAACCTGTTTCAACAGATTAACTCTCCACTCTACCAACAATTTGTGTCTGTTGTGAATAGGGATAGGGGGTTTTACTCTCATTATTACCATTATTATATTTTGTTTAGATGGCAAGTCACTAATGTATTAAATGGAAACTTGTCTCAAAAGGATTGTCCCTTTAAGTTGTGACTCTCCCATTTTCTTTCTAAGAGTCAGACTGGGCTGGATTGTGATCTGGATGTTTTAATGCTGAGGTGAGGTGAGGTGAAGTTGATGTGGAGATTCATCTAGAGTGACTTTCTTATCTCTTGGAAACAATATGTACTGAACCAAGTAACTCCATTAAAAAAAGGAGCTGCACTCTGTTGTGTCTCTTCATGCACATAGGTTATAATGCAGAAGCACAGAGCAGCAAATACTACTAGGAATGTTGAAATTTCAGACGGAATATTGCAAACTTCAGTAACTCAATTCAAACTCAGGTGGCATTTAAAAATTGAAAGCTCCAATTTTATTAATTCAGGGATTAAGTGGTTGAATCAGAACTTTACATTAAAATGTTAAATTAGAAATTACTTTGTTTGTAATGATGGCTCAGTTATGCCGGGTGAAAAAATATAAGTTGTTGTTTGTCTACCTAATATTGATTGGAACACAATAATAATAATAATATCTTTTATTGTCATTATACATAAGTGCAACGAGATTTGGTTTGCAACTTCCATCCAATGTCATAACTTAAACAACTAATAAAATTTAGGTTTAGATACCCTGAGAACAAGGTTTGTAAAAATAACATTAGAACAGTAAACCAGTCAAAACAGACTAAAGTGCAGATGTGTCTGTGCAACGTGACCATCCGAGGGAGACAGTCCATGGGGGTGGGGGGCACTCAGCAGGGCCAGTTCAGAGCCGCTTTAGCTCTGGGAATGAAGCTGTTCCTGAGTCTGGAGGTGCGGGCGTAGAAGGCCTTGTAACGTCTGCCAGAAGGGAGTAGTTCGCACAGTCCATTACAAGGGTGAGAGGAGTCTTTATGTATGCTGACGGCCTTCCTGAGGCACCGTGTGTGGTAGATGCCCTCCAAGGCTGGTAGCGGTGTGCCAATAATCCTCTGCGCTCTGTGGATGATGCGCTGAAGAGCTCTCCTCTCCGCCTCCGTGCAGCTGAGATACCACACAGAGATGCCATATGTTAGTAAGCTCTCTGTGGTGCAGCGGTAGAAGGTTGTCAGCAGCTGTTGGGGCAGACCAGTCCTTTTCAATGTTCTTAGGAAGAACAGTTGTTGCTGTGCCTTTTTGATCAGCGCAGCGGTGTTGGTGGACCATGTGAGGTCCTCTGGGATGTGAGTGCCCAGAAACTTAAAGCTGGACACTCTCTCCGCACTGTCCCAATAGATGGAGATTGGGGCGTATTCCCCATTCTGTGACCTCCTGAAGTCGATAATCAGCTCCTTGGTCTTGGAGGTGTTTAGTGACAAGTTCTGAAGTAACTCAGCACCTCTAGATGTCATGGATAGGCAATATTTTGGATCAGGAGTCTCTTCAGACTGGAACCAAAGCATCATCTATCCATCTTGCCCAGAAATGCTGCCTGACCCACTGAGTTACTTTGTGTCCTATGCAAGATTCCAGCATCTGCAGTTCATTGTGTCTACCTAATATTGCACTATTTAACCTGAATTCATCTTCATAAAAATAGTGGGCTGGTTATGAAACATTTCGTCAAACATTCCAGCAAATTTGCAGGCTAGTAAATTGTTTCTTGCACATATAACCACAATGAACAACAGCCCATCATTCTGCTCAAGGTCTAAATATTACCCAGCAGTTATCTACAACAAGTTAATGTTGTGCTCTCGAATTTTGCATAATGTTTGTAAATGTTTTGTACAAATGTTTTCATTATGCTTTCGCACTGAAGGTACAATAATGGATGGATACAAAGTTCACTGCTCCGTTGCTTTGATTATTAGTTTTTGAGATGAGTGCTAAACATAAAATTATTTTTCAGTCTGGACATATCTTTTGTATATCTTTGGTATATCTCTGGTTTATACCAATTCCCATAAATAACAAGTTGGAATGACTCATCACTTCAGTCGAGGCCTAATCTGTTCAGCAGACTGAAGATAGTTTTATTCTACTGATCAGAGTAAGAATCAAGTTCAGGATCCTGAGGTTATAACTCTGGATCTGCACCCTTGTGATTCAACCAGTTCAGTTTATTTTATTGGCATGTGTACCGAAGTACAGTGAAAAGCTTTTGTTGCGTGTGCGATCCTCGGTGAATAAGGGTAGCAGGTGGATAGGAATCCCAAAGATTCTGGTCGACTTCCATATTCAACACCTTTCTGACCAGCTGCTCCTTCATCACTGGATCAAACCCGTGGAAATAATTTTGGTGGACAATAGACAATAGGTGCAGGAGTAGGCCATTCGGCCCTTCGAGGCAGCACCTTTGGCGAATCCTCACAGTATGGAATCCTCACAGTATGGAGAATCCTCACAGTATGGGGTACAGATGCTCAAGGTCATTGGCACATTGCCACATTCACAAGGACGATGAAGTGTGAATTATAAATACTGGCCAAGAATACGTTTATCTTTGAAAGTTTCAATATGCAGAGAATTTTTCAAATTGATTGTGGAACGTCATATGCAGCGTTACCTAAATCTGAACTGTCTTTGACCCATCAGGGTGTAGATATAAATGACCTTTTTAATCAGCATTCGACTGAGGAAATGGTGAGGGCTGAGATGGGAATAAGTCAATATTAGGGTGTGGATCACAGGGTGGAGATTGAGGGTTAGGAGGAGAAAGGTCAATGTGAGGGTGAGGATTAGAGGCTGACAATGAAAATGAATGGTGGGATTTCTGAGGGAATGTCGTGAGGGTAGTGAGACGCTGTGTGTGAGTGGTGTGTCCTTCTGCTTTCTAACCCTCAGCCACTTTCCCTTCTTGACATGGCAACAAATTCCACAGACTATGGTTACTGAGGTAAACCTACACTCGACAACTTAAAAACTCCAAAACCAGAAAAAGCCTGACTGCGCTAATTCCCTTATGGGAGATCGCCAGTGACACATGTGGCCAAGGCAGAACAAAGGGAGGAGAAGTCAGTCTAAGTTGTTACGTCGGTACAGAAAATGCTGGAGGAACTCAGCGGGTGCAGCAGCATCTATGGAGCGAAGGAGATAGGCAATGTTTCGGGCCGAAACCCTTCAGATGGCCCGAAATGTTGCCTATCTCCTTAGCTCCATTTCTCCAGCATTTTGAGTACCCTCGATTTTCCAGCATCTGCAGTTCCTTCTTTAACAATAAGTTGTTACGTCATTTGGGATACTCCCATCAGCCTCGCAACCGCTGGGCTGGGAATTTCTAAACCTCTGGCTGCGATGCCCACTAGGGTAAATAGTTACTTCCTTTTGAAGCTCGTGAAAAAGATCTGATATTATAGAGCTACAATGCGAATCAGCGTCTGAAATACTCTGCCTAGGCAGCACAGTGGTGCAGCTGGTAGAGCTGCTGTCTCACCGCACCAGAGACCCGGGTCCTATCCTGACTTTGGGTGCTGCCCGTGTGAAATTTGCACACTCTCCCTGTAACCATATGGGTTTCCTCCAGGTGCTCTGGTTTCATCCCACATCCTAAAAGGTTTGTAGGTTAATTGGCCTCTGTAAATTATGCTAGTGCATAGGCAGTAGATGTGAGAGTGGGATAACATAGAACAAATGTGAACGGGTGATCAATGGTTGCCGTGCACACGGTGGGCAAAGGGCCTGTTTCCATGGTAGACAAAAGTGTTGGAGAAATTCAGCGGGTGCAGCAGCATCTATGGAGCAAAGGAAATATGCAACGTTTCGGGCCGAAACCCTCCTTGGTCTCTAAACTAAACTTAGTCAAGTCAAGTCATTTTATTTCTATAGCACATTTAAAAACAACTCTCGTTGACCAAATTGTTTTACATCAGTGCAGGTACTAGCCTGCTACATACAGTGGTACATAGATCTAACAATAAATACATAAATGCATACATACGGCGCTCCCTCAGAGGACCTCAAGAAACGCTTGTGAGTAGAAGTTTTAAGTCTAGACTTAAAAGAGTCGATGGAGGGGGCAGTTCTGATGAGAAGAGGGATGCTGTTCCACAGTCTAGGTGCTGCAACCGCAAAAGTGCGGTCGCCCCTGAGTTTATACCTGGACCGCGGGATGGCCGACCTGAGGGACCTGGAGGTGGAATGGTGGGTTAGCAGATTTTTGATGTAGGTGGGGGCGAGCCCGTTAAGGGTTTTGTATACATAAAGGAGGAGCTTGAAATTAATTCTGAACCACACAGGGAGCCAGTGGAGAGACGCCAGAATCGGGGTGATGTGGTCCCTGTTACGGGTGCCCGTCAGAAGTCTCGCTGCTGTGTTTTGGACCAATTGCAGGCGGGACAGGGATGATCGGCTGATGCCAGTGTAATGGGAGTTGCAGTAATCAAGACAGGAGGAGATCGATGCGTGGATGATCTTTTCAAGGTCGTCAAATTGGAGGAATGGTTTTATTTTAGCTAAACTAAACTGAAGGAGCAGAGGTAGAGGTGGAAGGAGGAGAGGCAGGCCTGCTGAAGTTCAGCTGTGAGTCATTGCATGCCAGGAGCTCACACACTCACATATCTTGTTTTGTTACTAGGTAGAGATAAGATTTCAGATAAAGGCCTTGCAGCGATATGAAACAAGAGAACCCACGTTGGAAAGTGCTGTGACCTAATTAATGGCAACAACTTATGCTGCTCAATGTAGTTGGGAAGTCATTCAGGATTCTGCTTTCTGCTGACCTGCCAGCATTTGTGTTTCCAGATCAATATGGGCTATGAAAATGGCCCACTCCTGCACCTACTTTCTCCATTTCCATATGGCAGGCCTGGGGGTTGCAGTTCAACAGTTGTGAGATGGAGGGAAGGAAGGTTAATTTATGCGCTGCTAATCTGAGCACATAAGCAGATAGGACGGTGATAAGGTCTCCTTAATGGACAAGAGGCGTGTTTCCTCTCACCTGCCAAAGGGTTATGTATAAAGTCAGGGCCGGCCTTAGGAGGTGCGGGGCCCAATTGGGAAAATTTTAGTAGAAATATAAATAAATAATTATAAATGAGTCACGTGTCGTGAGTAACATGACAATTCGGGGGAGAGTTCCTTTCACAGCGTGTGGGGAGTCTAGCCAGGGGTAAAGTTGCGGGAGCGTTGAGAAGGAGAGGGTCGGGTTCATGCCAGTAACCCACTCACTCACCGCTGCCGCGGCGCTCCGGGCGCGAACTACCGCATTGTGGCCGGGGAGGGAAGCAGCTCGCGTGGCTACAAGCGGCCTCCGTCACCCGACAGCGGAACCGACTGCCATCTCAGCGCCTTCTGCCGGCCCGCTCACTTCTGGCAGTGCTCTCCGTCTGAACAGTGAGGGGACCAGCTCAAGAGCAAAGATCAGCTGGGTCAGCTGGTAATGGATAACATCACAGCGGGCGGTGGAGCTTCCTCCTGTGTCAGCGCAATCAAGGGATCAATTAAGGTTACTCGCACTGATATATGGACCGCCCACTGTCCTGTTATCCATCGCCCGCTGACCCGCTCTTGAGCTGGATGATCCCCGGCCAACCCTCTCCTTCTCAGGCAGCGCAGCAACTCTGGAGAGAAGACCCTTCTTCAGACTGAACTGAACTCTCGTCGGTGAGAGTACTTGTGATTGTCTGAAGAAGGGACTCGACCAGAACCGCAACCCTCTCCCCAGAGCCCCTGCCCGTCCCTCTGAGCCACCACAGACAGGGAGCTGAACATAGAAACAGCGGGGTCTACCTTCAACTTCAGAGCCAAACATAAAAACACAGAATGCTGGAGGAACTCAGCGGGCAAGGCGGCACCTGTGGAGGGAACAGACCAGGAGCCGCCACGGGCCAGGACCCTTCCCTTACCCCCCCCCAACAAAAAGGAACCACAGATGCAGCCATCACCGCAAAACGTCTAAGAATGAACTGTAGATGTTGGATAATCGAGGGTAGACAAAAATGCTGGAGAAACTCAGCGGGTGCGAAGCCCTGTCCCACTGTGTGAGTTCACTCAAGAGCTCTCCCGTGTTTAAAAAAATCAAAACCCGTGGTAAACACGTAGGATGAACGTAGTGGGTACGTCGGAGCTCGTGACGTTTCAATAGACAATAAACAATAGGTTCAGGAGTAGGCCATTTGGCCCTTCGAGCCAGCACTGCCATTCAATGTGATCATAGCTGACCATCCACAATCAGTACCCCGTTTCTGCCTTCTCCCCATATCCCCTGACACAGCTATTTCTAAGAGCCCAATCTAGCTCCCTCTTGAAAGCATTCAGATAACTGGCCTCCCCCATCCTCTGAGGCAGAGAATTCCACAGAATTCACAACTCTCTGTGAGAAAAAGTGTTTCCTCGTCTCCGTTCTAAATGGCTTACTCCTTATTCTTAAACTGTTGCCCCAGGTTCTGGACTCCCCCAACATCGGGGACATGTTTCCTGCCTCCAAGCCCTTAACAATCTTATATGTTTCAATGAGATCCCCTCTCATCCTTAACTCCAGAGTGTACAAGCCCAGCTGCTCCATTCTCTCAGCATATGACAATCCCACCATCCCGGGAATTAACCTTGTAAACCTACGCTGCACTCCCTCAATAGCAGGAATGTCCTTCCTCAAATTAGGGGACCAAAACTGCACACAATACTCCAGGTGTGGTCTCACTAGAACTCTGTACAACTGCAGAAGGACATCTTTGCTCCTATATTCGATTCCTCTTGTTATAAAGGCCAACATGCCATTTCTTAGAGCAGGTACTCGGGAAAAGTGGTAACTCGTGAAGATTTTTCAACATGTTGAAAAATGTCCACATGTAAATGTAAATGTCCACACTCAGGATGTAAAAATGTGATACTTTTTAACACGTAGTCATACCATAGCTCGTGAGTTTACCGTAGTAAGACCCGGTGTCCTATATCACTATTGCATGTTCATGATGGAAATAAGAATACTCTGTATATTCATTACCTTTGAATTGCAGTTTTATGTAATCCTCCCATAATTTCTGTGTACAATTTCGCAATATCTATCAGACATACAGAATGTTGCAAGGTAATATCTTGCCCAAACTCAGTTGTATCTTTCTATTTCAATAAATATCACAAAATATGCCATTGTTTCAGCCACATTATGACAAAATATAGAATGTAGGTTATTTGTTATCAGAAATCCCATCACAGAAACAACCGTACTTAAAGAATATTTATTTTAATAATTTACGAGCATGTACCATAGGTTTATCCATACCCAACAAAAATGTTGTGATAATTGCATAATTATATAATATTGACTGGCCTTGAGGGAGACACCAGGAAATATTGCCCAAACTGAAATCATATTGCCCGAGTCGAAGACGAGGGCAATATGATTTCAGTGCGGGCAATATTTCCTGGTGTCTCCCGAAAGAAGCCAGTCAATATTATAATTATTACCTATCCCCACGTAAATTAAAATAATTCCTAAGATTCACACTTGGAGCTTTGTGATTGACCGCAGTTTTTCTACGTAAAGTCAATGGCGAAAACCGGAAGAAGAAAAATACCAAGTAATATTGCCCGCTGGAAACTGCGCGTTTTTTCACCAATCAAAATACGAACTAAAATTGCCCAGTAAAACTACCTTATATAGGTAATAATTCCTAAGATTCACACTTGCAGCTTTGTGATTGACCGCAGTTTTTCTACGTAAAGTCAATGGCGAAACCCGGAAGAAGAAAAATACCAAGTAATATTGCCCGCTGGAAACTGCGCGTTTTTTGACCAATCAAAATACGAACTAATATTGCCCAGTAAAACTCCCTTATATAGGTAATAATATGTATTATTGTCTAAGAAATCTGGTGTGGAATGATAATCCATCTCAGTACTCATTTAGGCAAGTCTCAAACTATAGATACTTTTCCCCCACCCCCAATCCCCCCTCGCCCGATCTTCATTGAACCTACCATTTGACCGATCTTTTACTCAGCTGCTGTCCTATCAAAATCTCTGTGTAACATCTCTGTCCCTATCTTCCAATTCCCACTGAGATAAAATACAACTTTCGACAAAAAATTCGCAGCAGGATCGCTATATAAAAGCAAATATATGGTATTTTATCCCCCCCCCCCCCTTACCACCACACAAGAAGCGTAACTTGAAGCGTTTGCATTTATTACTATTCATCACTATTTATTGTAATGTACTGTATCTTTTAAAAAAAACTACATCAACCATGTGTGAACATTACACTGAATCGAACGATGATTGAAAATGCGTGGGAATGGACTAATCGCGATCCTGCCGTGAAATTTTAAAGTCGAAAACTGTATTTTATTTCAAAGTGGGAATTTGAAGATAGGAACATAGATGCTACACAGACGTTTTAAGCTCTTGGGTGAACTCGCACAGTGGGACAGGGCTTGAGGCAGCATCTATGGAGCGAAGGAAATAGCCGGGTCTGAAGAAGGGTTTCGACCCGAAACGTTGCATATTTCCTTCGCTCCATAGATGCTGTCTCACCCGCTAAGTTTCTCCAGCATTTTTGTAAACCGCAAAACATCAATGATTCGGGGAATGCCGAGAGAGCTAGATAGAGAGGTGGGGAACTGGAGAGAGAGAGCGCGCGCGAGAGAGAGAGGGAGGGAGAGAGCGAAAGACTTTTTAATAAAAAAATATTTATAAAGACGGGGAGAGACAACGTGGGTTGGTAGGTAAATTGAATGACTAATCTGCAGACCACAAATGTCACCAAGAAGAAGTTCTAACTCATGATGGTGAGTTTTTAAGAAATTCTCAATGTGTCATCAATGCATCAATCTACATTCCTCAGTAAAATGTAATTATGTTTTGAAGAAGTGTTAATGACGCCGCGTGAATTGTATTCAAAGGAACGCAGCGTCATTAATACTTTGTTTAAAACACAATTTTACATTTACTGAGGAATGTGGATCAATGCATTGATGACGCATTGAAAAACTACTTGTTAACTAGCTGTTAACACAACTGGCTGTTAGCACTACAGTGGTTAACACATCGTTTGTGTCTGATGACCGTACAGCGCTTGTATTCCATGTACAAAACCATGTAAGTTTTGTAAAATGTTTTTTTTAATCTTTATTTAACAAGGTAAATTTGAATTTTCATATGAAATACGAAAAATTAACACAGGGTCCCCCTTGGGCGTGGGGCCCAATTTGGAAAATTCGGTCCAATCGGCCTTGGGCCGGCCCTGTATAAAGTAGACGTGCGGGGCAAGCTTTTTACACAGAGAGTAGTGGATGCCTGGAACACATTGACAGGAGTGGTGGTGGTGGCAGATTCTAAAGTGGCATTTAAGAGGCTTTTAAATAGGCACATGTTTACACAGGAAATGGAGGAATATGGATCACGTGCAGGCAGAGGAGATTAGTTTAACTTGGTATCATGCACGCTATGATCATTCTGGGCTGAAGGGCCTGTTCCTGTGCTTTACTGACTTATGTTAAAGGGGAGTGGTAGGTGGTGAATCAAGTTTGAATAAAGAGGACTCGTGATTTTATAGCAACTATCAAGACTTTGAATGTGAAACAATGAAAGACTATAATAATTTTCAGAACCGGAATTAAATAATGTGCTGCAAAATTTAGAATCAGTTAAAATGATTCCATGTATAAAGTACCAGACATATCCATTCCCCTAATGAGTGACCAGTGCCTCTTGTGAGTTATAAGCGTTTGACCCGAGTAGCAGTTTCTCCCGTGCACTACTCCAGAATTATAGACCAACCCTAAAGTTTCCGACCCCACCGGGGCGATATATCCCTGTCGCTGGAGACTGAGCTATCTCCACACTCACACGTCCCTGAACCGTGAAGAAAGACTGGATAGACTCGGCTTGTACTCACTAGAATTTAGAAGATTGAGGGGGGATCTCATAGAAACGTACAAAATTCTTTAGGGGTTGGACAGGCTGGATGCAGGAAGATTATTCCCGATGTTGGGGAAGTCCAGGACAAGGGGTCACTGTCTAAGGATAAGGGGGAAGTCTTTTAGGACCGAGATGAGAAAAACATTTTTCACACAGAGAGTGGTGAATCTGTGGAATTCTCTGCCACAGAAGGTAGTTGAGGCCAGTTCATTGGCTATATTTAAGAGGGAGTTAGATGTGGCCCTTGTGGCTAAAGAGATCAGGGGGTATGGAGAGAGGGCAGGTACGGGATACTGAGTTGGATGATCAGCCATGATCATATTGAATGGCGGTGCAGGCTCGAAGAGACGAATGGCTTACTCCTGCACCTATTTTCTATGTTTCTATGTCCCTCTGAGTGACATTGCCAGGTAAGAGTTATTGCCCCTGATAACAGGCAGGCTAGTCGCAAACTCCTCAACGCAAACATTGGGAATAGAATCAGGAGCTGCCTTTTGCAGTCTCCTTGGAACTGTTTTGCCTTCAATGACATTTGCGCTGTTCATTTTGAATTATTTCTGTCTTTCCCATAAACTTAGCTTTCAATGCAATCCAAACAATTCTCTTTGTTTTTAATAAACCGCAATTCTTGAGGTGACAGAATTTAAAAAACTCACATCTTTCTGCGATGTGTATTTCCTCCGTACTCCCATCTTAAATGGGTGATTCCTTGTCTTTGTTCTAGATTAGAAACATAGAAACATAGAAAATAGGTGCAGGAGGAGGCCATTCGGCCCTTTGAGCCAGCACCGCCATTCATCATGATCATGGCTGATCATTCCCAATCAATAACCCATGCCTGCCTTCTCCCCAAATCCCTTGATTCCACTAGCCCCTAGAGCTCTATCTAACTCTCTCTTAAATCCATCCAGTGATTTGGCCTCCACTGCCCTCTGTGGCAGGGAATTCCACAAATTCACAACTCTCTGGGTGAAAACGTTTTTTCACACCTCAGTCTTAAATGGCCTCCCCTTTATTCTAAGACTGTGGCCCCTGGTTCTGGACTCGCCCAACATTGGGAACATTTTTCCTGCATCTAGCTTGTCCAGTCCTTTTATAATTTTATGTTTCTCTAAGATTCCCCCTCATCCTTCTAAACTCCAGTGAATACAAGATTAGTCTTTTCAATCTTTCCTCATATGACAGTCCCGCCATTCCAGGGATCGTGAACCTACGCTGCACTGCCTCAATCACAAGGATGTCCTTCCTCAAATTAGAAGACCAAAAATGTACACAATACTCCAGATGTTGTCTCACCAGAGCCCTATACAACTGCAGAAGAACCACTTTACTCCTATACTGAAATCCTCTTGTTATGAAGGCCAACATTCCATTAGCTTTCTTCACTGCCTGCTGTACCTGCACGCCAACTTTCAGTGACTGGTGTACAACGACACCAGGTCTCGCTGCACCTCCCCCTTACCTAACCTAACCCCATTGAGATAATAATCTGCCGCCTTGTTTTTGCCGCCAAAGTGGATAACCTCACATTTATCTATATTATACTGCATCTGCCATGCATCTGCCCACTCACTCAACGTATCCAGGTCACCCTACAACCTCCTAACATCCTCTTCACAGTTCACACTGCCACCCAGCTTTGTGTCATCTGCAAACTTGCCAGTGTTGCTCCTAATTCCATCTTCCAAATCATTAATATATATGGTAAACAGTTGCGGCCCCAACACTGAGCCTTGCGGCACTCCACTCGTCACTGCCTGCCATTCTGAAAAGGACCCGTTCACTCCTACTCTTTGCTTCCTGTCTGCCAACCAATTTTCTATCCATGTCAACACCCTACCCCCAATACCATGTGCTCTAATTTTAGTCACCAGTCTCCCGTGCTTTCTGAAAGTCTAGATACACTACATCCACTGGCACCCTTCATCCATTTTACTTGTCACATCCTCAAAAAATTCCAGAAGATTAGTCAAGCATGATTTCCCTTTCATAAATCCATGTTGACTTGGACTAATCCTTGTACTGCTATCCAAATGCCCCATTATTACCTCTTTAGTAATTGACTCCAGCATCTTTCTCACCGCCGAAATCAGGCTAACTGGTCTGTAATTCCCCGTTTTCTCTCTCGCTCCTTTCTTGAAAAGTGGGATAACATTAACTATCCTCCAATCCACAGGAACTTATCCTGAATCTATTGAACACTGGGAAATGATCACCAATCCGTCCACTATTTCTAGAGCCACCTCCCTGGGGATCCTGGGATGCAGACCATCAGGCCCAGGGGATTTATCATCCTTCAGTCCCATTAGCCTACCCAATACTATTTATCGCCTAATTAAAATTTATTTCAGTTCCTCTGCCCCCTTAGATCCTCCAGTACATCTGGGAGATTGTTTGTGTCTTCCTTAGTGAAGACAGATTTGAAGTACCTATTCAACTCTTTGCCATTTCCTTGTTGCCCATAATAATTTCACCCGCGTCTGCCTTCAAGGGACCCACATTTGACTTTGCTACTGTTTTTCCCTTAACATGTCTAAAGAAGCTTTTACTGTCCTTCCTTACATTCCTGGCCAGCTTCCCCTCGTACTTCATCTTTTCAGCCCGTATTGCCCGTTTTGTTTCCTTCTGTTGTCCTATGAAAGTTTCCCAATCCTCTGGCTTCCGGCTACTGTTTGCTGTGTTATACATCTTTTCTTTTAGTTTTAATCTATCCCTAACTTCTCTTGTTAGCCACGGTTGCCTCCTACTCCCCTTAGAATCTTTCTTCCCTTTTGGAATGAAATGATCCTGCGTCTTCCGGATTATGCCCAGAAATTCCTTCCATTGCTGTTCCACCGTCATTCTTGCTAGGATCCCTTTCCAGTCTACCTTGTCCAGCGCCTCTCTCATGTCTTCAAAGTCCCCTTTGTTCAACTGCATCACTGACACTTCCGATTTAACCTTCTCCTTCTCAAATTGCAGATTAAAACTAATCATATTATGGTCACTACCTCCAAGCGGTTCCTTTACCTCGAGTTCTCTTATCATATCTGGTTCATTGGACAACACTAAATCCAGAATTGCCTTTTCTCTGGTCGGCTCCATTACAAGCTGCTCTAAGAATCCATCTCGGAGGCATTCTACAAACTCTCTTTCTTGGGGTCCTGAACCAACCTGATTTTCCCAGACTACCTGCATATTGAAAGACCCCATCACCACAGTGGCGTTACCTTTGTTACATACTCGTTTTTCCGTGAAAGGGAAGACGCGACACCTGTCAAGCCTCGCTGAATCTTTTCGGGTACTGTGAGGTCATCTTGAATTCTTCTAAACTCAAGTGTGTGTCGACCCGACCAGCTCAACTGAACCCCATATAAAGCAGAAGGTAGACACTAAATGCTGGCATAACTCAGCGGGTGAGGCAGCATCTCTGGAGAGAAGGAATGGGTGACGTTTCGGGTCGAGACCCTTCATCAGACTAATCATAAAGCAGGTCCCCTTGCTCATGAAACAACCCAGTTACCTTCCCATTTTAGTACACCTGGGAACCCCTGTACAAAGGCATTCTGTAGTCTCCCTCAATTTAAACAATATGCTGTTCTATTTTTCACGCAGAAATGGCTCATCTCACATTCCACCACAGTGTCTATCTGCCATGCCTTTCATGCATTTCTGTTTGGAATTCATCTCACTGTGTTTACCATCTCTCTGACACACCACACTCCCATCGGACTGACACATTCCTCCGATCAACCGATAATGGGAAGCACGAGGGGATCAGAAGAAGGGGAGTGAATCTGTGGAATTATTTGCCTCAGAAGACTATGGAGACAAAGTCAGTAGATATACTTAAGGCAGAGATAGATACATTCTTGAATAGTCCGGGTGTCAGAGATTATGGGGAGAGGACAGGAGAATGGGGTTAAGAGGGAGAGATAGATCAGCCATGATTGAAAGGTCGAGTAGACTTGATGGGTCGAATGGCCTAATTCTGCTTCTATCACTGATGATCATATGAGCAGGCAGGAGTTAAACATTATCGAATGAACTGGAAGCATTAAAAAAGAATATCACTGAGGGGAGAGCATGAATAAATAGTACAAGGAAGGAAACATGGTTGAAAACAAGAGGGTATCAGGAAAGATTAGAGGGAGGAGGTTTAAAGGGGGAATCTTTCCGCACAGAGTGTGGTTGTAATCTGAACCGTGCTACATGAGGAGGTAGTGGAGGTAGGTAACCTCAACATTTAAGAAGCATCTCGATGTGCACTTGTATCATCAAGATAAAGAAGGTTACAGACCAAATGTGGCTCAATGGATGTTGTACAGATAAGTACAACAGTCAGCATGAAGATGATGGACCGAAGGGTCTATTTCTGTGCTGTACAACGCTACTACTCTGAATAGTACAGGCAAAAGTCCTGGGCATATCACAGGAAAACTAGAATTTATAAGGAAAGCTTGATGTAACATTCTCAGGTCTTTCTGAAATGTTTTATTTCCGAAGTACTTTGAGGTGTAATAATTGTTATAATGTACAAAACATGAGTTATTTTACTGACCACAAACTACCAGCTACATCCATGTGAGCGTCTTCTTCTTTCGTGTGCGTGCACAGCTTAAAGTTGTAGGACAACTTGGAATCAATCATAAAAGATGAAATAGTGGCACATTTGGATAGCAGTAACAGGATTGGTCCGAGTCAACATGAACTTATGAAGGGGAAATCATGCTTGACTAATCTTTTGGAAATTTTTGAGGATTTAACTAGGAAAATGGACAAGGGAGAGCCAGTGGATGTAGTGTACCTGGACTTTCAGAAAGCATTTGATAAGGTCCCACATAGGAGATTAGTGGGCAAAATTAGGGCACATGGTATTAGGGGTAGAGTTCAGACATGGATAGAGAAGTGGTTGGCAGACAGGAAACAAAGAGTAGGGATTCATAGGTCCCTTTCAGAACGGCAGGCAGTGACTAGTGGGGTACGGCGAGGCTCAGTGCTGGGACCGCAGTTATTTACAATATAAATCAATGATTTAGATGAAGGGATTCAAAGCAACATTAGCAAATTTGCAGATGACACAAAGCTGGGTGGCAGTGTGAACTGTGAGGAGGATGCTATGAGAATGCAGGGTGACTTGGACAGGTTGGGAGAGTGGGCAGATGCATGGCAGATGCAGTTTAATGTGGATAAATGTGAGGTTATCCACTTTGGTAGCAAAAACAGGAGGGCAGATTATTATCTAAATGGTGTCAAGTTGGGAAAAGGGGAAGTACAACAGGATCTGGGGGTCCTTATTCATCAGTCAATGAAAGTAAGCATGCAGGTACAGCAGGCAGTGAAGAAAGCGAATGGCATGTTGGCCTTCATAACAAGAGGAGTTGAGTATTGGAGCAAAGAGGTCCTTCTGCAGTTGTATACGGCCCTAGTGAGGTCATACCTGCAATATTGTGTGCAGTTTTGGTCCCCTAATTTGAGGAAGGACATTATTGCTATTGAGGGAGTGCAGCGTAGGTTTACAAGGTTAATTCTCGGGATGGCGGGACTGATGCTGAGAGAATGGAGCGGCTGGGCTTGTACACTCTGGAGTTTAGAAGGATGAGAGGGAATTTTATTGAAACATATAAGATTATTAAGGGTTTGGACAAGCTAGATGCAGGAAACATGTTCGCAATGTTGGGGGAGTCCAGAACCAGGGGCCACAGTTTAAGAATAAGAGGTAAGCCATTTAGAACAGAGATGAGGAAACACTTTTTCTCACTGGGAGTTGTGAGTCTGCGGAATTCTCTGCCTCAGAGGGCGGTGGAAGCCGGTTCTCTGGACACTTTCAAGGAAGAGCTAGATAGGGCTCTTAAAGATAGCGGAGTTAGGTTATTGGGGGAGAAGGCAGGAACGGGTTACTGATTGTGGATGATCAGCCATGATCACGTTGAATGGCAGTGCTGGCTCGAAGGGCCGAATTGCCTACCCCTGCACCTCTTGTCTATTTGTCATGAGAGTGAGACAAACCCACAAGTTCTGACCAAGGCGCAAAGCTCCAAGTCATGTGTGCAGCGTTACTGCACCTGAAGTTTGCGGTACTTTTTGATACTGATTATATCGTTTTTCCACTCATTAATAGAATCCACTTGCATTTTACGGGTCTGTTTATTAATGTGTTGTCTGGTTGCTAAGGTGGGGTAGATCTGCTGGAAGCTGGGCACTGCAAAGAACTACCTTATGATCTACAAGCTGAGAAAATTGTTGGTGGATTCCAGCGAGCAGTCAGGGACTTCTCCAGGGATAAAGCCCGTGAGCTGTGACAACATGTCGTTGCCCTTCACTATGATTTCTTCCACGGCGAGGGAAGGCACTGTGTTCTAACGGAGATTATACAAAGGAAGGAAAGCAAGGGATAAGGCACAGATTCACTATTTCCGCATCTGCTCTGCATTCAACACTTCTCAGAAATGGTATTGGGGAAGGAAGTCAAATTACCTGTAAAAACCGCGTTTAGTGTTTCTCGAAACTTTCTCTAAAGTCTGCTAAGATGGGCCTGCAGCTACTAAAGAAGGAGCTTAAGAGACAACCAAGTAAAATTAAACGAGCAAATTCATGTACGCAGTCTTAAAAAGGGAGGATTGTAGTTGGGGCGCCCTTGTTACTTCTGATGTTTTGTAAAAGGGAAGTGGCGGAAGGGAGCAGAGAGGAAGTGGAACAATCTGGAGGAAGGAGCCCGCAAGGTCAGTAGACAGGAGGCCAGTGGGGGGAAGATGTGTTTGCAAAAGGATGGAAGGTGAACACGACAGTAACAGTTCTGTGCCCGAAGAGGAATCTAATGAGACAAGCTGATCTCTTGAATAGATTAGCCCATTTTATCGCTGACAACAACACTGACAAAACAAATGTAAGCAGCTTACTGCAAGTTAGAAGTTAAAACAACATTGTGGAAGGAAAATCTGAGTTAATCTGTCTGAAGAAGGGTCTCGACCCGAAACGTCACCCATTCCTTCTCTCCAAGGATGCTGCCTGCCCCGCTGAGTTATTCCAGCTGTTGGTTTCTATAGTTAATAGTCACTGAGTTAATAATTCAGGTTGATAATTTATCAGAATGCCAAGATTTTAATTCTCAGAGGAAGGGTCGAGGGGAGGAAAAAGCTGTGATAGGCAATTATGTCCCTTATTCACTTCCAGTATTCTTTTCAATGTAGGCAGATGTGTACGTCAAAAGCTGAGGTCAAAGGGCCTGTGTGCATTGAATAAGGGTGTGGATATTGGTGTGTGTGTATAAGCACCAACATTTGCTACTTCCATCTCACCGACTGCCTTCCAAAGGCAGGTAGTGGGTTTTTTAACCCATGTCAGTCAGTGAAGTAAAGTTACTTCCACAGTGATCAAGGTTTATGGCCAAGTGGTGAATGAAAAATGATATATTTCTGATAGTAGTATTTAAAATGATGAGCGGTACAGGTAAGGTAGACAATCAGAACCTTTTTCGGAAGGAAAGACTAGACGCTTTAAGGTTGGAGAAGCAAAAGTTTAATAAATATGTGTGGGTAAGTTATTTTAAACACTAAGTGGTGGGTGCTAGGAATGCGATTCCAGAGATGGTGATGGAAGTAGATACGATAGTGGCGTTTAAGAGACTTTTAGATAGGCACATTGATATGGAGAGATGTGGACCACGTGAAGGCAGGTGAGATTAGTCTAGCCTGGCATCATGTTTTGACAGACATTGTGGGCTGAAGGGCCTGTTCCTGTGCTGTAGTTTTCTGTATTCCAAGTCAAGATGGCATTTGATTTGGAATAGAACTTGCCAATGGTGGGGTTCCGATTTGGTAGAAGTTGTATGTTTATCAGGAAAGCCTCAGTATGTTGGTAGCGCACTTTATGGAAGACACTCACTGCATGAGTGGTGCACTGGTCGGAGAAGGACTCAGTATTTAAGATGGTGGATGTGGTCAATTAAACCACTTTGCCCTGAACAGTATTCACACTCTTGAATTTCACTGGTGTTGAGCCACCAGCCATGGAGAAGAGAGTACATCTTGTACATTTAGTACAAGAGAGTAGATTCCAGACTTGTTCTTGTAGATGTCTCAACAGTTATTTTCCCTCAGTCACAGAAGTGGAAAGTCAGTGGCAAATGTACAGTGTTCAGTTCCATTTGGAACTCTTCAGACAATGAAGTAGGCCCTGCCCTTCTGCAGCAAGCTGTGGACTATAATCAGACTAGGGTTCAATAGAAATAACATTTGTGCCTTACAAATGTCTGGCAAAGCCCACTCTTTGCTGGCCCATTCTTCCCCTTCCCCCAACTACCCTGACTGTTTGTGTCCCACTTTGCTCCTCTCGTTTGACCTTGCCCGTGTTCGAACCTCTAGCCTTTGCACGCCCAACAGGAGAAAGGAGGTGAGTCGTGCACCACAGCGTAAACAGCATCAGACCTTCACTTACTGCTGCAACAGTAATGTGGCTGACCACGTTAAGTTTCTGGTCAATGCTAACCAGCTTTCTCTCTCACCAAGGTTGGGGAATTGCAATGTCACTGAATGCAAAGAGATGTTTCATCTCTCTGTTGATGGAGGTCACCATTGTTTGAATGGTGACCACAGAGAGTGGTGAATCTGTGGACTTCTCTGCCACAGAAGGTAGTTGAGGCCAGCTCATTGGCTATATTTAAGAGGGAGTTACATGTGGCCCTTGTGGCTAAAGGGATCAGGGGGTATGGAGAGAAGGCAGGTACAGGATACTGAGTTGGATGGTCAGCCATGATCAGCAAAGAGTAGGAGTAAACGGGTCATTTTCAGAATGGCAGGCAGTGACTAGTGGGGTACCGCAAGGCTCAGTGCTGGGACCCCAGCTATTTACTATATATATTAATGATCTGGATGAGGGAATTGGATGCAACATCTCCAAGTTTGCAGATGACACGAAGCTGGGGGGCAGTGTTAGCTGTGAGGAGGATGCTAGGAGGCTGCAAGGTGACTTGGATAGGCTGGGTGAGTGGGCAAATACATGGCAGATGCAGTATAATGTGGATAAATGTGAGGTTATCCACTTTGGCGGCAAAAACAGGAGGGTAGATTATTATCTGAATGGTGGCCGATTAGGAAAAGGGGAGATGCAACGAGACCTGGGTGTCATGGTACACCAGTCATTGAAAGTAGGCATGCAGGTGCAGCAGGCTGTGAAGAAAGTGAATGGTATGTTGGCATTCATAGCAAAAGAATTTGAGTACAAGAGCAGGGAGGTTCTACTGCAGTTGTACAGTGTCTTGGTGAGGCCACACCTGGAGTATTGCGTACAGTTTTGGTCTCCTAATCTGAGGAAAGACATTCTTGCCATAGAGAGAGTACAGAGAAGGTTCACCAGACTGATTCCTGGGATGGCAGGACTTCCATATGAAGAAAGACTGGATAGACTCGACTTGTACTCGCTGGAATTTAGGAGATTGAGGGGGGATCTTATAGAGGCTTACAAAATTCTTAAGGGGTTGGACAGGCTAGATGCAGGAAGATTGTTCCAGATGTTGGGGAACTCCAGAACAAGGGGTCACTGTTTAAGGATAAGGGGGAAGTCTTTTAGGACCGCGATGAGAAAATCGTTTTTCACACAGAGAGTGGTGAGTCTGTGGAATTCTCTGCCACAGAAGATAGTTGAGGCCAGTTCATTGGCTATATTTAAGAGGGAGTTAGATGTGGCCCTTGTGGCTAAAGGGATCAGGGGTATGGAGAGAAGGCAGGTACAGGATACTGAGTCGGATGATGAGCCATGATCATATTGAATGGCGGTGCAGGCTCGAAGGGCCGAATGGCCTACTCCTGCACCTATTTTCTCTGTTTCTATGAATGCACAGCCCAAATGTTATTTGCTACAGACATTTAAGAAGGTGATAGATACATCTCTGGAGGCTAAAAACTTCAAGGGATTTTGGGAGACAGGAGGAATGTGGTACTGAAATAGATGATTAACCATCATCATATTAAGTGGCATGGCAAAGAGCCGACTCCTGATCCTTCTTTTATGTTTTCCAATGTGTTTCTGCTTGTTAAGCCAAACCAGTTAATTGTCTAATTGTCGCAAGTGGGCCCAGGCAGCTCAGCCATCTGAAGAGTTCTAAATAAGATCTGAACACTGAATGTTCACTAGCGTTTCTATTTCTATGTCCTTAATAAGTTCAAGACAGAACTCAAAGTGACCATCGATAAGCAAGTTTTTGGTGATTAAATACTGCTAGATAAGTTCATACATCATAGGAGTATAATTAGGCTCTTATAAGTAGGGGAAATCAATAATGAAGCTAAAAATATATGAGGCTCAGGGGGGGGACTGTCCTGTGGAACACTTGCAATGTTATGAAGCTGAGCTGATTAGCCTGGAACAATCACAACCCTTGTGCAATGTATCCGTTTTTTATCCCTCGGTTTTCACTGACTTTATTGGGTTCCCAGGCTTTAGTCCGATTATGCCCTTGTCACAAACAGTTATCTTCAGCCCACTTTGAAATTACATTATTTTGCTCAAATTCAAGGCAGAACTCAAATTGCACATTGATAAGCAAGTTTTGGTGTTTAAATACTGCCAGATAAGTTCATTCATCATAGGGGTAGAATTAGGCCATTTGGCCATTGGGTCTACTAACATTCAATTGTGGCTGATCTATCTTTCTCTCTCAACCCCTTTCTCTTGCCTTCTCCTCGTAACCTTTGACACCTTTAGTAATCAAGAACCTATCAATTTCTGCTTTGGCCTCTCCAGCTATCTGTGGCAATGAATTCCACAGATTCACCACCCTCCTCATCTCCATTTATATTGCTGTGCCCTCTGGTCCTAGATTCTCCCACTAGTGAAAACATCCTCTCCACATCCACCCTATTGAGGCCTTTCAATGAGGTCCCTCCTCATCCTTCTAAACTCCAGCGAGTCCAGGTTCAGAGCCATCGAACACTGATCATCTGTTAACCCAATAATCCCCAGGATCAAGCTCGTAAACCTCTTCTAGATCCTCTCCAATGCCAGCACATCCCACCTCCAGTATGGGGCCCAAATTTACTCACAATACTCCAAACGCAGTCTGATCATTGCCCTATAAAGCTTCAGGTAGAACTGTTGGCTTTAATGAACATAGAACAGTACTGCACAGGGACAGGCCATTCCGGCTCACGAGGTTTTGTGCTGAATAAGATGCCGGCTGAACTTAATCTCCTCTTCCATGCACATGATCCATAACTCTCCATTCTCTGTAGATCACTGTGCTTATCGGAAAGCCTCTTAAATGCCGCTATCGAATCTGCTTCCACCACATCCCCTGACAGATGGTCTAGCAACCGAATATCCTCTGTGTCACAAACCTGCCCTGCACACCTCCTATAAACATTGCCCCTCTCACCTTAAAGATATGTGCTCGAGTCTTTAACATTTCCATCCTGGGAAAATGGTTATTACCACCCTATCTCTGCCTCTCATAATTTTATGTACATCTCAGATCTCACCTTGGTCTCTGATACTCTTGAGAAAACAATCCAAGTTTGACCAACATCTATCGGTAGTTAATAGCCTCTAATCCAGCCAGAATCTTGATAAACCTCTTCTGGATCTCTCCAAAGCCTTCACGTCCTTCCTGTCATGGGGCAACCGCAATACTCCAAACCAAAGTTTTATAAAGCTGCCAAATGACTTGTGACTCTTATACACAAAGCCCCAACTAATGAAGGCAGGCATCACATCTGCCTTCTTCACCACTACTGTAGAGAAGCATGAAAGTAGGCTGCTGGAGTTGGATTGAATTTCATTTACCCAACTTTTAATGAATAGGGAATACATGTGGGAAATGTTCCAATTGGTCGGATGGGTGCTGACATTATACTTACACAAGAGTTCAAGTCTTCAGTATTCAACAGCTGGGTTCTATTCAAGCATCAAAACTTCCAGGCACTCAGCTGCTTCATTAATCAAATTAATCAAAGGTGTTGGAATGTATTAGCGGGTGGTGCTGGTACATCTGTGATGGTGCCTTGTACAGAGAAGGTTAAGATTTATTATCTACTTGACAATTCCGGCTAAAGGTGATTACAGAACTAGTAACTTTCCCAGGGAGACACAAAGTACTGGAGTAACTCAGCGGGACAGGCAGCATCTCTGGAGAGAAGGAATGGGTAATGTTTCGGGTCGAGACCCTTCTTCAGACTGTAACTTTCCCATATGTACTCATGTTGGCCCCGTCATCATTGTGAACATTGTCCCTGAACTCACCCCTTCCTTTAATGAAATGACAGAGTGTCAGAACCATAGAACTTTGATCAGATCCGTTGAACGAGAGGTCACTTTGTTCAAGTGATTTTTGGTATGCTGGTGACATGACATCAGGAGGTGGGCACTTCATTTTTAACTCTATCAACTACAGCTCCTGCCTCGCTGAATCAGGGTTGGTTCCCTGTCTTGATGACAGTGGATAGAATGCGGAATATGCAGGCTCATTACTTTATTGATTGTGGGAGGCTGATGGCCCACCACCCAGGTTTGAAGCATTAGACTCTGAATTTTATCTGTTTGCAATCAGCCCGTTTAAAAAAATACAGGTGTTAGTGTATATTAGCCAATAGCACATGCACAAGAAATGTGAAAATGAAGAATTCCAGACTAATGCTCAATCTCTCCAAATCGCAGCTTTGTGTCGTGATAGTTGCTCCTGGGACTTCCAGTCATTTAATAACCAACGACTCCTGGAATCTGTCGCGAGCGGGAGGAAACGTGGAGACGTTCGTTGGGGAGACCACGCAACTGGAAATTTGGAAGGATGGGGACCAGAAACGAAGGAAAAGAAAGAGTGAAAGCTGCCCCAACAACCAGTATTGGGATTCAAAAGCAGAGGTCTGCTGCAGATTGTGTTCAGCAGGTGGGTATCTGTGTAACACCTGAGAATCATGGCCACTTTGCCTCTGATGGAGCCATCCAATTACTACCCAAACCTTTAACTTTTCCCACAGGTTTTCCTTCTCAACCACTCCAGGGAGAAACTCATGTTTAAATCTTCTTCCATCATCCTTTCAACCAGTGCTACCCATATGACTCACTATGCTCTTTAATAAACCTTTGCATCAACTCTTGTTCATTAACCATTTACCATAAATCCACTCCCTCAATCTTCCTGCAAGTAACTAATATCTTCCAATTTATTCAATTAAAATCCTTCATGATCTTGACGATGCTCGAATGAGAACATCTCCAAGATTTTCAGTTAAATAACAGAAAACGCTGGAGAAACTGCGTGGTCAGGCAGCGTCTGTAAAGATGAGACCAATTAATATTTCAGACTGATCATTTTCATCAGAGATCCAGACTTTCCACATTGAATCATGGAGCTGTACAGCACAGAAATATACCAAATAGCCCACTTTTTCCATGCTAACTAAGTTGGCATATTGAGATAGTCCCATTTGCCTGTATTTGCCCCATAACTCACTGACCCCTTCCTATCCACATATCTGTCCAAATATTCTTCAAAAGACATAAAATGATCCACTTCTATAGTTTTCTCTAGCAGCTCATTCATGATACCGACTGCCTTCTGAATGTAAAGGATGCCCCTGAGGTCCCGCTTAAACATCTCCACTCTGCCTATGGACACTAGTTTTAGAATCATCTATCCTGAGATAGAGACTATGAGCATTCATCTTGGTCATTCCTCTCTTGACCTTGTATGCACCAAAAAGGTCACATCTCAGCTTCTTACGCTCCAAGGAGAAAAGTACCAGCCCATCAAACCTCTCCTTATAACTCAAGTCTGCAGGTCCAGGCAACATTCTGATGAATCTCGTCTGCATCCTCTCCATCAATGAAGTCCTGCTCACTTGTACCCTTGATTGCAGTAAATTTCTGTGCATGTTCTAAATCCTTGACATCTTCTCTCAAGTGTGGTGCCAAAAACAGGATAGAATACACCAGCTGGATTGTTACCAAGATGATCATAAACCTTAGATAGACACAAAAGAAGGTTCCCGACCGAAACATCACCTATCCATTTTCTCCAGAGATGCTGCCTGCCTGATACTCCAACATTTTGTGCCTATCTTTGGTATAAATCAGCATCTGTAGTTCTTTTTTATTAGCATAAATCTCCTTGCTTCTGTTTTTCATACATGTACTTATAAATCCAAGGACACCATATCCCTGTTAAACAGTCTCTCGATCATTCCTGCTATCTTTAATGTCATGTGTGTGTACATAATCCCAACTTGTTTTGTTCCAGCATCCACCCGCTGTAAGCTTAAACCATTTAGTTTACATTGCCTGTCTTCCTTACCTGCAAAGGCAAAACGTTTCCCATCATATTTGCTCATCTCATCAATCTATGCCATCCTGAAATATGTTACCATGCTTCTCACTGTTTACATTTACTGAGTTTGTATCATCTATAAACCTTGAACCATATGCAAACTGTTAATATATATCAACAAGAGCTGCAGTCCTAATACTGATTCCCGGTGAAAAGAGCTGCACATTCTTCCAATGTAATAAACAGCCCTTCATCTCGCTACGCTGCTTATTTTCCCCGTGCCAAGTTAATCACATGCAATAACTTTATTGTCTGGCATCTTATGATATGCATTATTCAATGACTTACTTTCTTCAACCTTTGCTGTTACATCATCAAAAAACTCACTGAGACACTAAAGAAAAAATGCCTTCAATAAATCCAAAGTGGTTTCCTTTTATTAACTTAGATTCAGTGCTTTTGTGGACAAAACAGTGCTGGTACTCACATCGTTCCGTGCTATTGATGTCTATTGCAGATCATCATCCCATACGCTGCTTAAAGGCCTGACCACCTAATTTAATGAATACATTTTATTTAAAAAAAAATTAAGAATCTTGTAATATTTAAAAAAATAATTTACTAATCTATTTTTTAACTTTTTCGATGTATTGTTGCCTTACAGAGATATGACGGGAATCTTGCCTCTCATACTGTGTGCTGCGCTATAGCCAATCTGTATGCATGCTTTGTTGAATGCAGATAGTTTGGGGAACTAGAGAATTGTCGTTGAAGTGGGAAATCAATGCTGAGATAATTTGACTTTTTTTTTTTGGTATCAGGCTCCTACGTGGAATCCTCGTGTAGGAAAGCTGGTGATCTGCCGAGTTGTAGGCCCTGCCCAAGGCATACTTACCTTGCCTTTGATAATTACAAAAGTAAATGTGGCAGCTGCACATTGTGTGATCAAGGTAAGCAGACTCCGAGCATCCCACAGTTCCTCAGCCCAGAGGACCAATCCAGAGGCTAGTGGGGTGCTAGAACTGCGGGGAGCACTTTCCTTGTTCTAGCTAGGAGGAGAAGGTTGAGGACAGCGGTGAGTTGTTGTCAATGTCTCGTCAAAATCCTAACAGAGATGAGAAGGAAACATAAACCACTTAGGTTAAGTTGTGAGGTGAGTTGTGAATTTATGGAATTCCCTGCCACAGAGGGCAGTGGAGGCCAAATCACTGGATGGATTTAAGAGAGAGTTGGATAGAGCTCTAGGGGCTAGTGGAGTCAAGGGATATGGGGAGAAGGCAGGCACGGGTTATTGATAGTGGATGATCAGCCATGATCATATGGCGGTGCTGGCTCGAAGGGCTGAATGGCCTTCTCCTGCACCTATTTTCTATTTTTCTATGTTTCTATGTTAAGAACAAAGAAGAACAAAGGATAATTGAAATCCCACCAAAGAGAGGAGCAGAACCTCTCGAAGGTGGAGAATTGAGATGGACATTCCCTGAAGGGAAGTGGCAGTGAATTTAATAGTGAATAAAGTTCCATTTGATGTTTATTTTCCTTTGTTTGCAATCTGCATCAATGGTGCTGAGGTAGAAGTGGATGAGCTTCAAGTTCCATAGCATTGATGTAAGCAACAATCTATCATGGATAACCAGATTAATGCAACAGACAAGAAGCTAAACCAATGCCTCCACTTCCCCAGGAGACTGAGGAAATTCTACATGTCTCCAGTGACTTTTACAAGCTTCTACAGAAGCACCATTGCAAGCATACCATTGGGTTGCATAACAGCCTGGTTTGGTAATAACTCTGCCCAAGACCTCAACAAATTGTAGATGTAATTCAGTCTATCACACAGACCAGATCCCCCACTATTGACTACACTTTGCGCTGCCTTGGAAAAGCAACCAAAATATCAAGGACTTGTCCCACACCAGTCATCGCTTCTTCTCCCTGCTTCCATCAGTCAGAAGGTACGGAACCTTGAAAGCGTGTATCAGTCTCAGGAACAGCTTCTTCCCCTCTGTAATCGGGCTTCTGAATAGTCCTCCCAGAAGCTGGAGTTGTGCAGTTTGCATTAGGTGTAGGTGGCGTATGCGGTGAAGCGCGGTAGCGCGCGGTGCCCCAGGATTTTGGAATGCTCAAAATCCTCACGCGCCACCCACGTGACGAGCAAATGACGCCCAAGTGGGACAGGCCCTTAGGTGTACAAGTTGAGGATTGGTGTCACAAGCAGAGTAGGCCCATCGACTCCAGCAGGTCAGTGGTCTTATTCAAGATGGTTGCTGTGACCTGCCACTGCGTGCTCTGATAGTCCAACCCCTCTGTGGTGACATGTTGAGGAAACTCTGTCCGTTTCCCAGCCATACTGGGTACAACGTGACACATTGCCATAAACTGCCAATGATACAGAGGCGGTCAGCCCCCTGCTCTGCCTTGTCCTGAGGATTACTGGATGGCCTTGGTAAGGACCTGCTAATATCAGTCAACATGATGCAAGCCAGGAGGGTGGTTCTTGAATAATAGAGTAAACAATAATCCCCACAGAACATCACACATATAGAACAATACAGCACAGGGATAATGCCCGTGCTAAACACGGTATTGGGGGTTCAGTATTGATGTAGATAGAGAACTGGCTGGCAGACAGGAAGCAAAGGGTAGGAGTAAACGGGTCCTTTTCAGAATGGCAGGCAGAGACTAGTGGGGTACCGCAAGGCTCAGTGCTGGGATCCCAGCTATTTACAATATATATTAATGATTTGGACGAGGGAATTGAATGCAACATCTCCAAGTTTGCGGAAGACACAAAGCTGGGGGGCAGTGTTAGCGGTGAGGAGGATGCTAGGAGGCTGCAAGGTGACTTGGATAGGCTGGGTGAGTGGGCAAATGCATGGCAGATGCAGTATAATGTGGATAAATGTGAGGTTATGCACTTTGGTGGCAAAAACAGGAGGATAGACTATTATATGAATGGTGGCCGATTAGGAAAAGGGGAGATGTAGCGAGACCTGGGTGTCATGGTACATTAGTCATTGAAAGTAGGCATGCAGGTGCAGCAGGCAGTGAAGAAAGCGAATGGTATGTTAGCATTCATAGCAAAAGGATTTGAGTATACAAGCAGGGAGGTTCTACTGCAGTTGTACAGGGTTTTGGTGAGACCATACCTGGAGTATTGCGTACAGTTTTGGTCTCCAAATCTGAGGAAATACATTCTTGCCATAGAGGGGGTGCAGAGAAGGTTCACCAGACTGATTCCTGGGATGTCAGGACTTTCATATGAGGAAAGACTGGATAGACTCGGCTTGTACTCGCTAGAATTTAGAAGATTGAGGGGGGAATCTTATAGACACTTACAAAATTCTTAAGGGGTTGGACAGGCTAGATGCAGGAAGATTGTTCCCGATGTTGGTGAAGTCCAGAACAAGGGGGTCACAGTTCAAGGATAAGGGGGAAGTCTTTTAGGACAGAGATGAGAAAAACATTTTTCACACAGAGAGTGGTGAGTCTCTGGAATTCTCTGCCACAGAAGGTAGTTGAGGCCAGTTAATTGGCTATATTTAAGAGGGAGTTAGATGTGGCCCTTGTGGCTAAAGAGATCAGGGGGTATAGAGAGAAGGCAGGTACAGGATACTGAGTTGAATGATCAGCCATGATCATATTGAATGGCGGTGCAGGCTCGAAGGGCCGAATGGCTTACTCCTGCACCTATTTTCTATGTTTCTATGTTTCTATGATATTAAGTTAAATAATATCATTTGGTTGTTTGTGATCCATATCCCTCCATTCCTTGCATCTCCATGTACCTATCTGGAGTTTAGAAGGATGAGAGGGAATCTCATTGAAATATATAAGATTATTAAGGGTTTGGACACGCTAGAGGTAGGAAACATGTTCCCGATGTTGAGGGAGTCCACAACCAGGGGCCACAGTTTTAGAACGGAGAAGAGGAAACACTTTTTCACACACAGAGTGGTGAGTCTGTGGAATTCTCTGCCTCAGAGGGCGGTGGAGCCGTTTCTCTGGATACTTTCAAGACAGAGCTAGATAGGGCTCTTAAAGATAGTGGAGTCGGGGGATATGGGGAGAAGGCAGGAACGGGGTACTGATTGAGGATGGTCAGCCATGATCACATTGAATGGCGGTGCTGGCTCGAAGGGCCGAATGGCCTACTCCTGCACCTATTGTCTATTGTCTATCTATGCCTCTCATCATTTTATTTATTTCTATCAGATCTCCTCTCAACCTCCGAAGCTCCAGAGAAAACAATCCACGTTAATCCAACCTCTCCTTATAGCGTATACCCTCTAATCCAGGCAGTATTCTGATAAACCTCTTCCTCGCCCTCTCCAAACACCCAACATCATTAAGGTTTCCCCAAGGTTTACCTGGGAAAGTGCCGTGAGCTTCCCTCAGAGGAGCAGCTGTGATGCTGAAGTATTTAAGGTGAGATCACTCTGCCACACTGTTCCAGCCAGGGCTTCGCAAGTGAACAGCAGAAAGATCAGGAAATCTGTGCATCCTCAGCTGAATCATAAATCTCCTCTTAATGATGGCTTAATTTATTTAAAATTGCAGACCATTCCTTTCAAGGGTGTCCTGATCACTGGCTGGCCCCCAATATCAGAAAGATCGAAACTCGTGGATGACATGTCAACTATTTCTGCAGATTTGTCACTCCTCTCACTTCAAAGTCCCCCCCCCCCCCCACCCCCCCCCCCCATTCTCAGGCAAAGTCAGTACTTCCCCAGTGACTATCCATCAGTCTCTCTTTGTCACCTGCCTCACTGCTCCATCCTCCCACTCGCACTCATACAGATGTGTCCATTGATCCACTAAATGACCTGTTATCATTGTATCCAGCAATGCAGACGACCATTCAGAACTGCACTGCCACCAACGACACCGTGTGCGGCTGTGAAGCTCACGAGTACCAGAAATGTATCGCCCGTGAGTGTAAGCATTTCTACTGTTTGAACTGCACCGCATGCAGGAACAGAAAAGTCATCAAAACCTGTGAGTACCATTGAGGGATGGGGAGATGGGAGTGTCGGCACTGGCTGGCGAGGCAAGCATGTTATTGTGGGAGGTGGGATAATGTGGGGGTGATGGTTTGTCACGAGGCTGAGGGTTGGGCTAGTGTATAGGTAGGTTATTTTGATAGAATTGAGTTTGAGGAGGCTGCAAGAGTCTGCCATTGCCTGGTCTGACAGACTAAGCCTGCTGTGTTGTGACATTGAAAAAAATTAAATCCCATCCATATAGGTTGCAAAACGTTATCACTCTTGACGTTCCCACGTTGTTTCAAGGTTGGAAATTGGGTTTGTAAGGAGTGTTAATTTGTTGTTGTGGTTCCTTTCTCAAAACTGATTCCTACTAAGTTAGTTAATACTCTTTCCTGCCCTTTGGAGAATGGCCATTCCTGGTAAATCCTGGCAACTTTAAGAGATTTAAAAATCCTCCTCAACCAATCTGGTCAAACTCTCCCATCATTAATTTTATCGGATCTCTTTTGACTTGCTCTCAAAGTAGACGTCTCAAAGGGCCTGTCCCACTGTACGAGGTAAGTCAAGAGTTCTCCCAAGTTTCCCCTGATTCGAACTCTGAGAATTACGGCAATAGCCGCTCGTAGGTACTCGGGGCTCTCGTGGACATTTTTCAATATGTTGAAAAATCTTCCCAAGCTTACCGCGTTTCCCGAGTACCTGCCGTTAGCGTTACGAGCCGCTAAGAGACGTCCCGAGCTCCGACATACCCGCTACGTACATTCTACGTACTTACCACGAGTTTAATTTTTCTTTAAACCCGGGGGAGCTCTTGAATTACCTCTCACAGTGGGACAGCCCCTTAATTCCATCTACACGGAGTCACTTCTTCAGCCGTGGCTGGAGATTAATCGTATTAGAACCTGGTTTCCTGAGGTGAAGGAAGAGTATCTAGCCCATACGGAATGTAGGGAACATCAGTTTCACTGTCAAATCACAAAAGTGCTGGAGGAACATCAGCGGATTAGGCAGCATCTCTGGAAGGGCGATGGACAGACAATGTTTTGAGTCAGGACCCTTCTTCAGAGTCTGTAGAAAGACCCCAACCCAGAACGTCGTCTGTACATTTCCCTCCACGGATGCTGCCTGACTCCTTGTCTTCCTCCAGCACTTTGTGCTTTGCAATGGGGACAGGGTTCAGCTGCAGCATTTTACTTCACAGATTTAGCAGAGAAGAAAGCTGGCCTTGGTAACTCTCACTGACTCCTGGTTCCATATATTGACCAGGTACACAGAAGGAAGATGCCCGATGTGGAGAATGTTTGCCCGGATTTGACCAAGATGGTGCCCAGTGTAAGGCGTGTACTGAGTGAGTCAGCTTGTACTTATCTGAGCATTTCTATTTGTTGTTTTTTTTTTTGTTTTGTTTTTTGTTGTAAGTAAGTACAGTAGTGTGGTACTTGAGTACCTAATACATACATACACATTACCATTCTTGTACAACTTCGTATTTTTAATTTAATAATAAAAGAACAGTGAAAGAAAAAAAGAAATAAAGAGTGTCGGAATAGATAGACAAGCGAGTAGAAACAGATAGCGAAAGAAATAAAGAGCAGAGATGAAAAGCTAAAAAGATTGAGAGAAAAAGAGAGAGAAGAGGAATTAGGGGAGATACCTATTTCGGATTTTTGCCCATCCGTCACCCGGTTCTGAGCCATTTCATTTCTAAGGTTGTGTTATGTTGCGCCATATGCTTGTAAAAAGTTGATAAAAGAAGACCAAGTCTTTAAGAATTGGTCTACTTTGCCTAGTAGAAGGAATCTCATTTCTTCAAGATGTAGCGTTTCCGACATATTTGAAATCCACATTTTGAACGTTGGCGTGGTTGCGTTTTTCCAGAATTTGAGTATAGAGCATTTCTATTTGTCAGCTTTGATTTGAAGCAGGATCAGGAAGGCAAGATCCTGACACAATATCAGTCCCGACTCCACGTGGACGATGTTACAGGCCAGATACTCGTCCTTCGCCTCTGGGGAGCAGATTCTAATCTGATTGATGTCTCTGGGCAAAGCTGAAGAAATGACCGATGGAGTTCGGACATCTACTTTGAGGTCCAACTGTGAATCTGCAGCATGAGGTGGAAGTCTCAATTCGAGAGATTGAGACAGGGCAGAGTAATAGGAGAATTTAGCGGGGCAATGGATCTGTGCTCAAGCATATTTTACCTCTCCTGAGAGTGTTCAAGGCCACACGACAGAGGAAGCCTTACTCTGTAATATTAACCGGGATGAAAGCTTTGCTGAAACCTAACCAGTATTGTACCTGTCCTGCTTGCTTCTAATGGGCAGGCGTAGTGTTTCGTTTCGTTCTGAGGTACAGCATGGAAACAAGCCTTTGCTCCATCGAGTCCACACCAACCATCGATCGCCTGTTCGCAGTAGTTCGATTTTACCCCACTTTCTCATTCACTCGCTGCACACTCGGGACCATTTACTGAAGTCAATTAATTAGTCTACAGACTCACATAGCTTTGAGATGTGGGAGGAAACCAGACCATCTGGAGGAAACCCATGTGGTCATAGGGAGAACATGCAAACTCCACAAAGACAGCACCCAAGGTCAGGATAAAACCTGGGACTCTGGCACTGTTCGGCAGCAGCTCTACCAGCTTGGCATCTAACCTATGCTTGCGTTTATAGGTGTAGAATATATGCACAAATTTTTTGGGCGTGACCAGTTTTCAAATAGGAGGAAGCAGAATAAGTCTTTGTGTTTCAAATCCAAACCTTTGGAATGAAAGCCTTTTGATCCTGAGATTCTCTCCAGCTGGGTATTTGGGAGAGGGGGTGGGGGGGACAAGTGTGGGATCTAGAAGAGACACCAGCAACACTGCTAGTCCACCTTGTCTGAGGAGGGGTCCCAACCCGAAGTGTCACCTGTCCATGTTCCCCGGAGATGCTGCTTGACGCGCTGAGTTGCTCCAGCACTCTGTGTCCTTTTGTGTAAACCAGCATCTGCAGTTCCTTGCTTCTTCATTCTGTGTTATTTGGAATGTTTTTTTCTGCACATCTTGCTGATTTCTGTGTCCTTTCATTTAGAATTAAGAATGAATCGGCCCGCAGCAGTCCTGCATGCTCGGTTTCCAAGTCGCCTTCGAGAACAGGTATCTCTTGTCCCCCTTTCTTGGGACAGCAGTATTTATTGTGGGGACGGAAATAGGAAACGAGGCATCTGGTAATTAGAATGAGCACCAATTCCACCGTCACTATGACCTGGCTGGGCTGGGTTTTGTCAAAGGGCACAGCCATCATGCTTTGGTCTCGATTGTATTAAGAGGGGCCATCAAAGGCAGGAAAGTCAACCCAAGGAGGTATTCAAGGGCAAGTGATGTAAGTGTGTGCAGTATTGCATTATGCAGTTGTTACCAGAAACATAGAAAATAGGTGCAGGAGGAGGCCATTCGGCCCTTCGAGCTAGACTTGGAAACTTGTTTTGGCTGTGGGCAAGTTAACAAGGCTGCCTTTTTTCCAGGGGCATAAACAATAAACTGTGAACTATATAAAACAAAGTTGAAGAAATGTAAACAAATGCAATTTTGCTCTGGGTGGCATAGTAATATATTAGTTTATCAGCTGCTTAATGACCATAGTGCCAAACATGCTGGTGAACAGCAAGTCCCCCAGCTTCTCGGAGATCAATTAAATGTTGCCACAACAATCCCTGACGGGGTCATTGAGGATGGGGAGATTGTTATTAGGCATTCTTACAAATATCTTAGGTGCAGATTACGCATTTGGGGAATTCGAGTCATGGAGAATCATAGTCATTTGTTGCATTCAATGCCTTTAATAATCTTTCCACAGGAATCAGTAAAACGATTACAGTCGTAGAATCATACAGCACAGAATCAGGCCCTTTGGTCCAACCTGCCTATACCAAACAAGATGCCCCATCTACACTAGTCCCACCTGCCCGTGCTTGGCCCATATCCCTCTAAACCTTTCCTATCTTTGTACTAAGTGCAGTGTGACCGTTGCAAGAAGCAAGTTAGTAGCCACTCAACTGCTCGTCATGTTGCTCGGAGTGTTGACCTTGACTCTAATGATCGGCCGATTGAGTAAAGTTCGGCAAATGTAGGCACAGAAGTGAGACACGCAGACAAACCCAATGACCCGCTCCATCGTGCACTCTCTGCAATTGTCCAGGCCCACCATGTCCTGCAAGATCGTGACTGATTATTACGCTGTGCTCTAGAGGGTGGTTGTGACTGACTCAATGTGTTCTTGTTTCCAGTGCTGTACTTGGTTCTCAGCGTCTTGGGATCAGTTCCATTTCTGTTTGTGCTGATCCAATTTCTGCGCCATAAATTCCAACATCCATGGGTCGTGGAGGAGCCGATGACCCTGACAGGTATTCCCGCCGTCGCCTCTATCCATAATAAGATTTTCGCCAACACTACAGTAAACGGATAGGTTGCTGGGATGCCGAGTCTGGCAGGACAGACAGCGGGGAGCGTGCAATGTATGCTTGGATAGCGAAGGGGAGAGATTGTCGCGAGGCTGACTGGCGCTCGGATGGAGTCGGAGGACTGAAAATATTACGCATTCCAAAAAAGGGAAGAAAGATAAATCAAATATTCACAGTTCAATATTAGAGGTGGAGACATGGGCATATAAATGCAAAGCAGTTCAACACGTTAACGGCAGATCTTGTTCAACAGAAATAATGCAGTGTTTTGATGAGGTAACAGTGGGTAGATATAGAACATACAACACAGAAGAGTACAGAGACGGGACCCATGGCCCATAAAGTCCGGGCCGAACATGATGCCGAGATAAACTAATCTCCTCTGCCTGCATGTGATCCATATCTCTCCATTCTCTGCATATCCACGTGCCTGCCTAAAAGCCTCCTAAACGCCGCTAACTTATCTGCCTCCACCACCACCACCACCACAGCTCCCTGTATAAAATACTTGCCCCACAAATCTCCTTTAAACTTTGCCCCTCTCATATTAAACCTCTAGTTGCCCTCTAGTTTGTGACATCTCCACCCTGAGAAAAGATTCAGACTGCCAACCCTGTCTCTGCCATCCGATGATACTGCATGAGGACTTCCAGAGGCACTTTGTAAAATATCATCTGGTAGTCATCACCAAATTGGAGCCAAAGCAACATGGACACAGAGTTGGCTGAGGGTTGGCAAAGCGAGGGGGATGTTTGTGTCACACAATGTTAGCAGCAGGGAGGTGGGTGGGCCACAAAGAGTGGGCGGTGATGGGGGAGAGGGTGGGCTAAGTTGGAAGTACTGTTTTCAGCCGCAACCTCTGATCTCCGCACTCAGTAATTCATCTTTTGATGAGGAATTCTCAATCCTTGTGTTTGTGTTTCAGTTCCTGAGAGTGAAGTGACAAAGAATGAAGTGAAGGCCTCGGTGAGTGTTGTGTCTTCTTGAGCTGGTCACATTTCCATGGTAACGAGTTTCGGAATTTGATGGGTTTTTTTAAATCCTCTAGTCAAATCACCGTTAGATTTCCAAGGCACCTCCCTGTCACGGCTCATTGCACACATTTGATTCGTATGATATCCGATCCACTATGAACATAGTGTAAGGAAGAACTGCAGATGCTGGTTTAAATTGAAAGTGGCCACAAAATGGTGGAGTAACTCAGCGGGTGAGGCAGCTTATCTGGAGTGTTCAAGAAGGAACTGCAGATGCTGGAAAATCGAAGGTAGACAAAAATGCTGGAGAAACTCAGTGGGTGCGGCAGCATCTATGGAGCGAAGGAAATAGGCAACGTTTCTCCAGCACTTTTGTCTACCAGCATCTCTGGAGAGAAGGAATGGGCGACGTTTCGGGTCTGGTCTGAAGAAGGTCCTCGACCCGAAACGTTGCCCTTTCCTTCTCTCCAGAGATGCTGCCTCACCCACTCTCCGTTGCTGTGGTGGGTACCAGCCACAGCACATGCAGCAGGAACTCACCAAGTCTTCTCCCACCGTGCCTCCACATATCATGGAGATCGGATCAACAGGGCACTGGAAACACTGGCAGGTTCCCTTCCAGAGCACCTGCGGGGTTTGAGAAAAGCATTGCCGTTCGCAGTCGTAATCCTGGAACTTGCTATCGAGCAGTAGTGTGGGCATTACCTTCAGGCTGTAGGAGTCCAAGGCTGCAGCTCACCGCCACCTTCTCGAGGCCAATTAGCGATGAACCAGGATCACAGCATTGCCATGACACCCAATCAGACAGCGTTCCCTCCTGACCACATGCTGCACTGCGCACACGGCATCCGTCGCACGGCCAGACATCTGTGGCCAGTCACCGTGACTGATACTCAATTCTCAGTTTGACATTAGACAATAGATGCAGGAGTAGGCCATTCGGCTCTTCGAGCCAGCACCGCCATTCAATGTGATCATGGCTGATCATCCCCATCAGTACCCTGTTCCTGCCTTCTCCCCATATCCCCTGTCTCCGCTATCTTTAAGAGCCCTATCTAGCTCTCTCTTGAAGGCATCCAGAGAACCTGCCTCCACCGTCCTCTGAGGCAGAGAATTCCACAGACTCACCACTCTCTGCGAGAAAAAGTGTTTCCTCATCTCCGTTCTAAATGGCTTGTGTTCAACTTCCACAGATTTTTTTTTTCGTCTCCCTCTTTTTCTGACAGGTATTTGACATTCCAGCTCCGGAAGGGAAATCCGACACTCTCATTGAAATCCCAACTCAACCACTGGCAAACAACATTTATGGGACCTGCTCACAGAAATCCCAGCCTGAGGGACCAGGTGAGAGATGTTACCTGTGTGACACCTGTCCTGGGTCCCTTGCGTTAGAACATAGAATAGTACAGCACAGGAATGGGCCCTTTGGCCCACAATGTTTGCGCCAAACATGGTGCCCAACTGACCTGATCTCATCTGCCTCCAAGTGCTCCATTCCCTGCAGATCCATGTGCCTACCTAAAAGCCTTTTAAACACCACTATCGTATCTGCCTCAACCACCACCCCTGACAATGTGTTTAAGCCTCGCCCCACACACTGTGTGAAAAAACTTGCCCTGCGCATAGAAAAATTGGTACAGGAGTAGGCCATTTGGCCCTTCGAGCCAGCACCGCCATTCGATATGATCATGGCTGATCATCTAAAATCAGTACCCTGTTCCTGCTTTTCTCCCTGTATCCCTTGATTCCTTTAGCCTGAAGAGCAAAATCTAACTCTCTCTTAAACTCTCCATTATATTCCCCCCCCCCCCCTCACCTTATAGCGATGCCTCTAGTGGATATTTCTGCCCTGGGAAAAGGCTCTGGCGTTCTACCCTATCTGTGCTTCTCATCATTTTGTATACTTCTATCAAGCCTCCCCTCAAACTCCGATGTACCAGAGAAAACAATCCAAGTCCATCCAACCTCTCCCTGTAGCTGAAACCCTCTAATCCAGGCAGCTTCCAGTAAACCTCCTCTGCACCCTCTCCAAATCTTCCATGTCTGAGCAGAACTGGACACAATACATCAGACATGATGGAGAGGGCTTTACACTGGATCTAACCCACCATTCCAGGGTAGGCACAAAATGCTGGAGTAACTCAGTGGGTCAGGCGGCATCTCTGGAGAACAGGAATAGGTGACATTTCAGGTCTGAACCCTCTGAGGTAGGTTGAGGGGCACACAACTGAGAGGTGGGCCCATGGGAGTGTCTCTGGAGAGGTGGATATACTACAGGGGGGTGAGTACAGTGGGTGTGTGTGTGGAGAGTTAGGTAGACTACAGGGGCCGCAGTTTAAGAATAAGGAGTAAGCCATTTAGAACGGAGACGAGGAAACACTTTTTCTCGCAGAGAGTGGTGAGTCTGTGGAATTCTCTGCCTCAGTGGAGGCAGGTTCTCTGGATGCTTTCAAGAGGGAGCTAGATAGGGCTCTTAAAAATAGCGGAGTCAGGGGATATGGGGAGAAGGCAGGAACGGGGTACTGATTGGGGATGATCAGCCAGGCTCGAAGGGTGAAATGGCCTACTCCTGCACCTATTGTCTATTGTCTACGGGGGGATTGGTACACTGGAGGTGGGCACACGGGGCAGGTGGCTGGGGAGGTGGATAGACTGGAGGTGGGTTCATGGGGTGGGTACACGGGGAAGTCAGCAGGGTGTAGTGAGGTGGGCAACATCTGACTGGGGCTTTCTCATTCCAGTCTCCGTGCCCCTCAGCGGAAGAACTTTATACCAGATCATCAACGTGGTGCCTGTGCGGAGGTGGAAGGAACTGATGCGTTTGCTGGAGCTGAAGGAGTGCGAGATGGAACGGATCGAGATGGACGTCGCCCACTTCAGAGAGCGGCAGTATGAGATGCTCCGACAGTGGAGCCAACAACAGAGGGCCTCCATGGAGTCCCTGTACCAGGCCCTGGAGATCATGAACTTGACAGGACTAGGAGAGGAACTTAAAACCAACCTGCTCAACCACTCCAACTCTCTCCATTAATCGAAGATTGACACAAAATGCTGGAGTAACTCAGCGGGACAGGCAGCATCTCCGGCTAGATGGAATGGGTGACATTTCGGGTCGAGACCCTTCTTTCTCCCCATTAATCCCCTGCCCATCGCAATATTTGGATACCACAGATTATGGTCCACTGTCCTAGAAAGACAACACCAAAAGTCATCAACGTGAGGTCTAGCTTGTCCTGCAGCCGAGAAATATTGGTAAAACCTGAATTTTTGGGCATGGTTTTAGTTATTTACTTGCATGACAGTAGAGGAATCTGGGATCAGTAGGTTCCCATTCCTGGTTAAGATCCATGGTGTGTCCAAGGGCTAACCTGGAGGCAGTCATCTGAGCTGAGGGCTGCTGATTCAGAGGACTTGGTCAGCTCCAGGGGCTCTGATTAACATATAAGATTGTTAAGGGCTTGCACACAGTAGAGGCAGGAAACATGTTCCCGATGTTGGGGGAATCCAGAACCAGGGGCCACAGTTTAAGAATAAGGAGTAAGCCATTTAGAACGGAGACGAGGAAACACTTTTTCTCACAAAGAGTGGTGAGTCTGTGGACTTCTCTGCCTCTGAGGGCAGTGGAGGCAGGTTCTCTGGATGCTTTCAAGAGAGAGCTAGATAGGGCTTTTAAAAATAGCGGAGTCAGGGGATATGGGGAGAAGGCAGGGACGGGGTACTGATTGGGGATGATCAGCCATAATCACATTGAATGGCGGTGCTGGCTCAAAGGGCCAAATGGCCTACTCCTGCACCTATTGTCTATTGTCTGTCTGAGTTGGGGGGCTAATTGACAGTATCAAACATTTGTCTCGCTTCGCAGTCTGGATTTCGGAGAGTTGGAGTGCGTGATGTGAGGGTATAGGAGCGGGCATGGAATGGTGGAGGTTGTTTGAGCATGGTGGCGAGGTATTTGGTGTCTTTCTGCCTGGTTCTATGTACTGGCTCCAGCCACATCTGGAACCCTCCGGTGTTGACCTAGAATCACTGGCAATTGATCAATATTATCGGAGCTCCAAAGATCATAAGTCGAGCCGTGGAGTACAGGCTCCAACTGGAGGTGCAGACGCTAGGCCGGAAAGATTCATGGTTAAGTTTACAGATAAATGGCACAGATGTTCCACGTGTCTCGATTAATCCCGGTTTAAATTTCAGTGGTGATAAATATGAATATAAAAATGGAAGCAAACTCAACTCTTAATTAACACTGTACATTACTCTGATATTGATTTATAGACCTATGTATACTGTAAGCACACAACAATATTTTATTTCTGTACAATACCAAAAGGGAATTGAATTGAATTTATTTGTCATTCAGACCTTTCGGTCTGAACGAAATTTCGCTCCCCTGCAGTCATACATATAATATACAAATGACGGAAACACACAATAAACACAAATTTAACATCCACCACAGTGCGTTCACCAAACACCTCCTCACTGTGATGGAAGGCAAAGTCTTTAAGTCTCTGTCTCTTCCCTCTTTGTTCTCCCTGTGTGCCGAGGCAATCTAGGCTTCAGATGTTGTGACCCCACCGGGTGATGGTAAGTCCCGCGGCTCAACCGTGCTCCGCGGACGGGCCGGTTCAAACTCCGCGGCCTGGGGTGGTCGAAGCTGCCGCCCTCCAGACCAGCGGACGAAGCTGTTGTTGCGGGAGCTCCGGAAAAACTGGTCACCAACCTGTGAGCTGTGACCTGCGAGCTCCCGACGACGGGAACGCTTGTTACTCATGGGCATCCAGGATTGTGTGCCCCATTATTTCTTCAGAGAGGAAAGAAGAGCAAGTACAAAGAGCGGGTTATAGACTGCCGTAAGCAGGGCTGGAAGGCAAGGTGTATGCCCCATCGAGGTTGGCTGCAGAGTTTTTGCAGGGCAATCGCTCTACAATGCCTTGAGCGCACTGGGCATCAACGGAGTGGAGATGAGAAGAGCCATCAAGAGCACCACATGGATCAGGAGAGGTGCCACCTGAACACCTGGTCGGATCAAACACGGCTGGGTCGCCTGGGTGAGAGTGGCTGATGTTAACAGACCCGAAACATCCGATGACCCCAGGTTACATCACTGATCATGTGCTCAGTAGCATCAATAGATGTTTTTTTTTATCATTAATCTTTATGAAAACTGAACTGGCAATGGCAGAATTGTGAGCTAGAAAGCCCCTGGCATCTGCTGCCCTCATGTGGTCATTTTGTGTATACATCTCCAACCTTTAATAAAACTGCCACACGTGAGGCTGCTGAAAAAAGATAGGAGCCCATGGTATTAGAGTAAGGTGCAAGCACGGATGGCTGACTGGCAGATAGTGGGAATAAAAAGGACCATTTCTGATTGGTGACTAATGGTATTCCGCGTCGGGTCAGTGTTGTGTCTGCTACTTTTCACGTTATATGTTTATGATCGGGATGATGGAATTGATGGCTTTGTGGCCAAGTTTCCAGATGATACAAAAATAGGTGGAGGGGTGGGTAATGTTGCGGAAGCAGGGGGGGGTCTGCAGAAGGACTTGAAAAAGTTAGGAGAGTGGGAAATGGAATACAGCATAGCAAAGTGTACTGCCATGCACTTCAGTGGAAGGAATAAAAGCTGGGACTATTTTCTAAATGGAGAGAGAGGATTCAGAATTGAGAGGCGCTGAGGGACTTGGGAGTGCCGGGGCAGGATTCCCAAATGCTTAATTTACTGGTCGAGTTGGTAGTAAATGCAATGTTCACGTCGAGAGGACGAGAATATAAAAGCAAGGATGTGATGCTGAGGCTTTATAAGACGCTGGTTAAACCACATTTGGAGCATTGCGAGCAGTTTTGGATCCATTATCTGAGGGAGGATGTGCTGGCATTGGAGAGGGTCCAGAGGAGGTTTACGAGAATGATCCCGGGGACGATCGGTTTAACATATAACGTTCTCACTTGCGTTTAGAAGAATGAGTGGGGTCTCATTGAAACCTACTGAATAATGAAAGGCTTGGATAGACTGGATATGGAGTATCCGTGGAATTCGTGGAATTCATTGTCGCATGCCACTGTGGAAGCCATGTCATTGGCTAATTTTTTTAAAGTGAAGCTTAATAGGTTCTTGATTATTTATGGGAGAAGGCAGGAGAATGGGGTTGAGAGGGAAAAGTAAAACAGTCATGACTCGATGGGCCAAATGGCCTAATTCTGCTCCTATGCCTTATGGTCGACCACACGGAGACACAAGGAACTGCAGATGCTGGTGTTGTGATCAAACAACAATGAACCGCATCCATCTCAGTACTACTTTCAGACCGATTTCCAATAGCACTGAAGAACGTGAATGAAGACATTGGTCAAACAACCAGGCGTGTCCTGCTGTTACTAGGACTGCACTGGTGTGTTCACCTGGGGATGCAGGTGGATGCAGATGCAATAGTGACATTTATGAGACTATTGGAATGGCACATTGAGGAAGAAGGGTTATGCGTAGGCAGGTGAGAGGTGGTTTTGGCATCGTATTCCAAACACACATTGTGGTCAAAGGGCCCGATCCTGTTCTATGTTCTAGTACAATCAACATCTGTATGTGTAGTTTCTGGACAGTGTGCTCTCACCCACCATGTTCCCAGCAGGGGTGAAAGGAAGGAGCACGGGGTAACACTGTCATAATAGCATGGGGCTTCTGCATTAACACCGACTCACGGACTGTACCCATGTTAAACATTGTTGAATGGTTTGGATGTAAAGGAAGCTGTTCCAATCCCCATTATTTCTATAAAACATACAAATTAGTACAAAAGTATTTATTATGTGCCATTATACAGAAAAAAGCGTATTTATATCAACCACACTCTACCATCCCTTGCATAATCACTATTCTTTCATTTTATTACGAGAGACACAGGGAGAGAGACACAAGGAGAGACACAGGGAGAGAGACGGAGACAGAGAGACGGAGACAGAGAGATGGAGACAGAGAGAGAGCGAGAGAGACAGAGAGAGAGCGACAGAGACAGAGCGAGAGAGACAGAGACAGAGCGAGAGATCAGGCGATACTTCAAGAGAGAAGGTAAATGAAAGGAATGGAAAAAGTAGAGGGATAGAGAGACAGACAAGCTATGAAAGAGCAGTGAAGATGGTGTTGGATGTGAGGGAGAAGTGAAAAGATGTTGATTTAAAATCACTATTTGCTCCCTAATAATTCTGAAATTAATTGCATTTATATAGATTTACATTCACATTTACATTTGCTATTTTGAACCCAGTGTGTGTAACGGAATACCCGTCAAAGCTACTTTCAGATGATGTTCGATGAAGTTGCGTTAGTTTCAGAAAGTTGGAGTGTAGAAAATCTATCAAGAGCTCATTAACTGTCCACAGGGATCAGTGCAGGGCCTGACATGAAATGGACCCCTGCAGATGGAAGTCACAACCTCACAGGATGGAGCGCTGTAGGAGCAGGGTAGAATGAGGAAGACATGCAAGAGTTCCGTCTCTGCACTTTGGACAAAAGATGCCAAGATCTGACTAAAATCTATGTGGTGATAAAGGAATGGGCTGTTTTTGAGTTGAGTTTGTTCTAATTCCATGAGATCAGGGACATCAGCCGCATAGTCCCTTGACTTTCCTCTAGACAACCCATCCAATCCCCAGAACCTCCCCCCCCCCCCCCCCCCCCACTCCATCAAAGGCAGAAATCCATATTTCCGCCACAACCTCACTGGGTAACTGAGCATCCAGCTCGCTGGAGTAGGATGTTCCAAAGTGAAGATGTTGCTTTTCATCAATTTTTCAACAACTGCTCCTTCCCCTGAGCTCCAGTTCCAGGCTCCTCATTCAGGGGAAACTCTCCCTCTTCAAGCCCACAGATGTTTCCATCAGATTGGTTCCTTCATTCCATCAGAGGCTGGTGGAATCAAGGGATATGGGAAGAAGGCAGGCACGGGTTATTGATTGGGGACGATCAGCCATGATCATAATGAATGGCGGTGCTGGCTCGAAGGGCCGATTGGCCTCCTCCTGCAGCTATTTTCTATGTTTCTAGATCATCCTGTTCTTTTAATCCCCCTCAGGCTTCTCTGTGCATTTCACTTCAATTGTTTGGGGAATATGGGGGTCACCAAGTTGTACAAGATCCAATGTACCTTGGGTTAGAATGTCAGGTGGCATTACCTTCGGGGAATAGGGCAGCACTAATGGTGAGCCATGGTAACGGAATTCCCCGTCTTTATCCTCCTGCAGGCTACCTGAGGATTTGGGTGAAGAGGATAGTGGAATAAATCATGACACGTGGAGAGTTTCACTGGGTGAGACAGGTTGGATGGGGCAGATATGCCTCCTGGCCTGCCTGTTGCTGTTGCGAGTGGACTAAGCAGCATCTTGCGGGTCGATGGGGGAACACCAGGCTATTATTGGCCTCAGTAACACCGTGTGAGTGGTTCACCCTTGTCACAATGATAAGAGCTGCTCTTTTTTTTAAATCAACTGCAGCTCTGAAGATCCCAGCAAGTTCTCCATTCCCCGTCACTGGGTTCATGTTGGATGAGGATGAAATTTCACGGAGGGGGGGGGGGGGGGGGGGGGGGGGGGGGGGGGGGGAGGGAGATGAGCACCAACCATTAAGTTAGACAGGAGCCTCATTCAAAACCCTCCAGGGGCTTCAGGACAGAGATCCAGGCCATTGTGTGGCCTTCATTCCACACTCAGTAAACATCCCCGGATGTGTCTTGAACAGGAAGATGTGACTCCTTCCCTTCCTCCTGATGTGGCACCGAGTTGTCCAGCCAGCAGTCCTTGTGCATTGCCACCACAGAAGAACCATTCTCCTTCCATTTCTCCGAATCCCTCTGTTCCTCCTGGATTGGGAAGCCCTCATCCATTTCAATCCCCTGCTCCTCCTCTGGAGCATGATTCTGGTCCATGTCCAACCCTTGGCCAGACGTCTTGTCCTCCTGACAATGGTAGCAGTTGACGAAACACTTGCCCGTGTTTATTGTAACGCTCACCGTTGGGTTTCCGCTGAATTCCATGATGGGTGACGGGGTTCCTGAACAAAGACACACCAATCAGTGCTGACAAACCAACCACCGTATCACAAGAGCTCTGGTTTCAGAGGAACAGCCTTTCATAGGGACTACTGGATTCAGGGGCGTCACATCGCTTGGAACTCCAGTGGAGTTGGAACTCCATTGGGCACAGCCCCTGAATGGAAGCCACTGTGCCTCTCAATTCATTTGATGAAGGGACCAAGCCTGTACTGGATCAAGGCACTCAATTCCTAAAGTGACAGTCTACAGAAGCCAACTTTCATCTCGTACTGAGGTTAGTTGAGTAGGCTCATACACCAACACGCTGGTGAATTGAACACTGGGCAGTTCTCTTCTTTGCCTAGTCCTACATCACTGCCTCCTGAGCAAAGGTTTGTGGACTGACTTGATTTTTGGATATTGGGCCAGGCCTGGATCAGATGTGGAGATAGCGTCAGCACTTGACTCTCCATGTCCATACTGCTCTGGCCCGGGAATGGATTTAATGTAAACTCCATGAACCTGGCCTTGTCCTACCTGAGCTGGGCCGGGATTCCCGGCTGATGTATCCCTGGTCTTCTTGACAATCCACCTGTGAATCATTCTTCAAAAGAGCAACGTGAGTCTGCACCTGATCCTCCTCCTTCAGGGCATTTCCCACTACCCACTTCTTACTGACGACTCGCGACTCCTCACTGCTGGACCTGGACAATGAAGAGCGATGGTCGCCCAGTGACCCTGGTCCACCATTCTGCTCACAGTTCCTGCTCCCAAGCACCTGCTTGGCTTCATTCTCGCTAATTAAACAGATCGTCTCCACTTGGCAAACATTCTTCAGAGGCTGGTGGAGGAAGTAAATGGTTAATAAAAGCATCTCAAAAGCATCATCACCAGAGACTCCAACCCCAAGCACCTTCTGATCTGGAGATTCTCCCGCCTGGATCCCCTAGGAAACTGGAGACTCCAAACTCATGTGCGCGCAAGCACACATCACGAGCGCGAAGCGCGAAGTCCCTTGCGGCCGGGGTCCGGGGGGGGGGGGGTAGAGCGCCTAGCATGCACATTATACATGTATACATGTATGCACTACTTGCATTAAAACGTATGTAGTATCGCGTGTGCGCATTTGGTGATTTATACACCGTGGAAATGCATGAAAATTAAATTCCACTTTTCAAAAAGGTGATTGGGCGGGAGAAAGAACATTTCAAGCGGGAGAAAATACATCGTAAGTGGGAGACACAAAGCCATGGCGGGAGAAATTAAATCTCAAGCGGGAGATTTTGCGAAAATGGCCTTTCAGCGGGAGATCTCCCGCCGAAAGCGGGAGAGTTGGAGTCACTGCATCACTCTCTCTCTGTCCAATTCCCCAAAGCCCTTCCCTCTTTAGCCCCTTCCCTCACTGCACAGCCTCCCCCCCCCCCCCCCCCACAAACACACACACACAAACACAGCCATGATCAGCACCCTGTTACTAGGCAAGACGAAAGGAATGGCACACTTTTTAAAAAATCTGCTCTCATTATATTATTTTATTTAGTCTGTGTATTCATTGCCCTTCAAGTTAACATTTAACTCCTGGTCTCCCATTATTGGAACAAAGCATTGTGCATTGCAGGAAGGCCGTGCTGGGGCCCCTTGTGGCGGGAGGTCACCACTGATCATACCCCAAGAGTGGACACTCCCATTGTCTCCTGTGATGTGTGGAGTGGGGTTTGCACATTCACCCTGTGCTCTAGTTCCCCCCCACCCCCCCCAAATACCGTGGGCCTGCAAGTTGGTAGGTTAATTGGCCTCTGTAAATCATATCTGGTGTATAGGTGAGTGGTAGAAACTGGGGGAGTTAAGAATAAAGAGAGAATCTTTAAAACATGGGGTTAAAGAATCATGAATACAAATGAGTGGCTGATGGTCAGTGCGGACTCGGTGGAATGAAGGCCTGTTTCCGTGCTACAATCTCTCTCTCTGGCCCTGTTGCCTGAGCTTGGTCTAGGGGTTCACATGCAATATCTGTTGACAGAGAACTTTAATCCTTACCACTTCATCTTTTGGATCAGGGTTCCGCCCTGTGGGAGCAACAAAGAAAAAAGAGTTAAATCAATGATGTAGGGTGGATGAGGAGTACAGGTTGCAATCCAGGATGCCAAGCCCAGCTGTGGGGGAACAACAGTGGAGGAACGTTCCCTACTCCCCAAATGACATCCTTTATTTATTCATGAATGGAATGTTGACATCACTGACAAAACCATTCCCCTTGAGAGTTGTGAGTCACCTTGTTGAGCTGCTGCCTTTTTGGAGCTGCAGAATTTTGACCCAGTGACAATGAAGAGACTGCAACACATTTCCAAGGGAGGCCGGTCTGCATCTCGGTGGGGAACCTGTAGGTGGTGATGTTACTGTGCACCAGCTCCAGGCTCCAGTACTGCAGTGGAGCTGCAGGCGTGGGTGGAGCTGCTGAAGCAGCCTTGGCGAGTTGCTGCTCTGCATTTTGCAATCGCACGTGTGGTGGAGGGAGTGAACATCTACAATGACCGGTCTGGTGGACCGCTTTGTCCTAGAATGTGTACAGATGCACTTCCGTTCATCCAGGAAAAGCGTCAGCCCAAGAAGGAAGTATCTCTCTATATCTCTCGTTTCCCTTTCCCCTGACGCTCAGTCTGAAAAGGGTCTCGACCTGAAACGTCACATATTCCTTTTCTCCAGAGATGCTGCCTGACCCGCTGACTTACTCCAGCTTTCTGTGTCTGTCTAAAGTATTGCGGAGTCAGGAGCTGCCCAATAATCTTCTTATGTGATGGACTTTGCGGTGAGCAATGCCGCATGTGTTACAGCCTCTTCATTGTCACTGGGCGTTGGGCCACAAGGATAGAAGGTGGAGGATGGCTCATGTGCTTCCAATTGCCCACAGTGCATCGTGGTTGCCTCAGAGTTAGTCTCCACAAGGATTGTACGGTGGTTACTCAGATCAACTGCAGGCTGATGCAGCAGCGACAGGTAAGATTGGCGAGTCCAGGTTGAATAGGCTTATCCTTCACATAGGTTCTTCTCTCATCGTCAGCAGCAGTAACTCAACCAATTAGTTACTCCTGACCACAGGCATTCGAGTCCCTCATCTAGAGTGCACGCTACTGCTCCTTGCACATGGTGCTCAGCCAGGGCAGTCGATAATCAGGAGATTATCCTTGTCTGTTTAAGTTAGTGCCACAAGGGTTCTACAGAAGACACTGAAGACTCCCACAGCCACTTTCTCCTGACTACAGTATGAACCACTGGTGGATTTATCCTGCTGGCCAGACCGGACATCTCCAGCGTTCGGGACGGATTGCCATGATCTGGTGGACAGCTCTCCCAATTGAGGCCAATGTCTCCTGACGTTCACGATGAAGAATTTACAACGTTGGCTGTGTCCAAAATGTCTCCAAGTAGATTTGCATTTCCGATTGCACTTTTTAGGCCATGAATTGATACGAGCAAGTGGTTTGTTCAACAAAGTGGTAAGAGTCAAGGTTGTTGTGGGAGTTTGGAGCCAGGCAAGGAGAGGGGATTGACACTGTGAACCAGATGGCCAGACAATGAGTTCACGTTGCCACTCCGGATCCTGAACACATTGCAGATCACAGGCATTCACTGTCAGATAGGCTGGGCGCTCGCTGCACACACAAGCAGTGGCCACCAGAGGGCGGGCTGTTGCAGAGACTCAAGGCCACATGATCATATTGAATGGCGGTGCTGGCTCGAAGGGCCTACTCCCGCACCAATATGTCTACGTTTCTATGTTTCTTTGACTTACTGTACCTTTTCTCTTGTGAAGGAGACAGACCGTTGCCACAACTGCCAAAGTGATTAAGGCAAAAGTCCCGAAGCCAATACCTGGAAAATAACAGAAGCAAGTTCAATGTTAACACTGAGACAAATCAATGTGAGGGAAGGTGGAGGGAGAAGGTTTGGTTGAGATCACTGCATTACCAAGGGCTGCACAGTGTTACAGTGGGTAGACCCGGGTTCAAGCCTGACCTCGGGTGCAATCTGTGGGGAATTTGCACGTCCTCCCAGTGACCGTGTGGATTTCCTCCGGGTGTTCCAGTTTCTTCCCACATCCCAAAACCGTGCTTGCTTGTAGGTTAATTGGTTTCTGTAAATCGCCCCTAGTGTGTAGGGAGTGGATGTGAAATTGGGATAACTCAGAACCGGTGTGATCAATGGGCGGTGTGAGCTTGGTGGGACGAAGGGCCTGTTTCCATGCTGTATCTCCGAACGAAACCATGGCCGTGGTCAGAGGTTGTTGGGTTTCATCCCGCCAGGGAGCAGATTTGATGGAGAGTTGCAAGGCCATGGCTGGAGGGGACATGACTGTGATGAGTTTGCGGCTCAGAGGCCGCACAGTCCAACCAACCTCCCCCACCTCAGGGGAGAAGGATGCGGACACCTCCACCACTCCTGCACTCAAGGAGGCCCCATCCCTCACAGGGGATGGAGTCTGCTGGGACACCAGGTCAAGTAAACTTCCAAACTCACCCAGCAACCAGGGACGAGAAAGAAGGGGAGGCTCGCCGCCCACGATAAAAGTCTCGTTTATTGGTTCCACAGTTGTCTCAGATGTGACCTGGACAGCGAGACAAAACAGGCTGCAAGTCAACACAAATGCCTTAAGCAAACCCTGAAGAACCCAAGTCAATTCAAATCACTTTTATTTCTATAGCACATTTAAAAAACAACTCTTGTTGACCAAAGTGCTTTACATTGGTGGTACCAACATTATACAACAGTGGTTCATAGATTATACATAAGTACATACATAAATGCATACATACAGCCCTCCCTCAGAGGACCTCAAGAAAGGCTTGAGAGTAAAGATAAGTTTTAAGTCTCAACTTAAAAGAGTCGATGGAGGGGGCAGTTCTGATGGGAAGAGGGATGCTGTTCCACAGTCTAGGAGCTGCAACCCAGAGCAAGGTTGATGAGACTGCCTTACTCTGAAAGGACCAGTATAGTGATATCAACTAATAGCAAGAGAGGGGAGCTCATACCTGTGTCAGTGGGGGACCAGTTGCAACAACGATGTTCGTCGTAGTCGGGGGCCGTGTTTGTAGTTCATCGCTGCAAACTCTATCATCCCTGCTGCTTCCCTCCTGTAATGTCTTTCTCCCCAGCGCTGCGCAACTGCAAACCAAGCAGCACATCAAACCTCGTGCATTCCTCAAGTGAAGTCCGGGCCCACAAATGAAAGCAGCAGGTGGGATATCAATACAAACTGCAGCAAACCCCCAAACAAATTACAATATCCTGCAGTTTCCAAAATCCATGCTTTCCCTTTGTCATGTTCCCATGTGACCTTTCCTTTCTCAATATCAAAACCAAGCTGTCTTGTGCTGGGAGTAATTGACGGAGTGGTGTAGCTTTAAGGGACTCCATGCGGCGAGCGCGACCTAACGTGGTCGCTTGAGCCGTACGACTCCCCCACCATCGGGAAGACTTCCCGCAGACTTCGCTCGAACTTCACGTCACTCACGCGACCTCCGCGCGGCCCCCGCTTCCGGTTTGGTCGCGCTCGCCGCATGCAGGTCACATGCTCGTGGGACAGGTCCTGTACGGGGATCATTCGACCCCTGCTTCCGGTTTGGTCGCGCTCGCCGCATGCAGGTCGCATGCTCGTGGGACAGGCACTTTATCTTGTAGCCAGCCCATGATGCATCTCATTGACTATCTGAGACCACCTGTGTGTCCATGAGGAGCAGAGTAATAACTTCTCAGAAAGCCATAAACATCAGGATAATGCAATGAAACACTTACTTAGTGTGCGGTCTGCAGGGCTCAGTGGAAGAGACTATATCAGAGAATGTTCCAGAAGCACATGGAGCACATTTTACATCTGCATCTTTCTTTCCTAGAATTCATAAACAGAAAATTAAACCTTGCGGGAACATCCTACCCTCATGAAATCCAGTAATCTCCAAACGTGATCTGACCATACCTTCCGCGATGACACCGAGACCTTCCTTGCATTCAAAGTGTTTCTGGCATTGGTGACACGTGCCAGTAGAAGCATCAATGCAGTGGAAGCCCTGGTGGCATTGGCACACCCTCCTGGTGGTCCGTGTGCAAGACTGCTTCTCGTCCTGATCTGTAGTAGAGGGGCGGGGAGGAAGACATTAGGATGCGATTTGTACAACCTCCATGGAACGATGTATCTTGTATCTCACACAATGCTGATTCCCAGCGGCAGATCCAAAACCAAACCCTCCATTGGACTAGCTGCCACAAGTTGAACAACTAATGTACCTTCACAGGTGCTAAGATAGACTCAAGCAAACAATTTCCATGCATACCAAGTCTGGGTGGGAGATTGCAACCTTCACGTGGTCCACCCTATTTCGACTAATGCAATCAACCCGACGTACACAAACAAATAGATCAAAAAGAACAAGTTGACTTGCAACTTTAGACTGTGCACGCCATACGCAAGAAGAAGGAGAAGAACCACCAAGTCCTCAGCAACGTTCAACACCCAATTACACTCATCTATTGTGCCATGCCAACTTCTAGCACAGTAAAACATCCCAAACAAAAGGTATTATTGCAGCAAATGACTAAAGGTTTGGTTAAGGAGGTATGTTCGAAGGGGAACCCTAATGGGGGAAAGAGGGGTGGAGGGGTAGACAGAGTCAGGGAGGAAATGTTGGAACTTAGGCCTCAGGCATTGACCTGGGGTGAATGGGTGGGGTGATTCCCGAATCGAGGGCCCAGGAATATAGAGGGGAGCAGAACAAGAATGATTATTGGGTGAGGCCAGGAGCTGATCAAAAAGATACTGGGTAGACAAAAATGCTGGAGAAACTCAGCGGGAGAGGCAACATCTATGGAACGAAGGAAATAGGTGACGTTTCGGGTCTCGACCCGAAACGTCACCTATTCCTTCGCTCCATAGATGCTGCCTCACCTGCTGAGTTTCTCCAGCATTTTTGTCTACCTTTGATTTTTCCAGCATCTGCAGTTCCTTATAAAACAAAAAAATTCTGGGGCTCAATTCTATAGAAAAGAAATAGCAAAGGCCGTGACCAAACGTTTTTTCGAAGTCCGGAACGATTTATTAGGCTGAGACCAAGGGCCCTTATGGAAGTCATAACCAATCCAATTGGGAATTCAGACTTTACCCAAAGAATGGTCAGAATGTGCCATTTGCTATCATACGTAGCGGCTCAAAAAGACAATGTTGCATTTGGCAAAACCTAACTTAGTGCATTTGGAAGAAAGTGAGTAAAGGAAATGCTTTTTTTCTAGGAGAGGGAGGAACAGACTAACTCAGCGTAACTCAGATGGCTAAATGGCCAGTTTCTATGATGTGGGATCATGCAATTTTGTATGGAGAAAACTGAATCTAAGGGCACTTTGAAATCAGAGCAGTCGCATCAGTGAAACCAATTGATTCTGGACAAGAATGCGACGGAGGTGTGTGACTTAGAGGAGGGATGTGGATGCCAATCACACCCCACTCATCTGTATTCACCCATCACTCTGCCTCAGAGGGCGGTGGAGGTAGGTTCTCTGGATGCTTCCAAGAGAGAGCTAGGACTCTCAAAGATAGCAGAGTCAGGGGATATGGGGAGAAGGCAGGAACGGAGTACTGATTGGGGATGGTCAGCCATTGAATGGCGGTGCTGGCTCGAAGGGGCAAATGGCCTACTCCTGCACCTATTGTCTACTTGCCAGACTTTGTCCCACCCACCCCCACCTCACTTTTCTGCCAGCTTTCTCCCCCTGCTCCTGTCAGACTGAAGAAGGGTCGCGACCCGAAAAGGTCACTTATCCATTCTCCCCACAGATGCTGCCTGACCCACTGAGTTCCTGCAGCACCGTGTCAGATTGGTTCAGATCTTCTTGGGGTTTGTCCAAGTTACTCTCTGTGGGAAAGTGCAAATCATTGTTCATTTGGCAGCACAATTTGGCTGAACACATGGCAATTGTCGCCTGCATTCACAGACAAAGGAAGGAGCCTTTCATGTTTAACAGCTGTATGACCTGGTCAGACGGTTCGGAAAGCATTGAGAGTGCGCAGCACAGCTCGGGAGTTGGGGAAAGAAGCACGGGAGGTTGTTCCTCGCTGAACTCCCAGATTGTCATTAGTTTTCACAATTAAAAGACACTCCGGGTAAAGTCTGGAGAAATCCTTGGGATTCATAAAGTGGGGGGATGAAAGCCTGGAATATCCTCTTCCCACTTCTGTGATGCAACCCCAAGTGAGAACCAGCCACTTGCTGCATCAAGCAGCCATTCACAAGGTATTGGCATACAATCTTCTCTGACTCACTCCCTGAGCTAAAGGCAGAGGGTCAGGTGATGATGCATGGACCAACCAACGTATGATAGGGATGCAAGGGCCAAGTTTGCGCTTATTCAATGGATTGTGGCGTACAGTAGTGAGGATGTGTCACCCCACCTTCCAGTCAATAGACAATAGGTGCAGGAGTAGGCCATTCGGCCCTTCAAGCCAGCACCACCATTCAATGTGATCATGGCTGATCATCCACAATCAGTACCCCGTTCCTGCCTTCTCACCATATCCCCTGACTCTGCTGTTTTTAAGAGCCCTATCTAGCTCTCTCTTGAAAGCATCCAGAGAACCTGCCTCCACCGTCCTCTGAGGCAGACAATTCCACAGACTCACCACTCTCTGTGAGAAAAAGTGTTTCCTCGTCTCCATTCTAAATGGCTTACTCCTTATTCTTAAACTGTTGCCCCTGGTTCTGGAATCCTCCAGCATCGGGAACATGTTTCCTGCCTCTAGGGTGTCCAAGCCCTGAACAATCTTATATGTTTCAATGAGAATCCTCTCATCCTTCTAAACTCCAGAGTATACAAGCCCAACTGCTCCATTCTCTCAGCATTTGACAGTCCCGCCATCCCGGGAATTAACCTTGTAAACCTACGCTGCACTCCCTCAATAGCAAGAATGTCCTTCCTCAAATCAGGGGACTAAAACTCCACACAATACTCCAGGTGTGGTCTCACTAGGGCTCTGTACAACTGCAGAAGGACCTCTTTGCTCCTATATTCGATTCCTCTTGTTATAAAGGCCATCATGCCATTCGCTTTCTTCACTGCCTGCTGTACCTGCATGCTTATATACTTTGACAACCTCATCCCTGCTGAGTAAGGAGACCCCCCCCCACGTACCATCCGAGCACTGAGCTTCACATCCCCTGCACTTCTTCAGCGTGTTCCAATATTCCGTGAACTGCTTATCACCGCAGGGCTTGCATTGTGTGTCCACCTCCTTCGTGCAAGCCTGGACCATGTGGGTACCTGTAACACAGACAAGATCGCGTAAACCAGTGGCACGCTGCCGTCCAAGATCAGCAACTCTGGGCCAGAGGCAGCAAATCCCAGCGTGTGCATCAGCCCAAGGTAAATTGACTTAAAAAACTCTAGTCCACAGGAGGAACCTGAAGTACGGATGCTGATGAGATGGGGGGTGGTTTAGGCAGATGCGATAGTGGTGTGAAGAGGCATTTGGATAAGTACATGGAATGTGCAGGGAAGGGATCACATCCAAGCAGAGGAGTTTAGTGAAGAAGGGTCCCGACCCGAAACGTCACACTCTTTCTCCAGAGATGCTGCCTGACCCATTGCGTTACTCCAGCACTTTGTGTCGATCTTCAGACTATCTCAGCATCATGCTTGGCATCGACATTGTGGGCCGAAGGTTCCTTTGCCGCACTGTTCTACGTCTATGTGACCTTTCATCTTAGAGTCTCAACAAAAGTAAGGGCCTAGGTTAGACCAGGAGATGGTGTAAAGTTTTGCCTAACCCCTTGCATTCCTGAAAGTGTTAATGATTTGTGCTAAATCGGACTTGGATGATTCAGTTTCCTGAAGTCAAGGACAAGGAGTTTCTCATTTATCACGGTATCGCTCTCTCTCAGATGCTCACTCTGCCTCCGGTTCCTCAATTATCATTTCCTGAATGTTTTGCAACCATTTCCTATTCTCTGCACTGGCACTGAACACAGATCTCTTGGAGCCAGAGAAGGGGGGGGGGGGGGGGGGGGGGGGGGGGAAGAGGGGGTGCCAATAGAAGGATCAGGGAAAGCAGTGACTGGAGTGGGAGTGGGAGTGGGAGTGAGCGGTAGAGGAGGTGTAGATTGGAGAGCAGCTTTGTAGCCTGACCTCCTGCTGCTCAGTCTTAGAAATTCGGCAGCAGGGGTCTCACAGAAGAGGAATTTATTTCCACAGTGGCGAATCCGTGGAATTCAAAGGTTCAAAGGTATTTTATTGTCACATGTATCAATTAAGGTACATTGAAACAGGCACGGAAATCGCTATCAAAAAAGGGGGGGACGGGACCGGGAGGGGGGGACACACAATTACCGTTCTGTGGGCCCTGTGAACGGTAATTACAGCTCAATACCGCTAAATGCAGCTCAACTCTGCCTGTCTCGCCGGGTTAACCTGCAGCCCTGCCTGGACTGACGGAATACCACAGTCCGGAGCCATGGAGCTAGCGCTGCTTCTCTGCGCTAGCTGTAAACCTGGGCCATATTTCCCATAAGTCCAGGCAGGGCTGTAGGTTAACCCGGCGGGAGAGGCAGAGTTGAGCTGGGTTTAGCGCTGCTTCTCTGCGCTGGCTGTGGGCCTGGGGGCACCGCTCCCATCGGACTCCCGACCTCTCTGGCCACCCCCAGGCGTGGGGGGGGGAGGGGGGGGGGAAAGGGGGGCACTCAGGTGGGGACAGCAATGATCCAGTGGCGGTTCGGCAGCGATTGCAGCGCTGGAGACTGGGATCGATCCTGGCTGCAGATGAGGCGCAGGTCTGTGTCCAGGGCTGCCATTGTGACCCTATGACCTGGGCACATCTCCCTCCTCCAATCATCGCGCTTTATCCTCAGTCCCACCCCCCCTTAGTTCCACCTCTGACCGACACCTCCCTCCTCCAATCATCGCGTTGAATCATCATGTCCCGCCCCCATTGCCTGCTGACCGACGTCTCTCTCATCCAATCGGCGCCCTCGATCAGCAGTCCCACCCCCACTGACTCGCGGAAAACGGAGATTTTACCGAGGTTTAAAATCCGGATTACAAAGAATGGGGGGGAATCGTCCCCCACCTCTCAAAACAGAGGGGGAGGGGGGGCGTGTGTCCCCTGCCCCCCCACCCCGCCGGGATTTCCGCCCCTGCATTGAAATTTGATTCATTGCCACAGATGGTTGTAGAGGCCATGGGCGGAGATTGATAGATTCTTGATTAGTAAAGGTGTCAGGGGTTTGGGGAGAAGGCAGGAGAATTGAGAGGTAAAGATGGATCAGCCACGATTGAATGGCAGAGTAGACTTGATGGGCCGAGTGGCCCATTTCTTCTCCTAAAACTTATGACAGTGGAACTACGCCTGGCGTGTCCTCTGCTTGGGGACAGCTGAGGTATGAGGGGGACACCGAGGCTTCATGCGGTTACGCTGCACCTGGATGTGTATCTGACCCATCAGGCACTGAGATACAAGAGACTCAGTATCTCACTCATCAGTGCAAAGCTAGTTAGAGAGTTCTAACCTAAAGGGGAGCCTGCACAGACCTGGTGCTTCTCACGGGTAAGAGTCCAGCACAAGGACCTACTGCCCTTCATTGTCTCAGAAGCAGCAGAACGAGGGTTCAACAGCGAGACATGAACAAGCAGTCAAATGCGAGAGTTAGTGTGAGATGGAGATGAAGAGATCAACACTCACGGAGAGAGGGAAACAGAGAGGAGCGAGAGAGAAACAGAGAGGGCAAGCGAGAAGGAGTCAAGACGGGGAGCGGGGGTGTGAGAGGGAGACAGAGAGAAAGAGGGTAAGGCAGACTGTGAGGGGATACAAGAGAGACAGGGTGAGGGAGAGGAGGCGAGACAGCAAAGAGGAGCGAGGAGTGGTAAAGGAGATGGGGGGGGGGGGGAGAGAGAGAGAGAGAGAGAGAGAGAGAGAGAGAGAGAGAGAGAGAGAGAGAGAGAGAGAGAGAGAGAGAGAGAGAGAGAGAGAGAGAGAGAGAGAGAGAGAGAGAGAGAGAGAGAGAGAGAGAGAGAGAGAGAGAGAGAGAGAGAGAGAGAGAGAGAGAGAGAGAGAGAGAGAGAGAGAGAGAGAGAGAGAGAGAGAGAGAGAGAGAGAGAGAGAGAGAGAGAGAGAGAGAGAGAGAGAGAGAGAGAGAGAGAGAGAGAGAGAGAGAGAGAGAGAATGAACGAGATAATGGGGCAGAGAAAGATGGAGAAAGGGAGAGAGGGAAAAGAGCAAGAGAAAGAGGGAGACGGGAGGGTGAGGGAGAGAGGGGGCAGAGCCCACATTGATCATGTTTATACAGACTGCTGTTCTATTGGATTGCTCTCCCCTGCGGTCACAAGGCTCTGCCTCATTACAGGCAGCAGAGCTCTTACAGGAAGTGTAAGACCAAAAAAAAAGTCCTGCAAGCGATTTCTGCTAAAGCTCCACCAAGAGTTTCATTTGCAAGCTTGGGTTTCTCACGGCATACAAGTCTTGCTGCTGAGCTTCCTCCCTGACTCACTCTCTCTGACTCACAATCATAACTTCTGAAGACTGTACTGGTGCCTAAGGCCCCAGAAATATCCTGGATCTCAGGATAATCCTCCCAATTGCAAACTGAGTCAGAATACTTTGTCAACACACTCATCAGTCATTCCTGGAAGTGGACTACACGCCATCTCCAATCTGAGTCACCCTTCTTTCTACCTGTTCAATACCCGGGCAACACAGAGTCAGAGCCAGAGGGAGCACGAGTTCACAGTTCACCTGCACCAATGAATCATGTTGGCATTACTCCACTCGTGGCGACTTCTGCATTTTTGATTCATTTATATCGAGTACATTGTCCCACAGACCAAATGTCAACAGCTACGCACAAACCCGTGCCTCTTAAAATGATGACGTATGCAGATTAAATGCAGCGAACCCATGGCCTGGTTTAGCTAAGGTATGTGAAATAGAGGAGTGCACTCATTACAGGAGCCAGCCATGAGGCTCGATCTCTGTGCGTTTGACCAGGCTCTTGGTTCTTCTGGAGGTAGACAAACATGCTGGAGAAACTCAGCGGGTAAAGTGGAGGAAGCGGTGGTACCTGCCTGGTTATGCTGGCTGTTTGGATTTGCCTCTAAGACCGTAATGGAAGGGGTGCAGGTTGGGATCATGGATGGAGACAGTGTATGTGACCAGGCACATTGGGCGTGGGATCACTGCCAACAGTTTGAAAATTAGCTGGGTAACCTGGTCTCCAAGATCCGATTGAGGGTATTGGATTTTTCGCTGAGTGGGATTTTTGTGCTTTCATTGGAGAGTTAAGGATTGACAAGAAGATGTTTTCTCCAAGGTGCAAACAAGACTGTGTTAATCAAGGTCATAACAGTTATTTTCTTTATAATTTGGACGGAATAACAGACTAATCCCATGCCTGTTATTTTTTTTTTGCTTAATGTCAAGGGAAAATTAAATCCGAGTATTGTCTACAAATGCTTGCATGCACGAGATTACAGTTATTACACAAAGCTATCAAACTATAACCCTTCACTTCCTGGAGGTCACCCACATTCCCACAGCGTGTACTGACTTCAAAGACGGTAAAATGGTTTGATTTTCTCGATAATGAAAGGTGACAATTTATTTCAGGGTATCGGAGTACGTTAGAACAAGCAACGCCTCATCGGTCTGATGTGTGTGCGTATGCAATGCTGCACAATCAGACTTCCTATCTCTCGACCACTTCCCAATGCAAAAGTCTGTAGTTTCCAGGCTTTTATTCTTTCATCAGATACTGTGGTTCAAATCAAATATGCTCATTTAACATGACAACATTGGACTACTAAGACAAAGTGTAATAAAACCAGCAAAACACCACTATATTTTTTTCAATGTTAATAACAGATGTATTTCTATGGAGTCACAAGAAATGGCAGACGCCAAATGAAGGTAACAATATCAAAATAGGAGAGACACAACTTCACAATGAGCCAGAATCTGAATTTACAACATGTTTCAGGAAAAGCCTGTGAATATTGAGATCGATTAATGCTTTTCAGACTAAGGTTGATAAATGTAATTTGGTCTGCGGTATCAAGATAAGTAAATATGATAGACACAAGGAACTGCAGATGCTGGTTTACAAAATAAGACACAAAGCTCTGGAGTAATTCAGTGGGTCAGGCAATGTCTCTGCTGCCTAATCCCCCGAGTTACTCCAGCACTTTGCGCCTTTAAAAAAAAATATAAGTACATAAAGTTTAGGTTGCAGACCAACCATGGTTTGAGTGCATGGGTGGACTCCTCCAGGACTGCTTCCTCTTTTTCCTAAACTCCTCTCGATCCTGGAGCCTCTTGTGCTCCTGTCCCATGTCCCGTCTCCCCCCCTCCCCCTCCCCCCAACACACACCTCCCTCCCATTAACTCTCTATATAATTCCAGGCCACAGTCTATTTCTCCTCCTCATACCCCAACTTCATTCTTCCACAACTTGCTATTAAATGTTCTGTGCAGTGGGACCCATCGCAGCAATACATCTGGTGACGTAGCGTCAATGGAGTTAATGATAGATCATGTTTCAGCTCTGGATCCTTCATCTGACTGTGTACTGTGTGTCGTGGGCCTTTGGGGTGGGTAAGACAACTAGAAAAGATTCCAACATCTGTCGTTCCTGGTGTCTTCTTTTTGAAAATAGTTTCCATTAATCCCACCATTATTTCAAACGTCTGACTGAGGTTAAATCTACCACCATTAAAAAAAAATCAAGGGAGTACTGTGCAATCCTACCTGGTTGGCATTTGCTGCAGCACACATTCATATATTTATTGAAATATTCTGTCGTTTCAATCAGGCAGTCGGATGCACTTTTCCTTTGGGGAAGATAATCCTGTACAAACACAAACACAGGTACAAATACAGACACGGTGATTAAATGTGTATACACAGGGCATCGCAGAAACACAATTCCATATATATATGTTATGTTAAAATGCCTTTTAAGTTGTGGGAAGAGAGAATATACTTGTTCTGTAGCTGGTAAGTATGAACACTCCAATCAAACATTCCTGACTCTTGTTTTCTCCAATCCCAGGAAAATGCCCTTTTACTTCCAACTGGCCTTTCACTCGGGGGCTGACTTGTTGATATTTCTCCGCAGCCTCCTCTGTCCCAGAAAGAGAAGTTACGTTACACGAATCAATGTTTCCCAGAAATAAAACTGCCCCAGCTCTGGCAACATCCTCACAAACAGGGGTGTGGAGTTGGTGCCAGAGTCGGGTGTTTTGGGTATCGACTCCACAGCCCTGCTCACAAACGCTATCAATGCTCTGCCTCCCATCCCATCCGCTGCTCACCTTCCCAGCTCCATGTTCCAAAGTTGCCCAGAGACACCCACCTCAACTCTGCAGCCTCTGTACCCTTCACATCTTTGCTAAATAGGATGAGGGGCTGAGGGGATGTCATCTAGCGGTGTAGAAAATCATGACAGCAACTGATAGAGTGAATGCACAGAATATTTTTCCCCCAAAGGTAGGGGAATCATTAACTGGAGGGCATTGGTTAAAGTGAGGAGAAAGATTGAATGATACAAGAGACACCGTTTTCACACAGTCGATGGTTGGTCTACGGAAAGAGCTACTGGAGTAAGTATGGATAAGAAGGAACTGCAGATGCTGGTTTAAACCGAAGATAGACACAAAAATGCTGGAGTAACTCAGCGGGACAGGCAGCATCTGTGGAGTGAAGGAATGGGTGACGTTTCAGGAAGTAGTTGAGTCAGGTTCAGTAACAGTATTTAAAAGATATTTGGATAGGTACATGAAGAAGAAAGATTTAGAGGTTCCTGGGCCAAACATGGACAAATAGGACTAGCTTTAGAAGGAGCATTTTGGTTGGCGTGAACGATTTGAGCCAAAGGGTTTATTTCTGTTCTTTATGACTCAATATGACTAATACAAGGATAGGTCGTTTTTAAAAATAATTACTGCCCACCTCGAAAATATGCCTGAATACTTACATTTCCAATTCACTGAATGGTTAAAACTTACTCCTATTTGTCCAAATACCACTTTTTTATTCCTCAGTTCAAACAATCTGGCCTCAGTTATTGACTCCACCAATCTAGCGTTAATCCTCACACCTGTAACCATTGAATAAATAATACAACTGTTCCCGTCATTCTGGAGGTCAAAAAGCAAATATGATGCCAAATGACAAACGACAAGGTCTGCTGTAACTTTAAAACTTGTTGAAACTTCTACACTCAACCTAATCCCCACATCTAGGAAGAGAATGGGTCAGGGACCTCAGACCATAACCTCAGACCATAACCATGACCACCTTCAAGAAAGGAGTCAGATCATTGTAGTATTGATAAATCATTTACATATTGGGAAAGAATAGGAATTAAAACGTTCTGAGACATGTATGAAAATGGAAATTTCTTATCATTCCAACAACTACAACTTAAATACAACCTGAGAAGCAATCAATATTTTAAATATTTTCAAATTCGTGATTATTTGAAAAAATATACACAAGAATTAAAATTATTTTGTTGTACCCATACTTGTATCTGTGCAATGACATTAAAGTTGAATTGAATTGAATATCAAAATTTGTCTCCAGACTTATTAGACGAAGCAATGAATATAAAGGCAGATTCAACTAATTTAATATCATATTTGTATAATATTATCCTAAATATAGAAATACCATCATCTGATAGAATTAGAAGAGATTGGGAACAAGAACTAGCTATAAAAATCTCGAAAGAGAGTTGGGATAAACACTTGCTATATGTGCACAAATGCTCGATCAATGCAAGACATATTTTAATCCAATTTAAAACTTTACATAGACTATATTATTCAAAAACTAAAATAAGTAATTTTTTTCCAAATGTCTCCCCAATTCGTGATAAATGTCTATCCCAAGAAGCAAGCACAGCACATTCCTTTGTTTTTTTGCATAAAAGTCCAATAATTCTGGAATGAAATCTTTGAAATGTTTACAAAATTATTCAAAATAAAATCGAAACCGAATGCAGAATTGATTATTTTTGGAACAATGGAAGCCAGCTTTGAGCTGACTTCGTTCCAAAAGAGCTTCCTTAATTATGGCTTAATAATGGCAAAAAAAAACGTATACTTAAATTTGGAAAACGGTCCCACACCAACGATAAAAATGTGGATTTTAAATGTGTCTGAAACGTTACACCTAGAAGATGTGAGATTCCTCCTAGCAGGCAAATCAGACCATTTCCAAAAGATTTGGTCTCCATTTATCGACTTATTACAAGCATAGAAACATAGAAACATAGAAATTAGGTGCAGGAGTAGGCCATTCAGCCCTTCGAGCCTGCACCGCCATTCAATATGATCATGCACCCATAGGGTGCAACACAACTCTGAAAAAAAATGGTATCAGGACCTGGTGAGGGGTGTGTAAAGATGCAAAGGAGGTACATCCCTTTTATCTTGTTTATTTTACTTTCTCATATTTTCTGTCTTCTATTTTTTTTTCTTACATTTCCTTTGTTTTTCTTTTTTAGTCTTTCTTGTGTCTCACGCTTCTAAGGGCTCTTCCGGATCACTCTCTCACGCACTTACTATCCTATCTAACTCTCTCTTCTTCTTCTTCTTAAAGTATAAAATAAGAAGTGGTACAGGAAATGTATGATGTTATTTTTGGCTTATATCATTGTAATGTATATTGCTTCTAATAAAGAAAGGAGTCAGATCAGAGTAGCGATTAGCCTCCATGCTCAGTGTAGTCTTCCTACTGAGTGCCGCAGGGAAACCCATCGCATGGCTCCTCCTCAACTACCTCCTCCCAGCGGCCAAAGAGTTACCTCTGGATTGCAGTTTGGAGGCTAATCATCCCAGCAGCCACGATTAACGTAACTTTCATCTCAACAGAAATGTAGGAAGTAGTACTAATCATTGCACAAGGCCAATTTGACAAAGATCCTTCATCAACAGCGATTATGGAGTTCAATTTTGCTTGTCCACAGATATTCATTTCCAAGTGAATAATTATCTTAACAATCCGGTAGACAAAATTGCTGGAGAAACTCAGCGGGTGCAGCAGCATCTATGGAGCGAAGGAAAGAGGCAACGTTTCGGGCCGAAGGCCTTCTAAAAGTTTGAAGGCCTTGAAGAGTTTGAAGAAGTTCCCTCCTCCCTTCAATATCTCCTCTTAACAATCCGGTCCATAGGGGACCCAGCCTTGGTGTGGACTTGCGTTAAACATTGCCCCAATATATTTTCTTAATCTTTCTTGCCATAATGCTACACTTTATCTTCAATCATTGCCTTTTCTGTTGACAAAACAGTGCAGGTGTGCATATCGTTCCTTGTTACCAATTGGTGCTTAAGAAGGGTATCGACCTGAAAGCGTCACCAGTTCCTTTCCTCCAGAGATGCTGCCAGACCTGCTGAGTTACTCCAGCCTTTTGTGTCTGATTTTGGTTTAAACCAGCACGTGCGTTCCTCCCTACCAACGCAAGCCATTTAAGGGCCTGGTTGTCTAATTTAATTAATACATTTTATTTTTAAACCCGTTAGTCATCTTTTTGTAATATTAAAAATTCAAACATTTGAAAACCTAATTTTTAAACTTTTTCGAGACACCCTCACAAAAATTACTGCTTCCAATAAATTCAACACTAGAGTGAAGCTGATCTGCAGAACAAATAGGAAATTACTCAACATTTCTTGCCTCCAAAAAAAAAAAAAATCACCTTATATTCAACCATCAAGCTGTGGTAAGCATTTCATATTTGCAATGCACGTTCAGATGCTGAGCTCCAAATCACTTGGCTTATTCAATGAAGCACAAGAGGATGTGCCTTTTACTCCAATGGGCAAAATCAGGACTAGACTCCCATATCAGACATTCCATTCCAAACTGGAGATGACCAATTTGTCAGTACGTCCCTGACAAAGGGTAACAATCCCACTGACACGTGGGTATACGTGACAATAAACTAAACTCAAGAACCACTCAAGATGGAAAAGAAGCCCGCAGAATGGCATTGAGACCCTCAAATCCTCTCATCCGGAGCACAAAGCTGCCCTGCAAGGATAAGTCGGTACACCACTTCACAACCTAACCCTTGGCCATCTGTTCAGCACTGCTTTTCCCACCCGTGATTGAGTCAATGAGCCCCAAATTGGCCTATTTGGATACTTCGTAACAGGGATGAAAACCTAATTTGAGGAAGGACATTCTTGCTATTGAGGGAGTGCGGCGTAGGTTTACAAGGTTAATTCCCGGGATGGCGGGACTGTCAAATGCTGAGAGAATGGAGCAGCTGGGCTTGTACACTCTGGAGTTTAGAACGATGAGAGGGGATCTTATTGAAACATATAAGATTGTTAAGGGTTTGGACACACTAGAGGCAGGAAACATGTTCCCGATGTTAGGGGAGTCCAGAACCAGGGGCCACAGTTTAAGAATAAGGAGTAAGCCATTTAGAACGGAGACGAGGAAACACTTTTTCTCACAGAGAGTGGTGAGTCTGTGGAATTCTCTGCCTCAGAGAGTGGTGGAGGCAGGTTCTCTGGATGCTTTCAAGGGAGAGCTAGATAGGGCTCTTAAAGATAGCGGAGTCAGGGGATATGGGGAGAAGGCAGGAACGGGGTACTGATTGGGGATGATCAGCCATATTCACATTGAATGGCGGTGCTGGCTCGAAGGGCCAAATGGCCTACTCCTGCACCTATGGTCTATAAAACATGTCATTGTCAACTCCAAAGGAGAGAAGACTTCTGTAGTGCTTTGGATGAAGGAATTGTTTAATACCAAAGATAAATTATAATAATAAATAATGGTGGCAGAACTTGCAGACAAGTGGCAAGGGAAGGAAAAACTATAGCAAATGGAATTCAATATTAGGAAGCAGATTATCTACTTTAGATCCTCGCATACTTTCTTAATTTTAGCTTTTAGATATACAGCATTGAAACAGACACATCAGCCTACCAACCAGCAATCACCCACATGCTAGGGACAATTTTACAGAAGTTATACTCTCACATCATACACGTCATTTGAATAGGTGATGTTTAAGAGGTGACGAATAGGAGGCTGTCATATGAGGAAAGATTGAAAAGAGGAATTAGAATAAAGGGGAGGCCATTTACGACTGAGGTGAGAAAAAACGTTTTCTCCCAGAGAGTTGTGAATTTGTGGAACTCCCTGCCACAGAGGGCAGTGGAGGCCAAGTCACTGGATGGATTTAAGAGAGAGTTAGATAGAGCTCTAGGGGTTAGTGGAATCAAGGGATATGGGGAGAAGGCAGGCACGGGTTATTGATTGGGGACGATCAGCCATGATCACAATGAATGGCGGTGCTGGCTTGAAGGGCCAAATGGCCTCCTCCTGCACCTATTTTCTATGTCTATGCCTATGTAAAGCACCATTTACAGAAGCCAATTAACCTAAAACCAGCCCGTCTTTGGAATGTGGGAGGAAACCGGAGCACCCGGAGAAAACCCACGTGGCCACAGGGAGAAGGTGCAAACTCCATACAGGCAGCACTTGCAGTCAGGATCAAACGCAGTCTCTGGTGTTGTAAGGCAGCAACCTCACCGCTGCACCAATGGAAAGGGACTTTTGAGGAGCAAAAGCATTTGGTTGAAACTGTATAAAATCTCTGACAAACAAGGCAAAAAGTGCTGGCGTATCTCAGCGGGTCAGACAGCGTCTCTGGAGAACATATCATGATTTTCCGTAATGCGAAGCCCTGTCACCGGCGCATGTGTTCAGAACCGGGAATTGAAAAAATGATTGTGTTTATTTATTTACTTTTTCAGATAAATTCTGTATCTGCCTCCTCCAGCACACCTGGTGGGATGTTCCAGGTATCCACCACCTTCTGTGTAAAAAAATCTTGCCCTGCACATCACCTTTAAACTTTGCCTCTCTCACCTTAAAGGTATGCTAGTCTTTGATATTTCCACCCTAGGAAAAGGTTCTGACTGTATAATTCTCTATAATTTTACCAGGTCTCCCTTCAACCTCCTCTGTTCCAGAGAAAATAATCCAAGTTTGTCCAACCTCTCCATGTAGCTAATACCCTCTAGTCCAGATAGTATTCTGGTAAACCCACTTCAAGGTCTCCACATCCTTCCTGTATTGGGACAACCAGAAATGCACAAAATACTTAAATCGTGGTCTAACCAAAGTTTTATAAAGCTGCATCATGGCTTCCTGACCCCAAGTGCTCAATGCCCCGACTGAAGAAGGCACTTTACCACTCAATCTACTTGTGTTGCCATTTTCAGGAAGCAATGGACTTGCACCCCAAGATCCCTCTGTGCATCTCTGAAAAAAGGATCACAACCCAAAACGTCACCTATTCATTTTCTCCAGAGATGCTGCCTGACCCGTCGAGTTATTTCAGCTTTTGTGCCTACCCCTGAATACATCAATATTTTTTAAGAGTCTTGCCATTAACTGTATATTGTCCTCTTACATTTGGCCTCCCAAAGTGCCAACTTCACACATGCTTGGATTAAATCCATCTGCCATGTTTCCACTGTTATCTGTAACTGATCTATATCTGGCTGGATTCATTGACAGCCTTCCTCACAGTCTATAACACCACCAATGTTGGTGTAATCTGCAAACTTAAATCCCTGTCCCACGATACGAGTTCATTCCAAGAGCTCTCCCGTGTTTAAAAAAAAATTAAACTCGTGGTAAGCACGGAGAATGAACGTAGCGGGTACGTCAGAACTCGGGGACGTCTCTTAGTGGCTCGTAACGTTAGCGGCAGGTACTCGGGAAGACTCGCTAACGGCGGGTAAGCTCAGGAAGACTCGTGAAGATTTTTCAACGTGTTTAAAAATGTCCACGAGAGCCCCGACTACCGTGGGACAGGGACAAGTGGCCATTAAGGGAGAGACACACAGAGACCGGGAGAATGAGAAAAATGAGAGGGATTCTCCTCCTTGCCCTCGAAGCTTTGACTCTAACTGGTGTTCGGGTCAATGGCAAGTAATGACCAATCTGTTTGAAAGTGTTTTGCACAGCAGAAGAAAGGAAAATGCAAAAATAAATCCAAGAGCAGCTCTTTGTTGGTTCATAACCTTCATCTGGTTAAGGAACTCTGAGCAGAGACCCGGTGCAAGAGTCTAAAAGCAAGGATTGGATCATTAACGAACATAAATCGGCTGGCAGATCACAACTAAACATTGAGCTTGGAACAATTCCCAGCACAAGTAAACAGGAAATGTAGCACAGAGAAAAGAGGCACTGAGAGGGCGCCACAGTGATTCCCAAGGCAGGACCGAACATGAGAGAGATTAAAACGCATCACTAATTTCCCTCTGGTGTACAGTGCTGTCCCTCTATGTGGCTTCCACAAGGATAGAAATGCCTGGCACACCCAACAGCAAGAATCTGAGCAGAACATTCCCCAGTTCCGATCGCTTGGTTAAACATCCTTCTACAATCCTGGGTGCTGCTGATATTTCACTGATCCGTTTCTAATTCCAATGGGTGCTGTCATTTAATTCCAAATCAAACCTGACTAACATGTGGCCAAACACTCTGTAAATATGGCATTCAACCAGACAGGAATTATATGCAAAGATTGGGGGGGGGGGGGGGGTAAATCTAATAGTTACCTGAGGGTAACTTTTTCACACCCTGGGTGGTGTGTGTATGGAACGAGTTGCCCGAGGAGGCAGTTGCGGCAAGTACTGCCTCAATGTTTAAGAAACATTTGGACAGGTACATTGATAGGACGGGTTTAGAAGGGTATGGGCCAAACCCAGGCAGGTGGGACTAGTGTAGATGTAAAAACAAAGCTGTTTTTTGTTTTTTTATATCAAAACATTTATTCAATTATTAAAAAAATAATATTTACACTACAATAAAACAAGGCAGAACCCACCACCATAATACAATACAAACATATATCCTGAATTAGCTACTATACAACTATGTTAACATCCTTATTGAGGATACATTCAACACCCTGCGGAGCCCAGCGGTCCCGGAACTCCCTCAGGGTGCCCGTGGCCAGGGCGTATTCCCTCTCTAACCCCACCCGGGCATGGACGTAAACCCAGAAAAGGGGCAGGCAGTCGGCTCAGGTAGTGCCCACTACCACCTGGCGCCTTGACCCGCGGATGGCCAGCTTGGCCAGGCCCAACAGCAGCCTAACCAGGACATCTTCAGCCCCACCTAGATGAGACCTGTTGGCCGGTGCGGGCAAGTTGGTCTGAAGTGCCTGTTTCCACGCTGTATATGACTCTATAACTCTCAGACCTCAAATATCATCGCTATGTAATAAATCAGAAACCATTCCTTCACAATCCTCCCCCGGGTAATTCTGTCTTAAACCATTATAATTTCTCAAAATAAACAAGAGAAATCCAGATGCTAGAAATGTATAAGAAAAACAGGTCAAGCAGTATTTGTAACAAAATATTTGGAATCAATGGCCTGACACGGGAACTACATACTGTAACAGTAAAGATTCTGCATCTATCAACAGCAGATAATTGCAGTGAGCTGCTGACTCCACCTTGTGAATGTGCTAATTCCATGAGAGTTCAGCTCCTTTCTTACCCTGAGGGTTCAGGCTTTTTTTTTTTTTTAAGTGTCAGGTATAAACTTTATTCAGAAATAATAAATACATACAAAACAATAACCGTGCAAAAATTCGTCATACATTATTAGCGTCTATACATTCAATCGTGTCATACTCAGTCGTGTTAACACCTCCCCATACACAAAACGCCCTTATCACTCATGTGGCCCGGACTGGGGTGATATCCATTCCCTTGTTTGAGGGGTGTCCCCACTAGACTCAGTCCCTCAATGTCCAGCACAAGGTTTCCTGCTCCTCCTCCCCTGAAGAGGGTGATGCTTGCTGGAGGACAAGGCAATTATGCTGCTCCAAGCACCACAGTACAGAGACAGTGATTAGCATATTCAACTGTGAACCACTGTCCAATTTTGTCCCGATCCAAATTTCCAATTAGTTCTCATTGGCCAAGGATGTAGAAGAGGAATCGAGGATGTTTCACCCCTTTTGCTGCAACCTGGTTGAGGAACCCGCTTACAGAACCAGGCTGATGCAGATAAATCGCCACGGTAAGCCGTAGCATCTATAAATAGAAGCCCTTTTCTTACAGACCGTGGGTGTCATTAATAAGGCCAGCTCTTTTCTGCCATCTCACACTGTACCAATATAACCACAAAGAGAATATTTGCATAAGAAAAATTCCAGTGTAGTGCGGAGCGTCTTAAAACATCCTTCAATATTCTGTCCTCATCCACTCCCCCTCAGGGACCGGAAGGCATGGGGATGATAGGCTGTGACCATTTCTACATCTGGAGGCTTCTTACAGAACAGCAGTAGCCAGCGCGAGCGATATCTGGCACAACTAAACACCAGATACCTCTGCTAATTAACCTTAATCTAACACAGGTCCAGAAATGTAATATAACTCCAGCACACTGTAGCTAATGTTGGTCAGGATGCGCTACTGTTGGACTGTAGTAGATCAGGATGGTGGATAGACATAAAATGCTGGAGCAACTCAGCGGGATAGGCAGCATCTCTGGATAGAATGAATGGGCGAGACCCTTCTTCAGGTTGAGACCCTTCTTCAGGTCGAGACCTTTCTTCAGGCTGAGGAATGCTGCCTGTCCCGCTGAGTTACAGCACCCCAGCATTTTGTGTCTATCTTCGGCTTCAAGCAGCATCGGCAGTCCCTCCCTACACAGATCAGGACGGTAGTTCAACACCACCATCCAAAGAAGAATTAGTGATTAGAAGTAAGCGGTAGCCTTGCTGTTGAAACTCACACTCAGAATAAATGTCAAACAAGTAGGCAAGTAAGTAAGTAAATTTATTGGCCAAGTATTCACATACAAGGAATAAAACCCACAAATAAAACCAGCAAACAGCCTACTGGTTGTTGTACATGGGATAGGGGACAGTGCAGGCGGTGTATGGGCAAGGATCAGCATGGACAGTGTGGGGCGGGTGGGGCGGGGGGGGGGGGGACAGCAATGGTGCAGACAGCATCCACAAGGTACAGAGCAAATGGTCTACAAATCAAGAACTGCCACTTTTGACATAGAGGATAGGGTACACAAGTAATTGTATATGGAATTGGTCACAGGACAGATAGGTAGTATACAGGACAGGGTACAGGACAGGTGCAGCACAGATACAACCAAAGACCCTACAGCGAGCAAGATCGATCACTCGACGGAAAAGACGCAGTGCGGTCATGGGCAGATTCATGGGTAATTTTCGGCCCCATTTCCGTAACCGGCTTCCGTCTCCGCACCAAAGATCCCGTTATAGCGGAGCAAAGATACTAGTGCGGAGACGGAAGCCGGTTACGGAAACATCCTCATAAAAATAAAAGTTATTTGGTAAAAATCTTCTCCTCATTTTCAGAATTTTAATTCATTAACGCAAACTGTTCCCCCGCAACGTTGATTACACTGCGGGTCGGGTCAGGTAACGGAAATGGATGAAAAAAAGGCCGTTGCGTACTACACGCCAGCCCATTGCATTTAGTAGGAGTGGTCTATCTTGCTCCGCTATAGGATCTTTGGATACAACAAGGTTCAGTCCAAACAGTGAACAGACCAGGATAACGTTCAAACGGTGTAAAGGAAACAGTACAACAAAAACAGTGAACACAACAGTATAGAGTGCAAACAGTGTACACGACAGTGTACCACACAGTATACAGGATAGTGCCGTGCTCCACGTGTATATGGAGTGTGAGAGGCTGCAGTCCCCTGTACGAGTATCTGAAGGGGCTGCTCTTCAAGTTCTGGATGCATTTTAGTCCCACGATTCTGGTGTTTGGGCACAAGGCAGGAAGTAGGGAGGGTCGATGGGGAGGGCGGGATCTCCGTGTCGGTTTGCTCCTGGGCCTGGCCAAGACGGCCATTTGCGGGTCCAGGCAGCGGGTAGTCGATGGTCACACCAGAGTTGGCTGACTGCCCCTCTTCCGGGCCTATGTCCATGCTCACGTGTCCCTGGAGAGGGAACACACAGTATCCACGGGACTTCCGTGAACTCTGGTCGCCGTGGGGGGGGGGGGGGGGGGGTCGAGTGCATTGTAGATAAAGATGCCGCTATTGTATTATAATGATTGCCTGATGCATTGTGACTATTGAACGATGCTGTGCCTTCTGGTGCACTGTAATATGCAATTATTGAATAAAGCCCTTGGAAGAGGAGAGAAAAAAAGCCAGTGGCTCAGCGCTTCAACTCCCCCTCCCATTCCCAATCTGACCTTTCTGTCCTGGGCCTCCTCCATTGCCAGAGTGAGGCCCAGCGCAAATTGGAGGAACAGCACCTCATATTTCGCTTGGGTAGCTTACACCCCAGCAGTATGAACATTGACTTCTCTAACTTCAGATAGCCCTTGCTTCAGAAACATAGAAACATAGAAAATAGGTGCAGGAGGAGGCCATTCAGCCCTTCGAGCCAGCACCACCATTCATTGTGATCATGGCTGATCGTCCCCTATCAATAACCCGTGCCTGCCTTCTCCCCATATCCCTTGACTCCACTAGCCCCTAGAGCTCTATCTAACTCTCTCTTAAATCCATCCAGTGACTTGGCCTCCACTGGCCTCTGTGGCAGGGAATTCCATACAGTCACAACTCTCCGGGTGAAAACGTTTTTTCTCACCTCAGTCTTAAATGACCTCCCCTTTATTCTATTTGGTCCTGGACTCGCCCAACATTGGGAACATTATCTCTCTCCACCCCTTCCTCCTTCCTAGTTCTCCCATTAGTCTCACCATCTGCGACTACATTCTAGCCCTGTCCCACCCCCCCCCCCCCCCCCCCCCCCCACTCTCCTGACATCAGTCTGAAGGAGGGTCTCGACCCGAAACGTCGCCCATCCCTTCTCTCCTGAGACGCTGCCTGTCCCGCTGAGTTACTCCAGCATCTTGTGTCTACCTTCGATTTAAACCAGCATCTGCAGTTCCTCCCTACACAGTGTGCAGGGAACTGCACAACGCAACCAGTGTATTGCACCGGGTCCTGAACGCGCACAGTATTGGCAACACGAGAAACTGCAGATGCAGGGATAAAACACAAAGTGCTGGAGGAACTCCGCGGGTCAGACAGCCCGGACTCCAGCACGTTGGTCAAGATGCGATGTAGGAGTTACAGGGAATATGACACAGCGTGGGCACACCCCGGCCAACAGTACAGTTTGGTCTGGCCGCCGGAGACCTATTGTGCTTAAAACATTCCTTACAGCAATATCCTGCACGTAAAAGCAGATCTAATCCCAGCCCTTCCTTCAATCCCCTGACATTCGCCTTCAGCCTCTAACCGATTCCCTACATATGAGGAACAATCCAATTATATGGGGTTTTTAAAAAAAAAAAAAAAAAATTTTTAAGGGACTCTCCTTAACCGAATCAGAAACGGAATCCGTTCCCAGTCGCCCAGAGTTCAGAGGAAAGATTAATTCTTTAATTTGTTTTCTCTCTCGGCTGTTCTCTGCTACTCAATTCCCATTTACTCTCCACTCCTCCTCGGTACTTCTCTCATTATCTGATTCCACCTTCTCAATTTCTTGCCTGGTCCTGGATCCTCTACTTCAGATTCATCTGACGACCTCTGTCGAGAGCACACACTCACCTGTTGAGCCGCGACCCCGGGCACCGCCATCAGGAACAGGTACAGAAGGCGTTGGGACATCATTTCACCGCGGGGCAGAAGGGCAGCAGCCGCCGGACAGAGTGCTCGCAGGCGCAGGGAAACTGGCTGCCAGAGCCGCTGGAAGCGCGGAAATATTAACTGTGCTCGGAAACTCAACGTCAAATGACTCACTGGGGGGGTGTTGCCGACCATTGCACAACTTAAAAGGGCCCTGCATCAAAGGGAACTTCAAACCCAACACAACTATTCACTGGAGTTTAGGATGAGGGGGAGATACATATACAACTATTAAAGGACTGGACAAGCTAGATGCAGGAAAAATGTTCTTAATGTTGGGCGAGTCCAGAACCAGGGGCCACAGTCTTAGAATGAAGGGGAGGTCATTTAAGACTGAGGTGGGGAAAAAACGTTTTCACCCAGAGAGTTGTGAATTTGTGGAATTCCCTGCCACAGAGGGCAGTGGAGGCCAAGTCACTGGATGGATTTAAGAGAGAGTTAAATAGAGCTCTAGGGGCTAGTGGAGTCAAGGGATATGGGGAGAAGGCAGGCACGGGTTATTGATAGGGGACGATCAGCCATTATATTAATGATCTGGATGAGGGAATTGAATGCAACATCTCCAAATTTGCGGATGACATGAAGCTGGGGGGCAGTGTTAGCTGTGAGGAGGATGCTAGGAGGCTGCAAGGTGACTTGGATAGGCTGGGTGAGTGGGCAAATTCATAGCAGATGCAGTATAATGTGGATAAATGTGAGGTTATCCACTTTGGTGGCAAAAACATGAAAGTAGCCTATTATCTGAATGGTGGCCGATTAGGAAAAGGGGAGATGCAACACCCATCATTGAAAGTAGGCATGCATGTGCAGCAGGCAGTGAAGAAAGCGAATGGTATGTTGGCATTCATAGAAAAAGGATTTGAGTACAAGAGCAGGGAGGTTCTACTGCAGTTGTAGAGGGTCTTGGTGAGGCCACACCTGGAGTATTGCGTACAGTTTTGGTCTCCTAATCTGAGGAAAGACATTCTTGCCATAGAGGGAGTACAGAGAAGGTTCACCAGACTGATTCCTGGGATGGCAGGACTTCCATATGAAGAAAGACTGGATAGACTCGGCTTGTACTCGCTGGAATTTAGAAGATTGAGGGAGGATCTTATAGAGACTTACAAAATTCTTAAGGGGTTGGACTGGCTAGATGCAGGAAGATTCTTCACGATGTTGGGGAAGTCCAGAACAAGGGGTCATAGTTTAAGGATAAGGGGGATGTCTTTTAGGACCGATGAGAAAATCATTTTTCACACAGAGAATGAATCTGTGGAATTGTCTGCCACAGAAGGTAGTTGAGGCCAGTTCATTGGCTATATTTAAGAGGGAGTTAGATGTGGCCCTTGTGGCTAAAGGGATCGGGGGGTATGGAGAGAAGGCAGGTTCGGGGTACTGAGTTGGATGATTAGCCATGATCATATTGTGTGGCGGTGCAGGCTCGAAGGGCCGAATGGCCTACTCCTGCATCTATTTTCTATGTTTCTATGTTTCTATGATCACAATGAATGGCGGTGCTGGCTCAAAGGGCCGAATGGCCTCCTCCTGCACCTATTTTCTATGTTTCTGTGCTTAACTCGGAATCAGCCAGAGAAGCCCAGGGACATGCAATTGAACCCAGCCACACTCACATGATTCACCCAGTTCAACCCAGGGTCTCCCAGTGGCGCAGCTGGTAGAGTTCACAAGTTATGGGAGTAGAATTAGGCCATTTGGCCCATCGAGTCTACTCCGCCATTCAATCATAGCTGATCTAACTCTCCCCCTCCACCCCATTCTCCTGCCTTCTCCCCATAACCTTTGTCACCCGTTCTAGTCAAGAATTTATCTACCTCTGCTTTACAAAAAATCTACTGATGGCCTCCACAGCCCTCTGTGGCAATGAGTTCCACAGATTAACTACCCTCTGACTAAAGAAGTTCCTCCCCACCTCCTTCCTAAAAGAGCGCCCTTTAATTCTAAGACCTCTGGTCCTACATTCTCCCACCAGTGAAAACAAAATTTCCACATCCGTTCAATCTGTGCCTTTCATTATTCTGTAAGTTTCAATGAGGTCCCCCCACAACCTTCTAAACTCCAGTGAGTACAGGCCCAGTGCTGTTAATCCCTCATCATATGCTAATCCACTCATTCCTGGAAATTTAGAGCACATGGTATTGATGTGGATAGAGAACTGGTTGGCATGGCATACAGGAAGCAAACAGTAGGAATTAACGGGTCCTTTTCAAAATGGCAGGCAGTGACTAGTGGGATGCCACAAGGCTCGGTGCTGGGACCCCAGTTATTTACAATATATATTAACGATTTAGACGAAGGAATTAAATGTTATATCTCCAAGTTTGCGGATGACACAAAGCAGGATGGCAGTATGAGCTGCGAGGAGGATGCTATGAGGCTGCAGGCTGATTTGGATAGGTTGGGTGCATGGGCAGATGCATGGCAGATGCAGTATAATGTGGATAAATGTGAGGTTATCCACTGTGGTGGCAAGAACAAGAATCAAGATTATTATCTGAATGACAGATTATGAGAAGGGGAGGTGCAACAAGACCTGGGTGTGCTTGTACATCAGTCACTGAAAGTAAGCATGCAGGTACAGCAGGCAATGAAGAAAGCAAATGGGATGTTGGCCTTCATAGCGAGAGGATTTGAGTATAGGAACAAGGAGGTCCTACTGCAGTTGTACTGGGCCCTGGTGAGACTGCACCTGGAAAATTGTGTGCAGTTTTGGTCTCCTAGTTTGAGGAAGGACATTCTTGCTGTTGAGGGAGTGTAGCGTAGCCAGGTTAACTCCCGGGATGAAGGGGCAGACATATGATGAAAGAATGGATCGACTGGGCTTATATTCGCTGCAATTTAGAAGGATGAGAGGGGATCTTATAGAAACATATTAAATTATTAAGGGATTGGACAGGCTAGATGCAAGAAAAATATTCCTCATATCGGAGGAGTCCAGAACCAGGGGTCACAGTTTAAGAATAAGGTGTAGGATGGCTTTTCATCCAGGGAGTTGCGAATCTGTGGAATTCTCTGCCACAGAAGGCAGTGGAGGCCAATTCATTGGATGTTTTCAAGAGAGATTTAGATATAGCTCTTAGGGCTAACGGAATCAAGGGATATGGAAAAAAAGCAGGAACGGGGTATTGATTCGGGATGATCAGCCATGATCATATTGAACAACAGTGCTGGCTCGAAGGGCCGAATGGCCTACTCCTGCAGCTACTGTCTATGTTTCTACTGCAGTCCACCAGATTCTGACACGGTCTAACACAAACTGAACCACATTGACAAAGGGAATTTGAACCCACTCAGCAGATGCTAACTGTTGATGGGCATTTCACCCTGACTCAGGCAGATGTACCTGAGAAACAGAGCAGAAAACAGCCAATTATCAGCCCCCAATCTTCTACGGTTTCTCAAATCGCTAGCATAAGCTTTTGTTAATTACCAGTCTTGACATTTGATAGCATCAGACAGGACAGGTCTCGAGTGAGGTGTAAGTGTGGCAGGAAACCACTCAACCCCAATGACTGTAGATATATTAAAATGCTGAGGAAAACATTAGTTAAACATAGAACATAGAACAGTGCAGCACAGGAACAGGCATTTCTTAAACACCACTATAGTGTCTGCCTCCACCGCCACCCATGGCAGAGAGTTCCAGGCACCTACCATTCTCTGTGTTAAAACTTGCCCTGCACACCTTTAAACTTTGGCCCTCTCACCTTAAAGCTAGGCTCTCTTTTCTTTAGCATCTCCACCATGGGGCAAAAGGTTCCGTCTACCTACCCTATGCCTCATATCATTTTACATATTTTTTATCAGGTCTCCCCTTATCCTCCAATATTCTACAGAAAACAATCCAAGTTTGTTCAATTTCACGTAGTTAATTATCTTCTACACCAGGCATCGATCTGGTAACCTCTTCTGGACTCTCTCCAAAACCTTCACATCCTTCCTGTAAAGGGCGATCAAGAACTGTACACAATACTCCAAAGTCCGACAAAGCTACAACATGGCTTCCTCACCCATATACTCAATGCCCCGACCAATGAAGGCAAGTACATCGTACAACCTCTTTCTCACTCTGTCTACTTAGTTTAGTTTAGAGATACAGCGCGGCCCACCAGATCCGCGTCGACCAGCGATCCCCGCACATTAACACATTACCCTACACACACTAATGACAATTTTACATTTACACCGAGCCAATTAACCTACAAACCTGTACGTCTTTGGAGTCTGGAAACCGAAGATCTTGGAGAAAACGCACGCAAGTCACGGGGAGAAGGTACAAACTCCGTACAGATGGCACCCGTAGTCGGGATCGAACCCGGGTCTCCGGTGCTACAAGCACTGTAAGGCAGCAACTTTACCGCTGCACCACCGGGTTGTCACCTTCAGGGAGCTATGGACATGGACTCCAATGTACATTCATGCTACTAAGGGTCTTGCTATTAACAGCAGTGATGTTGTCAACATTGACAAATGGTCGGCTAAATAAAAGATTGCGGACTCTTCACCACCCATGTGTTAGAGTCACTTGTCAGTCACAAGTGATGGCAAGACTGGACTGAATAGGCTATTGCAGAATGGAGTCAAGGATGCCCATGTCATGAACAACATGGCAACTGTGGAGGTCTTCAAAGTGGTCCTTCCAATGGGCATGGATTTCCACACTTTGACAACTTCTCCTTTGCTCTCAGGTCTCAGTGGGCTGGAGTCATGAGTACATGTTTTCGATGGCCTTGTCAGCTCTGCAGATTCAGCACATGCTCCAAGTTGCTGGGACCTCTTGCACTCTTTCCTCCCATCATCTGTTCTCGGGGATTCCTATTGATGCACTCGTCAGCTTCTTCTCACTTACTACAACCACCTGTGTTTCATAGAAACATAGAACATAGAAAAATAGGTGCAGAAGCAGGCCATTTCGGCCCTTCGGGCCAGCACCACCATTCAATATGATCATGGCTGATCATCTACAATTAGTCCCCTTTTTTCCTGTTTTCCCCCACATCCCTTGACTCCTTTAACCCTAAGAGCTAAATCTCCCTCAATTTTTAAATTCTCACTTTAAAAAAAAAATACACACCCAACCCCCACCCCTGCCCATTAAACCCCCTTCAATTCTCCCCCTCTCTTTCTGCAACTTCCTCGAACTCTGAAGCCATTCAACATTTCTGCGTCTGACCTCCTGTTTACGATTGTCTACTTTAATCTTTCAACCATAGTCACAAATGCCTTCAGTCATTTGGAATTCCCCCCCATAAAATATTCTGCTTTATCTCTCTCTCTCTTTCTCTTTGAAGACATCCATCCCTACGTATCTGTTTATCTAACAAAGCAATGGTGCACCTGACCTAATATCTTTGGTAACTCTGTGTCAAGTTTAGTTTGCGAAGCTATTTGGGACATTTGGTACATTAAAGGCATAATATAAAAACAAGTTTTTTGTTGCTGCTGATGATACTGATGAGGAGGAGATTTAACGTTTTCCTCACTCAGAACATCAGATATTCAAACTGGTGTTGTGTGCCCCCTACTGGATTTCTTTACTGTTTCAACTTGTGCAGAAACCAATAAAATTGAATATTTCCATTTACACATGCTGGGGTCTGAAGAATACATTTCTCTATAAGCAGAATTAGGCCATTTGGCCCATCAAGTCTATTCTGCCATGTCATGGCTGTTTGCCACAGGAGGCCATGGAGGCCAAGTCAATGGATATTTTAGTAGCAGAAAAAATAGGTTCTGGAGGTCTAGTCAATGGATATTTTATAGGCAGAAAAAAATAGATTCTTGATTAGTATGGGTGCCAAGGGTTACGGGGAGAACGCAGGAACACGGAGTTAGGAGGGAGAGATATCGGCCTTGATGGGCTGATTCGCCTAATTCTGCTCCTATCACTTATGAACCATCTCTCCCTCTCAACCCCATTCTCCTGTCTTCTCCCCATAACCCCTGACACGCGTACTAATCAAGAATCTTACAATCTCCATTTAAAAATATCCATTGTCTTGGATATCCACCAACCATCAGTCGCGAGAGTCACTAAAAATGAACACAAGGCCAGCGGAGGACTCCAGAAACACTTCAACAAAAGGGATAAACATTCAGACAAAAATGTCAGTGAAACATTTGTGATCTTCATAATCCAGCAGCAGCGAAACCAACCGATCACTTGAGATAGACAGGGTGAATGCACACAGACCTTTCCCCAGAGTAGGGGAGTCGAAAATTAGAGGGCATAGTTTTAAGGTGAGAGGGGAAAGATTTAATAGAAACCCGAAGGGCAACTTTTTAACACAGAGGGCGGTGGGTATACGGCACGAGCTACCAGAGGAAGCAGTTGAGGCAATATCAACATTTAAAAGGCATTTGGACAGGTACACAGACAGGAATGATTAGGGGGATAAACCCCAAATCTGAATTAATGAAGCAAGCTAAAATGGAGTATCTTGGTCAGCATGGAAGAGTTGGCCTGAAGAGCCTGTTTCCGTACTGTATAACTCTATGAATCTATAATACAAAGATAGGTTATTTACCTACCTTGGTCCCATGTCCCTCCAAACCTCCCCTAGAATCATAAAGGATGGAAACAGCCCAACTTGTCCATGTCAACCAAGAGGACAGATTGTTTGAATTGAGGAATGAGTGAAGAGCAACTTCCATTGCACTCACGGAAGTAAACCGTAGCATTTTAAATATTCGTAGATTAATAATTATTCAGGCATATTTCCGATGTACAACAATAATTGGTATGTAAATTTGATCTGCTTTGGGGAGTTTACCACAAGTGTTTAATTCAATGAAATGTAAATAGAGTGTAAAAACAAGACTGAAGATTCAATGGGTACACAAAAGGCTGGAGAAACTCAGCGGGTGCAGCAGCATCTAAGGAGCGAAGGAGATAGGTGACGTTTCGGGTCGAGACCCTTCTTCAGACTGGTCAGGGATCAGGGAAACAAGAGATATAGACGGTGATGTGGAGAGATAAAGAACAATGAATGAAAGATATGCAAAAAAGTATCGATGATAAAGGGAACTCAAGCCATTGTAAACTGTTTGTGGTGTGAAAATGAGAAGCTAGTGCGACTGGGGTGGGGGAGGGAGATAGAGATAGAGGGAATGCCAGGGCCCGAGGGCTGAGGGAGAGGTGGGAAGGGGAGGAGACAGACGGGTAGTTCTGCTATGATTCAATATTCACCTTCCTATGAAACCTCGTGTTGTAAACAAGTGCGTTACAAAAAGCAATTGTGTCAGTGGCAAAAAGGGATCGGGGCTAGAGACTTTCAGACTTGCAACAACAAGGTTATTTTCACCACAGGATTTTCAAAAGCAAAGGTCTTTTTAATAGTTGTAAGCTTATGTTTGTCATTGCAAGCTAAAAATATTCAAGGTTACCAACCCGATAATCCTTGAGTTTAAGAAATGGGTGACGTTTCGGGTCGAGACAAAGTTTGCAAGTTCTTTCTGTGACCGCGTGGGCATTCTCCAGGCACTCAGTTTTCTTCCCACAGATGTACAGATTTGTAGGTTAATTGGCTGTGGTAAATTGTGAAAATTGTCCCCCGTGTGTGGGATAGTGTTAGTGTATGGGGTGATCGCGGGTCTGAATGGGTTCGGTGGGCCAAACAGCCTGTTTCCGTGCTGAGAAGTCTCCAAAGTCTAGAAAAGTAAAGTCTAAAGCCACACAATTGAAGAGCTGATTCATAAAGATCAAAAACATTGTGATTTTTCTCTTTTATTACCACTATATTTACAATAGTGTGTGAGCACCGTTTGTGACTTTATTCCCCCTTTGGCAGTTGCCCGTCATTTGGAGTTTGCAATGGAGAAAATGTGGAGGAGATGCCTGGATTCGAGCATTACAGTTAGAAGGAGAGGCTGCATAGACTGGGTTTTCTTTCCCTGGAGCAGAGGAGGTTGTGGGGTGAACTGATAGAGGTATATAAAATGATGAGTTGCTTTCAGGAATGAAGGTACCAGTTTATGGTGACAGATAAAAGGATTTTGGGAGACCTGACGGAATTCTTTTCATATGGAATATGGAATGATTGGAGACAGATAGTCTTGTGATATTCAAACATCTAAACAAGTAATTCAATCACCAAGGCATGCATGGTGAGCTACAGACGTGACAGTAAATGGGATTAGTGCGCGTAGGTCCAAGGAGCAGCATGGGCGTGATGGGCCACACAGGCCTGTATTAGGGTGGGAGATTGCAACCTTCACCTGGTCCGCCCGGTTTGGACGAATGCAATCAACCTGGCGTGCACAATCATGTAAGATCAAATAGAACAAGTTGGCCGACAACTTTAGGCTGTGCACGCCACACGCAAGAAGATGAAGAAGAAGAAGGGCCTGCATTAGAGCTGCACACGAATGAACGTGTGACTCTAAATTGAATGAAGGTATTGACAACAGTGCTATCAAGTATACTGACCGATAAATCTTTCACAAAGCCCAGGTTGCATTTTGCCACGATGACTCGGCTCCTGACATCATCGCAGCCTTGGTGCAAACAGGAAGCAAACAGCTGGATTCCAGAGGCGATGAATGATGCCACAACCGTGATATTGGGAGATTATTTTTCTCTGCACTCATTAACTCGATTTTGGATCCTACGCAATAATAGTCTGTCCTCTTCAGGACGTTCGCTTTCTTTACTTTCACAGAAGATTGAAGTTAGCACCCCGAGTCGTGTTATGAAGCCTGGGTTCGCCTGATCTCCAGTATCTGGGCAGTAATGAATAACTGCTTGCAATTATTTCTTCACACTGAGGTGCTTCCTTTATCAACATGACAGATTCCACTATCTATGCAATCCCGTAACGTGACTAACGTCCTCCTCAGTTTACGAGTGTACCCTTGAGTAAATGGTAATTGTACTTAATCTGTGATTTTTCTGGATTATGATTAATCATTAAATTTAATCCACTGAACTGTAGGACTGAGAATGGAGAACTTCTTCAATTAATTTAACAAACTCCTCAAATGTTTTTTTTTTAATCATCTGTCTTAGCGCCTACTTATGTGGAAAAATGTACTCTTTCTTCTGCAATTTATGGAGCAAAAGAGTACCCAATGTTGTTTACAAATTCAACCCAGCTGAACAATGATAAGAATTTAAAGTGGTCAGCGTTATTTGACGATTTCATGAGAAAATGAGAAGTATAAAGGAATGAAATCTCAACAAATCAAAGCTTTTTCACATTTCCAAAGAAAATCTTTCGAAAGAAAATCACATTACTTCTGAAAATACTCTAGTTTGCCTTCACTCATTCTTGTCACCAATTGTGACAACAGCACCATTCAGGATTATGTTCAGACATTCAGCAAAAGGAAACTCATGATTAAGCAGTCAAACATTTGCTGCCAGGAACAAGACATTTTTTATTTGTGTAGGACAGCTCTTAGCATTTTGTCTTTATCTTCAGTGTAAACCAGCATCTGCAGGTCCTTCCTACACATTTTTTTATTTGTGCACTCGTCCACTAGGTGGCGTTGACAACAATAGAATCACAACCGGGTCTGAAGATGGGTTTTCGGCCCGAAACGTCGCCTGTTTCCTTGGCTCCATAGACGCTGCCGCACCCGCTGAGTTTCTCCAGCACTTTAGTCTACCACCGGTTCTGTACACGCAGCTTTGTTCCTTGCAGGTTGACCATGCTGCTTTGCACATTGACACAAGCCCCTACTAGCTGTTAGAGAGTCAACACTCACGTCAGGTGTATCACGCCTCATACTTTACACGCAGTTCGATCGAAACAAATTTCTCAAAGCTCCCCTGAAATCCAGTGTTCAAACACACAGCTGTAAAAGTCAGTCTGCGACATACAAAGAATGTCTGTAAAATATGCTTTTAAAATCTAACTCTAGAGAAACAATTATAAAAAACAGCCTCAGTGGCTGTGCACCCAAAGCCAGCAGCTCACCACCAAAATGTAGATGGTCCAGTGCTGATACCAGAGGTTCAGCATGAATACCAAGAGGGGTCTCACTCACCGTGCCAAGAGGCTTGGTGTGTATCAGGGGAGGGGGGTGCTCACAAGTGGACTGATGATGGGGGCTCACAGCAGATACTGGGACGGGCCACTGTAAAGACTGTCGATCTCAGCACAAGAATCAAAAAGCGTTCACGTCCAGAGGTGGCAGGGACGGTGTCTCATCTCCAGTACCAGGATCTCACAGCCAGCAATAAATTTCACCGTCTGCATGAAGACCCACGTAGGCAGCTGCGGACGGTCCAATACTCAGACCCACACCCGAGATTCTTCACTCTTTACGTGACGATGTTCACATTTAGTCTGATCAAATTGAGACGTTGGATTCTCCGCCTTGCGCTCCACAATAATGAGATCAGCACTGCAACCCAGATAGCTCATCAGCTGCCATTGTCCACCAGTGGTTTTTCAGTCAGTGGCCGTTGAACTTACTCCAGCTGTTTGTCCGCTGCAGGTACCGGGTCGTGGAAAACCTTCCCCGATTCCTCCACTGGGAAGGTGTGGGTCTCTGCTGTACTCTGAGACTTCATCGACTCCTGCTGAGGGAAGTGAATGTGCGAGTCCAGAGGTTTGGCAACGGGGTCTTTTTGATCGGGGCTGACACAGTCGCCGGTTTCCACTCCGACGTACACAGTGCGTGGGCTCATGATGTAGATGGAACCTGACGTTCAAACAGAAAAACAGATCAGATTAGATCTGGTTAGAACAGATGAGGGAGAGCTCACTTTGATTCTGGAGATCCATTCCCAGCAGAAACATCTATCATACAACATCCATGCTTTGGACAAAAGCAATGTTTGAGGCATTTATATCTTCATAAACAGGCAGGGACTAGAGGGAGTAAAACACTAGCAAAGTGCTGGAGAAGCTCAGCAGGTCAGGCAGCATCTGTGGAGAGAATGGACAGACGGCGTTTCGGGTCAGGTCCCTTCTTCAAACTAGAGGGAATAGAGGAATATGGACCACATGTGTTCACCCGACACCGGAGTTCCATCTTGCCGGCAAGAGGGCCTGAAGCATCGGGCTGCGACTGCGGAGGCCACAATAGGCCCGACTGTGGGTGAACAGAGGACGGGACTGGACTTTGCTGCCTTCCCCCACAGTGGGAACCATTGTGGGGGGATGTTTATGTTTATTGTTAAATTCTTTAATGTTGAGTCTTATCTTTATTTGTGTGCTGCAATGGCAAGTCAAATTTTACTGCACGGGAAAATGTGTATGTGATAATAAATGTCCTTTGTAATTGTAATTTGTAATTGTAATGTCCACACAGGCGGAGATTAGTTTGGAGTTGCATCATGGTTTTTACAGATTGGGTGAGCCGAAGGGCCTGTTCCTTTGCTGCATTGCTCTAAAATCTATGTAAGAGGAGATAAATGCAAGTGGAAAAGAAGTTGTGAAAAGATATTCCAGATTGGAAAGAAGAAGTCAAATCCATATTAAATGTAAGAAGCGAGTGATGACTGAGAAAAAATATTGTCTCAGGATTTGATGAGCAGGCTAGGTTGAAGGATGTGGAAAAAGTGGGGGGAGGGGGGGGGGGGGCGAGAGTTGAGGGATACTCTTCAATAAAAAGAGATGAGGTGAAGAGGGAAAAGGAATTTAGAAGGATGAGAGCGGATCTTATAGGAAATTATTAAGGGATTGGACAGGCTAGATGCAGGAAACATGTTCCCGATGTTGGGGGAGTCCAGAACCAGGGGCGCAGTTTAAGAATGTGAGGGATAAAGTGATTAAACCCAATTAAAGTAAGGAGTTTTAAAGAGAATCCGAACTGAGAGGGGCTGGAGAGAGGATTCTGACACAGCTGTGTCTGAAGGTTGCCAGACCCATCCTTGAGTCCTTGAATAAGAAGTAATAGCATTGTATAGCAGTAGAAGGGAGTGATGTAGAGAGATCTATATCAGTGGAAGGGAGTGATAGATGGGACCCTTGTCACTATAGCTTAGCTTTAGTACTGATATAGGAGAACTGAGAGGGTTCACTAGGAGGTGAGTAAAACTAGGGTAGGTCATGAGCAACTGAGCATGTTTAATAGAATAAATGAATATTACAACACACCCCTGGTCAAGAAACTGCTCATTACCATGAACATGTTTGAACATGCGATGTATGATATGGGAGGTGCGAGGGGATGTACGGTGGGATGTACCTACAGATTGTGCCACCTCAGACCCTGATTGGAGAAGGGTCCAGAGGGGAGGTTGAATGTAAAATTCTGTGTATAAAGGGGGATGACTTCTTTGGCTTCGGTGTGTCTCGATTTGGAGAGGCACCCGGGTCTGCAGAGTCGAGAGGAATAAAGAACTCTTGCTTCCAAGATTTAGTCTTTGAGCGGTTATTGTGAGCACAAAGCGTATCTCACAAATTGGGGGCTCGTCCGGGATCGCCACTCCGGCTGCTTGGTGGAGGCAAAGAAGGAGGGGAAGGTGCACCCTGCTGATTTCAGCAGTCTCCGATCTCCTTGCTTGCCATCAGCAGTTTGAGCGAGTGATATTCGGTGGGTAAGACTCGGGAAGCAAGAGGGGGTGTAAGGTAAATACGTACGGGACGGTCGAGCGATTCTTGTGCACAGGACCCAGGTAAGAAAAGCGACTATTAAGTATTGCCTGGGCGACCGGGGTCTGTCGGACGGGAATAGTCCGACGAGACGATGGGAAACCGGAACGGGAAAAGTAAGGGTCCGGGGAACCTGGATGGGAAACCGGAACGGGAAAAGTAAGGGTCCGGGGAACCTGGATGAGGCTCATACTGATATGGAGCCTAACATTCCGCCCGATAGTCCGTTGGGGCGAATGTTGGATGGGGGTGAAGGGAACACCCGGGGTAAGAGTAAAGAAACTATGATAAAGTTTTGTTACTTTGAGTGGCCAAAGGAGCCTATTCGAGGGAGCGCAGTGTGGTGGCCGCAGTTGGGTTCAAATGAGGACTGGGTGGGACAGGCGTTGAATGTTTTTGTGAATGAAAGACAAACGCCGAATTAAATAGAAAAGGAATATGCCAGATGCTGGAAACCCAATAATGGGACGTTTCCGTTAAAGACGGAAAGAGAGCAGGATGAACCTGACTGGCCACCAATTGGTGATGATCACCTACGGAGACTGCCCCCGCCATATGAATCCCAGCCCCCAAATATATCCCCATCAGCGCCGGCTGCATCCTGCCCAGGAGGTCCCACTAAGCCAGAGCGGATCGGCAGTAAACCTGTCCGCTCTTGTCTCAGAAGAGAAGATAATAGAGAATTACAGAAAGTAGAATGTGAAGGAGAGAGCCAGTCAGATAAGGAAGAGAAAATAAAAAGTGAGGACAAGGATGGGACGCGTTTTTTTTGTCCCAGGCAGTAGTCGGAGGACGCGATCTCAAACGAGGGCAGCGGAACAGAGATTAGACCGATCTGTTCAAATGAAGCCCCTCAGGGAGGTCCCGTTAGGGGGAAACGCCGGGGGGATGGGATTTGTAAATGTGCCTCTCACCAGTATGGAGGTGAGGAACTTTAAAAAGGAGATGAAAAGTTTATTGGAAGACCCCTTGGGACTGGCTGAACAAATAGATCAGTTCCTAGGGCCAAAAATGTTTTTTATGAAAAATATTGAGTTGTTTCAAACAATCTCATTGAAGTAAGAATGGAACTAATGTGATGTGTGTGTAAAAAACCGGTTTTGTATGAATGAGGAAGTTTGTATATGTGATAAGTTTGTTTGCTGTGGGCCACATGTTGTAAGGGTATGTGTGTGTGTTCCTTTAAGAAATTTGTAAGCAATGGGGGAGGTTATTGTAAGGTAACGGACAACGCTTTGTATCATCGCAACTTAAAAAGGGGAAGTTGGAAATGTAGGTTTGCTTGGCTTCTATAGATTTCTTTTCAGTAAAGTTAATTTGGAAAATTGTTAGTCGTATGTATTTAAACTAGGAATTGGAATTTGGAATTGTAGGGGGAATGGTTTGAACAAAATTAGAAATAAGTTAATTGCTGAACAACAAGCAGCTTCTATGGTTTGTTTAGATAAACATTCTAGTTGGAGAAGGGTAATAAATTAATGGGGCCCAGGGGAAAAAAAGGAGTTGGCAGACAATGATGTCAATAATGGGAAGTTTGTTACTTCAGAAGAAAGACAGATGGTCAGACAGGCAGGAGAAGGGGTTGCCGGCTGACGCGGGAGCTGCAGAGGTGGGAGCAGTAAAATATCCCATTACTGCGCCAGATTGGAGTAACCAAACAGGGGAAGGAAGAAACAGTATGAGAAATCTCAGGGAAATAATAATTAAGGGAATCAGAGAGGCCGTTCCCAAGGGACAAAATTTTGAACGGGCTTTTGAAAATCAGCAGAACAAGGACGAACCTCCGACAGTGTTCTTACAAAGGTTAAGGAGGAATGTCCAGCAGTATTCGGGGATAGACCCTGATACGGCCGCAGGTCAGCAGTTGTTAAAGGTTAATTTTGTAACAAAATCATGGCCAGATATTAGAAAGAAATTGGATTAGGTGAAAAACAAGTTAGAATCTCAGGGGTAGAAGGGAAAGTGATGACATTACCCGAAGTAGAAGGGGTGGTGGTAAAATATGAGAATCGGGAAACTACGGAAGATTTAATCTTGGTACCCCAGGCAGGGATAAATTTGATGGGGAGGGATTTACAAATCCAATTAGGAATGGGAACAGCCCCCGTAGGGGGACAGATAATAGTCCAATTGTATAAATTGACCACAGAGGACGAGGGAAGAATAGTCCCGCAGGTGTGGGCCAAGGAAGGAAACCGGGAGGGCTGCAGATCCCACCCTTGAAAATAGCTCTGAAAAAAGAAAGTGAGGCAGTACGGGTAAGGCAATATCCAATTTCTATGGAAAGGAAGGAGAGGACTTCAGCCAATTATAGAGAACTTACTAAAGGACGGTATATTAGAGAGTTGTATGTCCCCATATAACACCCCCGTACTCCCCGTAAGGAAGACCGACGGGACGTTCAGATTGGTCCAGGATCTCAGGGAATTAAATAAGGTAGTTAGAACGCGACACCCGGTAGTCCCGAACCCGTATTACCATAATGGGACGGATACCCCCGAATCACAAGTGGTTCAGTGTGGTAGATTAAAAGACGCTTTTTGGAGCTGTCCCCTGGCTGAAGAGAGCAGGGACCTTTTTGCGTTTGAATGGGAAAACCCAGAGACCCAAAGGAAACAGCAGTATCGGTGGACTGTGCTCCCTCAGGGATTTACGGAGTCCCCGAACCTGTTCGGGACAAATATTAGAACAAGTACTAGAGGACGTTCCGAGGACTGATGAGACACAGCTGTTGCAGTATGTGGACGACCTATTACTATCAGGGGAAGAAGAGGAGGCAGTTAGGGACGCAACAATAACCCTCCTGAACTCTCTGGGGGAAAAGGGGGGTTGAGAGTGTCTAAAAGTAAATTACAGTTTGTTTAGAACGAGAAGTTAAATATCTAGGACACCTGATAAGCGATGGGAAAAGGAGAATAAACCCGGAAAGGATAGCGGGAATTACCGGACTGCCAATGCCGAAGAATAAGAAGGAGATTAGGAAGTTTCTTGGACTGATTGGATATTGTAGATTATGGATAGATGACTATACCCGACAGGTTATGTTTCTATATGATAAATTAGGTGAAGAAAACGACAAAGTAAAGTGGGAATCCGGGGAACGAACACCAGTTTAGGAAACTAGAGAACAGTTTTATCACTGCCTTTACTGGCTCTCCCGTCTATTGACCAGCCATTCCATCTTTTTGTGAATGCAGAAAATGGAATTGCGCTGGGGAGTACTAACCCAAGAGAAAGGAGGGAAGCGGCAGCCCGTCGCGTTCCTCTCCAAACTCTTGGATCCAGTATCGCGGGGATGGCCAGTATGTATTCAAGCGGTAGCGGCAACAGCAGTGTTAGTGGAGGAAAGTAGGAAATTGACGTTTGGGGGAACTCTGGTGGTGTCCACTCCCCCACACGGTCCGGACGATACTAACTCAGAAGTCCAGTCGGTGGTTGACGTGATTCTAGAATCTTGAATTATGAGGTTATACTTATGGAAAAGAATGATTTGACCATAGTAACGGATAAAACCCTAAATCCCTCAGTTTTTGTACTCGGCAGGTGCTGAGCAGGAAGGGGGGAGTTACCAGAACATGATTGTAGTGAGATAATAGAACTTCAGACAAAGAGTAGGGAAGATTTAGAAGAACGACCGCTTGAGACAGGGGAAAGATGGTTTATTGATGGTTCTTCCCGATGCATAGACGGAAAAAGGTATAGTGGGTATGCTATAATAACCGGAGAAGGGTTTGAAAAGTGGAAGCATGCGGTGTCTGGTTGTGTAGTGTGTCAAAGGATGAATAAGAAGGTAATGAGAGCTGTCCCAGGGGGAGGACAACAATTGGCCATTAGACCCTTCCAGAGAATACAGGTGGACTTCACAGAACTACCAAAAGTACAGCAGTGGAAATATCTTCTGGTTATAGTGGATCACTTCACCAGGTGGGTAGAGGCATTTCCCACGATAAATGCCACTGCCCAGGCAGTCACTAAGATACTGCTGGAACAAATCATCCCACGATATGGAGTAATTGAATCCATAGATTCAGATCGAGGAACACATTTTGCTTCCAAGGTGCACCTATTAATTTGTCACGCCTTGGGAATAAACTGGAAGCTGCATACTCCATGGCACCCCCAGAGATCGGGGAGAGTGGAGCGGATGAATGCCACTCTAAAAATTCAGATAACTAAATTAATGGAGGAGACAGGGTTACCCTGGACTAAATGTCTACCAATTGCTTTACTGCGAATACGGACGGCACCACGAAAGGATATTGCGGTGTCTCCCTAATGAAATGTTGTTTGGATTGCCTTATTTTGGGAAGGTGGAAGGCACACCAACCTTTGAGGGAGGTGATGTGTTCTTGAGGAACTATTTACTGGCAGTGTCTCGTTCCCTTACAGAATTAAAAGCTAAAGGATTATTGGCTCAAAGCCCACCACTCGACTTTCCAATACATGCTGTAAAGGCCGGCGACTGGGTACTGGTCAAGAATTGGAAGGAGGAGAAACTCCAGCCCAGGTGGACCGGACCGTACCTAGTATTACTGACAACCGAGACAGCAATACAAACAAAAGAAAAAGGGTGAACTCACGCGATCCGGGTTAAAGGACCCGTCGATCACCCGTTCCTGATGAGGAGGAACAGTGGATGGTGAAGCCAGGAAGCAAACCCCTAACAGTAATTTTTTTAAAAGCATTGAATGTATAACTGACAGTATGAAAGGAGCAGTCGTGGTATTGTTTGCTTTGTATGTAATTGTGGGTAAAAGGTATTAATAATTGTGATAAATGTTATCATCCTATCCAATACAGAGGGCGGACAACCAGATCATTTACCTATCATTCCATGTGAACAAAGTATGCCATGACCGGAAGACTAGAACCGTTTTGTGAAGAGGGGGGAAAGGAGTATTTGATGGCAGGCAATAGGGGGTATATAGGGAAGGTTGGGCCCGTTACCTGCCCAAGGGGAGAGAGATGGGTTTGTGTACAGTTAGTTTTCCCTTCTCAGATCGTAAAATGGGCAATAGATAAGACGAGAGAGGAAGTAATAAAAGAGGTTACAGAAGTAGTAGTCACTAAGCCTCCCCCTCCCCCACCTACTCAGCCTCAAGTGCACCAGACACTGTACGAAGAGATAAAGAAGCAGATCGAGATCCCTGAAGGAGAAAAAAAAACCTGTTTGTGGACTTGGCCCTCCGGATAGCTGGAATCCTGAATGTGACTAACTGTTGGGTCTGCGGAGGACCACTGATGAGTTCACGTTGGCCGTGGAGGGGATCCATTGTTGAAGTATGGGACCTGATGGGGTGGAACCTGACAGGTGGACAAGACCGAGATCCCCAGGTATGGGTCCTGGCAGACGCTCCGGTCGGGACTGAGTGTATCGCTAGGCCCTGGGCAAAGGATGCCGTCCTAGTAGGCAGCAGCCCCTGCCAGCGCATCGTCACCCAGTGGCCAAATCAGTCCCGAGTGTGGTGGCCAGAGGAGCCTAAATGGTATCTAACTAAGAAATATGGGAAAAACTGCGGGGGCGCTGGAAATGCTGGCAAAGCAGCAGACGCAGATGAGAGCAGCGATATACCAGAACAGGTTAGCCCTAGATTACCTCCTGGCAGAAGAAGGAGGGGTATGCGGGAAATTCAACCTCTCTAATTGCTGTTTGAACATCGATGATAATGGACAGGCAGTGATGGACATATCAGAAGGAATCCGTAACTTGGCACATGTTCCAATACAAAAGTGGAATTCGATTATGGGAACCCAATGGTGGGATTCCATCCTCGGAGGAACATGGTGGAGAACGGTGGGACTCGTGTTTCTATGTGCAGTGGCTGGACTGATCTTTATCCCCTGTTGCATCCCTTGTTTTAGGGAACTTATTACCAGAAGTATAAGTCAGATGCAGGCGGTAGTCATGCCTATGGGAGAGAGAGGGGAAATACAGAGAATAATGATAATGCGGCCAGGGGAGGTTCATGATTTACAGGAAGAGAAGGTTAGGACAATGTTACGTCAGTTCGAGTTGAGGGAACTTGAAATGAGGGTTTAATCAGTGTATGCGTAGCAAAAGAAAAAGGGATTGTGAGGGATAAAGTGATTTAAACCCCATTAAAGTAAGGAGTTTTAAAGAGAATCCGAACTGAGAGGGGCTGGAGAGAGGATTCTGACACAGCTGTGTCTGAAGGTTGCCAGACCCATCCTTGAGTCCTTGAGTAAGAAGTAATAGCATTGTATAGCAGTAGAAGGGAGTGATGTAGAGAGATCCATATCAGTGGAAGGGAGTGATAGATGGGACCCTTGTCACTATAGCTTAGCTTTAGTACTGATATAGGAGAACTGAGAGGGTTCACTAGGAGGTGAGTAAAACTAGGGTAGGTCATGAGCAACTGAGCATGCTTAATAGAATAAATGAATATTACAACACACCCCTGGTCAAGAAACTGCTCATTACCATGAACATGTTTGAACATGCGATGTATGATATGGGAGGTGCGAGGGGATGTACGGTGGGATGTATCTACAGATTGTGCACCTCAGACCCTGATTGGAGAAGGGTCCAGAGGGGAGGTTGAATGTAAAATTCTGTGTATAAAGGGGATGACTTCTTTGGCTTCGGTGTGTCTCGATTTGGAGAGGCACCCGGGTCTGCAGAGTCGAGAGGAATAAAGAACTCTTGCTTCCAAGATTTAGTCTTTGAGCGGTTATTGTGAGCACAAAGCGTATCTCACAAGAATAAGGGAGAGGACATTTAGAACTGAGATGAGGAAACACTTTTTCAAACAGAGAGTTGTGAATTTGTGGAATTCTCCACCTCAGAAGGCAGTGGAGGCCAATTCACTGGATGCATTCAAAAGAGAGTTAGATAGAGCTCTTAGGGCTAGCAGGATCAAGGGGTATGGGGAGAAGGCTGGAACGGGGTACTGATTGTGGATGATCAGCCAAATTGAATGGCGGTGCTGGCACGAAGGGCCGAATGGCCTACTCCTGTACTTATTGTCTATGTATCTATGTATCTATGAAATGACCGATGGGGCTGCGATGTCCTCACCTTTAGTTCTGTTGGATAAGAGCAGACTTTTGAAATAATCCTTGCGGCTGAACAGCAAACTGGAGACGACCAGAATCAGTAGGAAGGCCAGGACCAATCCAACTATCCAGAGTAGGTTGACCACCTGTTCTGTAACAGACCAAACAACTAAAATCAGATCAAAGTGTATGAGAGCTGGACAGAAACTGAGAGAAAGACTTGTAGTGAGTGTAAAAGGCATTGACAGAGGTTGGAGTACATATCAGAGATAGGCAGATGGACATACATAAACAGTGGGTACAGAGAGTGAAAGAGAGCACGTGTAAGTAAGAGACAGATAGAGAAATGTGTGAGGGAGAGACACTGGCCCAGGAGTGGCAGAGTAGGTGGGTTAGAAACTGAGAAAGGCAAAGCACGCATGTGATAGACAGAATGAGAAAGCGACTGGGGTCAAATGAGAGGCAGAGCGAGGTGCAAGTGGCCAGATGCAGGTTGACACAGTTGGAGAACAAGTGTAGGAGACAGAAATGGGAGGAGACAGATGGAAACGGAGAAAGTAAACAAAAAACCCGGAAAGAGAGATGAAAACAGGAAAATAGAGAGACAATAACAAATGGACCGTCAGATAAGTCAGTCACACCCAGTGGCGGACTGGATCTAAAAATATTGGTTGCCAGGAGACAAAGGGGGCCCACTTCATCAGGGGCCCACTTGCCACCAGGCAAGCTGACACCCGGCCAGTCCGCCACTGGTCACACCCGTCTCGAGAGCCCATTTATGAGTCAGTTTGCACTGTACTGAGTCCTCTCCTCTGTCAAATGTCATGATTGTCCGAGTCTCACACCTTCGCTCCTTATCTTTCAGCATCCGTGAATCAAACGTCATTCAAGCCCCAGTATTTATTCACTTTGAACCTTATTTCAAGCTTCTATTTCGATCACTCAGAAATGCTTGGTTTGAGGGAGTTTCTACTTGAATCTTCCTTTGCGAACTGTGAAAGTTTATTCAGAATATTGATTGTTTTTTTGCAGATCCTGTCTTTCAATCTCCTTTTGCACACTTGCTTCCACCTGATCATACTCTTCTTGCTGTAATAACTCTGCAGGAAGATTTCACGTTGATCCTGGAATGCACGCTATCTCCGTGTCTCTCTGCACCTCTCCCGAGGGCAGCATGTCCTTTATCTCAACTCCTTATCTTTTTGATGTTGGCTGATTGTAAACAGGCTGACAAGGAATTGGCATCAGTATGTGAGTATGTGTATATATACACACACACACACACTGAACTTTTTTATACACATACTGAACTATTGTTTACAGTGTACTACAGTATGTTTACATATTCTGTTCAGCCGCTGCAAGTAAGAATGTCATTGTTCTATCTGGGACACACGACAATAAAACACTCTTGACTCTTGACAGTTCCCCAGTGCCCCGAACTCGAATAGTCAGTAGACAGAATAAGGAGTGGGGGGGGAAAGGGGCTGAGGAGTGTATTTGAGGGAGGGGGTTGCAGGTTAGTCGAGGGGAGTAACATTCTAGTTCGGGGTGAAGTCCTAAATCGACTTACTGTTTCCTTTGGGTGCAGTGACTGCAATGGACAACGTTGTCAGGTGATCCAGCCTTGGGGTGGTGGAATGGGGGTGCGGTCTGACTGGTGCTGGCGAGGATGCGTTGGACCGGTTGGTGCTGGGCCGGAGGATGTTGGTTATCGAGCTGACAGTTTTGTCACACTCAGCATCTTCGGTTGCTGTACCTTCTTTTAACAATCTGGCACATCTTAAGAAAGAATAGACAAAGAGAAAAGTCATGGATGGCAAATGGAATTGTCATGTGAACCTAACCCTCACACATCAAGACACAGTTGATCTATCTTTCCCTCTCAGCCCCATTCTCTTGCTGTCTCCCCGTAACCTTTGACACCCTGACTAATCAAGAACCTGCCGATCTCCGCTTTAAAGATACCCAATGATTTGGCCTCCACAGCCGCCTGTGGCAATGAATTCCACAGATACACCGCCCTCCAACTAGAGAAATTCCTCCTTATCTCCTTCCTAATGGTACGTGACCATATTCTGAGACTGTGCTCCCTGGTCCCAGACTCTCCCACTAGTGGAAACATCCTCTAGTGGAAAAATCCTCTCCACATCCACTCTATCCATGCATTTCACTATTCTGTAAGTTTCAATTTGATCCCCCTCATCCTTCTATACTCCAGCGCATACAGGCCCAGAGCCGTCAAACGCCCTACATACTTTAATCCTGGGATCATTCTCATAAACCTCTTCTGGACCCTCTCCACTGCCAGTAAATGGGAAGGATTAACATCTTGCACATTTACATATATTCAGTATTTCACAATGAGTTAAATATTTGAGAATGGTATAATATTTGTAAATGCCAGACAAGTAATTTTGCCAAACCATCAGATAATCCATTTGAGCGGCACTGCTAAACATCTGCTCCTTCCAGCCCTCAGGAAATTTACGAAGCTGGTTTAGATTTTACAGAGAGAGCGGCAGGTAATGTGCTACCTGGAGAGATGGCAGATATGACCGTAGTGTTCACATAGAAACATAGAAAATAGGTGCAGCAGTAGGCCATTCGGCCCTTCGAGCCTGCACCGCCATTCAATATGATCATGGCTGATCATCCAACTCAGTATCCTGTACCTGCCTTCTCTCCATACCCCCCTGATCCCTTTAGCCACAAGGGCCACATCTAACTCCCTCTTAAATATGACCAACGAACTGGCCTCAACTACTTTCTGTGGCAGAGAATTCCACATCATTTCTTCCTATGTACATATATTTGGCCCTAGGAACTGATCTATTTGTTCAGCCAGTCCCAAATTCCAAAGACTCACCACTCTCTGTGTGAAAAATGTTTTTCTCATCTCGGTCCTAAAAGACTTCCCCCTTATCCTTAAACTGTGACCCCTTGTTCTGGACATCCCCAACAATCTTCCTGCATCTAGCCTGTCCAACCCCTTAAGAATTTTGTACGTTTCTATAAGATCCCCCCTCAATCTTCTAAATTCTAGCGAGTACAAGCCGAGTCTATCCAGTCTTTCTTCATATGAAAGTCCTGACATCCCAGGAATCAGTCTGGTAAACCTTCTCTGTACTCCCTCTATGGCAAGAATGTCTTTCCTCAGATTAGGAGACCAAAACTGTACGCAACGCTCCAGGTGTGGTCTCACCAAGGCCCTGTACAGCTGCAGTAGAACCTCCCTGCTCCTATATTCAAATCCTTTTGCTATGAATGCCAACATACCATTCGCTTTCTTCACTGCCTGCTGCACGACTCATTAAGGCAGACACAAAGACAGGCAGGGGATAGGAGGGGGGTGGGTGGGCATGGACCACGTGCAGGCATCATGGTCAGCTCAGACATAGTGAGCTGAAGTGTCCGTTACTGCGCTGTACTGTTCTAAGTAGTTGTACATTTTGCTACACTGAATCACAGTGCACGTCACACAATGGAAAGGATGCAGCAGTTATTGCGAGGACAGAGAACAAGCCTGACAGGATGGAGGGACTCCATTAAAATGATCAATTGGGCATATTCTCAACAGGAAAGAGACAGTGAGTTATAATGTCATGGAAAGGAACAGCTGAAGCTGATTTATACCAAAGACAGACACAAAAAACTGCAGTAACTCAGCAGGTCATCAGGCAGCATCTCAGAAGAAAATGGATAGGTGATGTTTCGGGTTGGGATCCTTCTTCAGACTGAGCACCATGTGTTCCTAATGCAACCAAGCGCTCCCTTAGAACAAATCTTTTATTAACTCCTTCCATTTGGGTTTCCAGAATGGTGATCAGGAGCATACCGCTGCTTCAAGTCGAGGGAAACAAAGCTTGTCATAGACCAGAGGGCAAAACCTTAAGTGAGCGGGGCAAAGTTTAAAGAAGGTGCGTGGGGCAAGTTTTTTTTTTAATACAGAGGATGGTGGTGTCAGGAACTTGCTACCGGGGCTGGTGGTGGAGGAAGATACGATAGTGGTGTTTAAGAGGCTTTTAGAGAGGTGTATGGATGTGCAGGGAATCTGGGGAAATGGTTCATGACCACGTAGCAGAGATTAGTTTATCTTGGCATTATGGATGTGGAAGCGGACGTTGTGGTCCAAAGGGCCTGCTTCCGTGCTGTGCTGTTCTACGTTTCAGACAGTATGTTCTATCAATTACAGGTGGAAAATAGGATTTCAACAAAGAGCCATAGCAAACCCCCAGCATGATGTGTTATTTTCTCCCCCTCTGCCCTTATCACCACGAGCTGTGATCTCAAGTGGAATCAGGGGACCAATCCAATGAGTCATTCGGGGGTAGACACAAAATGCTGGAGCAAATCAGCGGGTGAGGCGGCATCTCTGGAGACAAGGAATGGGCGGCGTTTCTGATCCGAGACCCTTCTTCAGACTGATGTCAGGGGAGGGGGCGGGACAAAGATAGAATGTGGGCAGAGACAGTAAGACTAGTGGGAGAACTGGGGATGGAGAGAGAAAGCAAGGGCTATCGGAAGTTAGAGAAGTCAATGTTCATACCGCTGGGGTGTAAACTACCCGGTTATTTGGGTTACTGATCCGTACTACTCGAGTGACTATCATTAACCCGTACTCACATGGTATGCGGCCAGCACTTGGTGGAAAGAGACTTCACATCAGAGAATGTGCCTGGACGGCAGGACTCGCAGACATTGTCTGCTGTGGATGTTCCTGGTGATAAAGGATGAAAGCCGATTATCGCATTTGCTGCCTGAAACGAATTAGCTCAGTTAACATTAAACGCAACCAAAAATTCACAAAAAATGCTGCACTCAAACTGCTGATAAAAAGAGAGCACACTATCAATGTTTTTCCCTTTAAGTAAAGGGCCTGTCCCACTTAGGAGACCTAAACAGCAACCTCTGGTGACCTTGCCCGCCACCCAAAAAAAAAGCACGGTTGAGGTGACCTGCAACCTCCTACCACCTCCCACGCATATGTTGAAAACCTTCCTCGACTATGAAGAAAACCGGCTTCGACTAGACCTGCGACAAAAAAATGATAGTTTTTTAAAACGGCAACCTAGTCGAGGCCGGTTTTAATCATGTTGAAAAAATAGCAGCAACCTAAATGAAGCCTCGACCACGCGGAAACCACTTTCGACCAGTAGGGAAAGTGACCAAAAACTCCCGTGACCTCATGGAAACCTACTTGAGGTTGCTGTTTAGGTCTCCTCAGTGGGACTGGGGCGTAAGGGAATGTCTGGCAGGGTGGGCAATGGGAGAATTTAAGTGAGAATGACGTGTCAGATTGTTAATAGAATAAGTCAAGCAACAAAAAGATGGACCGAGAGAGGTGCAACTGGGAATAGCAGAATGATTATCAACCCGCTACTCTTAAATAATTTGGGAGTGAAAATAATAAAATAAATTGTGGAAATGAATCCCATGTCCAGAAATCTGAATACCAGTGACAGAAGAAGGATGCGTTCTTGCATCAGCTTGAACCGATATAAATATTTCCCAAATATTCACTAATTCTGTACAGTGCATTAATGGTTATCTGACAGGGACATTCAGTCCACCACACCACTGGCCCAGGACATCAGTGTCACCACATGAACTGAGCCAGGACATCAATGTCCATCTCACTGACCAAATCAGGACATTACTGACTGGACCCTAGATATCACTGTCCACCACAGGGTCTGACCCAGGACATAAGTATCCACCACACACACTGATCCAGGTAAGTAAGTGTACACCATGTTGAACTGATCCAGGACACTTCGCCACAGGGTCTGGCCCAGGATATCAGTGTCTCCACATTCTAACATCAGCCCAAGTCACCACGTATTTCCAGTTCTATTCTCTCCCAGGAATAAAGAACCCAAGATATTGGTTCAGTCTGAGTTTATATTGTGGATGGAAAGCCCAGAAACTGAATTAGGCTTTTATGTCATCATGTACCAATGACTTCCCAATGGAGCATGAACAACCCAGTTTTTCCACCGGAATTCCCTCCCCATTGGATGTGAGCTCCACACACTGGGGCCAAGTCTCACTCACCTGCTTTAGCCAGGAATTCTCCTGGGTCACAACGGCTGTGCTCAACACATTGCACGCAGGAGTTAAGGGTCTTAGTTTTGCAGAACATTCCAGGTTTGCACTCACAGATCTGCCTTGTCCTTGGGGTACAGTTTTGAACTTGTTGTAGAGCTAAACATGGGAAGACATCGGGGAAATAATAACAGGTTAATCACATTTGTGGAACGATGCGAGACGACACGATACGATAGAACTTTATTTGTCCCAGGTGAGAGCGTGGCCAGGTTGGTGTGGACCTTAGTGGCTGGCTGCCTTTTTGAATCATTGTCTCTTATAGATCCATTCTGTGGTGTAAAAGTCAATACCTGTGATGGACCAGGCAGCAATTTGTGTAAACTCCTTCATTGCTGGGAATTTGAGTTGCCAAACCAGGCAGTGATGCACCAGTCAGTATACTCTCTACCAGTGCACTCTGACCCAAAACCAATGACACGTACAGAGAGCCTGGCCAACTCTTCTAACCAAAGATCCTATAGCGGAGCAAGATAGGCCACTCCTGCTAAATGCAATGGGCTGACGTGTAGTACGCAACGGAGCGGAACGTGGGCCTTTTTTTCATCCATTTCCGTAACCCAACCCGACTCACAGTGTAATCAACGTTGCGGGGGAACAGTTTGTGTTAATAAATTAAAATTCTGAAAATGAGGAGAAGATTTTTACCAAATAACTTTTATTTTTACGAGGATGTTTCTGTAGTTGGCTTCCGTCTCCGCACTAGCATCCTATGGGATCTTTGGTGCGGAGGCGGAAGCCGGTTATGGAAATGGGGCCTAAAATTACCCATGAATCTGCCCATGACCGTTACTACGTCTTTTTTCGTCGAGTGGACCATCTTGCTCACTATAGGATCTTTGCTTCTAACCCTAACCTGAGTTATTGAGGCAATTGGAAGACCCTATTACATTAAAGTTAAATCTCTAGATATTCTAGTCTGGGTGATAAGTACCATGTAAGAGGCAGGGGGCAGTGGTGAACGGGGATTAATGGTTAGTAAAGTAGGCGGGTTTCAAAATTTAGGTTAAGATTAATTTTAACTGATGATTTTCCCGTAACATTATCAGCTTATCAGTTGTCATTGCAGTTCTGCTGAATTTGATTCACTGGGTTTAAACTGTCGTGTGGTCATAAATTTAACAAACTTACAATCTCTGCATGTCCCAACACAGAGAGTGCAGTCGAATGAATCATTCCATTCCTCCTCGTACTTGTTGGGTGGACAGGGTTTACACACAGTGTCATGTCCAGAAGTGCAAGATTGTTTTCGATGTTCTCCTGAAATCAAGATCACCAAAAAATATATTACTTGACAGTCTATGTGAAGAAGAGCCGAAATCAAATTAGATTTTGGGAACCAGGCCTGGCTTGACTGGAATCAAAGACTGGAAAATTACAGCACAATCGTTCACAAACTGATCAGACAAATTCTAGTGAGAAAAGGAAGGACACTTTTACAGCAGCATAGTTGGCAGCATCACAGACCAGAGTTCAATCCTGACCTAGGGCGGTGTCTGTGTGGAGTTTGCACGTTCTCTCTGAGACTACATGGGTTTCCTCCGTGTGCTCCAGTTTCTTCCCATATCCCAAAGACATGCGGTTTTGTAGGTTAATTGACTATTATAAAATTGCCACTGGTGTGTAGGGAGGCACTGTACGCTCCCAGATAGGCAAACCCAACAAGATGATCATCCCCTTCTTATTTCCCTGCTCCACTCATAAGGCCTCAATGGATTATCCCTCCAGGTCTGGTTTCCAATCGTTTTTCTAACTCCCTATATTCACTCTACAGAACCTCAGCCCCTTCTCTACCTCTGTTATTTGTGTCAAAATGCATCACGGCCTCTGGCTGCTCACCCTTCCCCTTGAGAATATTCTGCGCCCGCTTACAGACATCCTCGACCCATCAGAGAGCCAATACGTTATCGGGGAGTCCCGTTTGCAGTCACAGAATCTCCTGTCTGTCCCCTTTCACTGTGGCCCCGGATGACTTTACACTACTCCCCTGAGCCACAGCCTTGGTTGCTGTTGAACAGTCCTCTCCCTCTACCCCACAACAGTACCCAAAAAGGAATACACGTTTTTGAGGAGAAAGCTCACAGGGGATTCCTGCACTCTCTGTCCACTCGTTTTAACCCCCCTTGTGATCACCCACCTTGTTACAATCTGAAATGCTCGGCCTGAGGAAGTGGTGGAACAGGGCTTAATATTATCTTAAAAAGGAACAAGCCCAATACAGGGCCATGGTTGTGTATCTCCATCTGCCACAGGCAATGATGGTCCAGTTTTATACATCCATCATAGAGTCTGACCTCACCTTTTGGCTCAGCCACCAAGCTTGACATACGGGGGATGCAGCGCATCCTTCGATCCGGCGAGAAGGTTGTTGGCTGCAACCTTCCCCCCCCCTCCCCAGTGTCGCACTGCACACTGCAAGGGCCAGGAAGCGAGTGGGTAAGATCATCTCTGACCCCTCTCACCCTGGCCACAAACTCTGAAGTACTTCCCTCTGGGAGGAGACTCCGGACTGTCAAAGCCGCCACAGCCAGAAATAAAAACAGCTTTTTTCCCACGAGCCAAAAGTCTGTAGCCTCCTTTAGCTCAGATATTTTATTTTGTTCTTCACATGTTTAAATTATAATGTTTTATTTTTAATTGTCTACCCCTGCGAGCAAAGCACCAAGGCAAATTCCTTGTATGTATACATGCTTGGCTAATAAAATGTATTCACTTCAATTCAATTCAATATCTATTGGAGAAGTATGATGGAGTGAATGCTTTTGATAGTGGACTGAAGGGCTACCTTTACTGTGTATCTTTTTACCATTCGTATTCCAGGAAATCACCCAGTATTGTTCTGAATCAACGGTACTGAATTTATAGAAGACATTGTTTCTGTTTTAATGGGTACTGGTATTCAGATCGTCTTCTGGGAACCTCGAGATGTGGTATGAGGTCCACTTACTGATATTCTACTAACACAGTACGTTCACTCCAGCTTTGACTGCTGCTCCCTGTACATTGGCCTCGTTGCTGCAACTGTTGATGGTTGGAGATTAATAATGAAAATAACTTAGTGATGGAGTGAGCATGCGTGGGAGTTTGCATCACGATTGCTGATTCCAATCTGCCCAGTCAGAAAGAAAATTCAGATAACAATTGAGAGAAAGACAATGAGAATTTGATGCAATCTACATGCCTGTCCACTTCGTAAAAATCTAAACCATTTAGCCGAAAGCATAAAGTTGGTAGCTGATGTCACACAAAAGCACCGTGTGCAATCATTTCCAAGACTCCACAGTCAGCCTATAAATGAGACAGCTGAGGGCTGTGGTACTTGAACGAGATACATAAATTATTATTCGGGGCAGAGAAGGGGAAAATACAGCTTTATTCAAAGCAGATCAACAAATGAGCCAGAGGCCACAGTGGAAATTAGAACAGAATAAATGAGATCAGATAGTGGAAAACTAAACTTTACCAAAAAAAAATGAGTTTGTGGATAAAATTCTGAGTCTGAAGAAGGGTCTCGACTCGAAACGTCACCTATTCCTTCGCTCCATACTGCCTCACCCACTGAATTTCTCCAGCATTTTTTGACTACCAGTGTGATAGATCTGGTCTTTTACCCAGGCGAATAAAAAAAAGAGACAAGTGTTTAAGAGATGAAGATGAGATTTAATACGGACCTGAGGGACAACTTTTTCATTCAGAGGGTGGTGGTGGGTATATGAAATGAGCTGGCTCAGGAGGTGGTTGATGCAGCATTTAAAAGATATTTGAACAGGTACATGGATATGAAGGATTTATCGGGAAATGGGCCAAATGGGACTAGTTTAGATGGGGTATCTTGATCGCCATGGACAGGTTGTGCCAAGGCCTGTTTCTGTTCTGTTTGACTGATAAATATTTCAAAATAATTTACCCAGCAAAGTGATGGCCACAAATTCTAAGTGCTGTACAGAGCTTTTCTCTGGATTAAGCCATGCCTTGTTCTAGTTCTAGAACCATTCTTGTTCTAATGTGTCTGATAGAATAGTGTAGAAGGCACTTTACTCTGCACCTAGCTTGCGTGTGCGTGTGCGTGTGTATGTGCAGCGTGCATGTGCAGGTCAGGGAATTCTATTCTTACTCAGAACTGGTGCTGCTGTTGATAGATTGCTTTTCAGTCACGACACAAGCTGCTGCCTCCCTGAGGAATGTAACGTTCACCCAAAACCATTTCCTACTGTGTCGGATGCTGCAGTCAGGTCATATTGCAGGAAATGACATTACCCAAATCATAGGTAGACAAAAATGCTGGAGAAACTCAGCCGGTGAGGCAGCATCTATGGAGCGAAGGAATAGGTGATGTTTCGGGTCGCGACCCTTCTTCAGACTGATGTGGGGGTGGGGGGGGGGCAGGAAGAAGTAAGGAAGAGGCTGAGACAGTGGGCTGTGGGAGAGCTGGGAAGGGGAGGGGAAGGAGGGAAAAAGCAAGGACTACCTGAAATTGGAGAAGTCAATGTTCATACCGCTGGGGTGTAAACTACCCAAGCGAAATATGAGGAGCTGCTCCTCCAATTTGCGGTGGGACTCACTCTGGCCATGGAGGAGGCCCAGGACAGAAAGGTCGGATGCGGAATGGGAGGGGGAGTTGAAGTGCTGAGCCACCGGGAGATTGGTTGGTTAATGCGGACCGAGCGGAGGTGTTGTTATTACCCAATCATGAGCACTCGGGGGGCACAGAATCACAGCTTTAAAGGAAAACGTTTGTCCCATTAAATTCACACCAGTTCCATGTAAAAGCAATACAGCACTCCAATGAATTATTTTCTATTGAATGCTATAAATGAATCTGCCTCCACACCTACACCCAACAGGGTGCAATCTGGACATAAAGAGAGTACACCAGGAACTGCAGGTGCTGGAATCTTGAGCAAAACACAAAATGCTGGAGTAACTCGGCGGGTCAGGCAGAATCAGTGGAGGGAAAGGACGGGTGATGTTTCGGATCGGGACCCTTCGTCAGACCACAGATGCTGCCTGATCCGCTGAGTTACTCCAGTACTTTGTGTTTAGCTGAAGAGTAGACAAGCTTTGGTATAAGTGAGTATAAGTTGAGTTTGGAGGATGTCGAGAAGGGATGAAGCCTTTGTGTGTTGGGGGGTGAGGACAAGCAATAATTGCTTCTCTCTCTCTCTCTCTCTTAGATTCGGTGTCTTTAAAAATGTGCCTGCTGGTCTGGCACTTTATTCTGTCAGAGAACAGGTTTTTAATCTATGAGTCACGCCAGATATGAGTCAGAGATCAAATACAGACTGATCAGGAAATGGTTACGGTGCTCTTTCATTCGATGACAAAAGGCCGTTGAGGCCCGGTGCAGAAGCACAAGTGGAGGGGGGGGGGGGGGGAATGTTGATGTGGACAGAGGCTGCTGATTGTTAAAGAAGGATCTGCAGATGCTGGGAAATCGAGGGTACACAAAATGCTGGAGAAACTCAGCGGGTGCAGCAGCATCTATGGAGCGAAGGAGATAGGCAACGTTTCGGGCCGAAACCCTTCTTCTTGCTGCTGATTGATTCTAGAATTACCAGTTGCAGCCACGGTCCTTAAATGTATCTGACCCGCCACATAAAATACAGCCACAGAAAATCAGAACACTTACAGCACAGGGGGAGACCATTCTGCCCATCAAGTAGGTGCAGGCTGTTTAGCTGGAGTAGTCTGAACCTGTCCCCTATGCCACCTCGGCATCTGTTTATGTTTTACTATTCATGAGTTATACAATAGAATGATCTCACTCTGCCTAAACACTTCTTGTGCGGAAACTCCCCCACCCTAGCTCTCAGACTAGTTTCATTGTCTCTCTGATTAATTTTACTGATTGCATGCCTCCTTGTCACGTTCCCCTCAGTAAAAAATGTACCATTCTACATTTCCTTACCATTGTCTGCTTTGATCTGTCATTTTCACACATTACCCTTCCATATCTCTAGACCCCCTCTCCTCTGACTTTCAGTCTGAAGTTCATAAGCTATAGGTGCAGAATTAGGCCATTCGGCCCATCAAGTCTATTCTGCCATTCAATTTTGGTTGATCTACCTCCCCCTCTTAACCTCATCCTCCTGCCTTCTCTCTATAACCCCTGACACCCTACTAGTCAAGAATCTATCTATCTCTGCATTGAAAATATCCATCAACTTGGCCTCCACAGCCTTCTGTGGGAGAAGGGTCTCGACCTGAAACGTCACCCATTCCTTCTCTCCAGAGATGTTGCCTGTGCTGCTGAATTACTCCAGCATTTTGTGTCTATATTTGAACGGAATGACTTGCCAGCTAAACTTCAACCCCATTGGAATCACTAACAGTCAGACCAGGGAAAATGGCAGATTTCCTTTCCTGAGGAAACTATTTAGTGGATTCATGGTCCCATTACTGAAAGCAGCTATTAATTCCAAATGTATTGAATTATTTAAATTTAAATTACACAGCTTGGATATTATCCCGGTGTGGAAATGTGCGATGGATTGGTAGCTAAGACATTGCACAAGTAGCCAGTGCTCTGGGGTACTCATCTACAGACGCAAGTTCATATCCCAGTGTGGCAAATGGGGACTTTAAATTCTGGGAAATTCAGATAAATCTGGAATGATAAAGCTAGTGTCAGGGCAGTAATCAGATAATTACTGGGTTGCTGTAAACACATACTTTGTCTTCCAATATTAGGCAGGGAAGGAAATCTGCCATCCTCACTTTGTCTGGCCCATTTATGACCCCAACAATTTGTTTAACACTTCACAACATCCTCATTTCATGGGGTATAGGGACGGGCATTGTGGATAATATTTATAGCGATACCCATAGCCTGTTAATAAATTAAAAATAACAACTTTGTCTCTATGCTGAGTTGGGACATCTGTGATGGGATTGAGCAGAGGGAGGTTTTCCCCAGTATTTTGGTTGCTGATATCATTCTAGTGCTTCATGCGCTGCTCTACATGAGTCAGTTACTTGACACAAACCTCGTTCAATTATGCGGATGAGAGTTAGTATTGATATAAGCAAGCCAGTGCCTGTGACACAGAGGAGTCATGTGTTACACGGAAAGTGATCAGAGAGCGGAGGATGACGCATACCTGGAGGACAAAGGGAGCAACAACGCTTTGCTTTTAAGTTGTAGAATTCATTCTTCTTACAATTATTATCATTCTGCTGCCAATGATTCGAGCTCTGAAAAGAGAGAGAGGGAGAGATATATACTGTTACTGTCATTCAGGAATTTTCTGATCGACAGGAATAAAGATACTGCTTCTCAAACCATTAATGATACCATCTATTATTAATTCCTAACTCTATTCAGTGACCAAAGGCCAGAGGGGGGCAAAGGAAGGCAAGGGGAATGGTGGTGGGGGAAGGGGGTGGGGGGGGGGGGGGTTGTGGGGGGTGTGGGGGTGGGGTGGGGGGGATGAAGGAAGAGCAGTGGAAAGGAAGAGCGAGGTGGCGAGGAAGGACAGTGATGAACACTGCATGGCCATTAATGCCAACCCAGATGGTCTTCTTCTTCACAGCCCCGTACGATGCGCAGAACAAATTATACTTTCCATCTCATTTGTTCCTTTTGAAAAGAGTCCAGTGGAAAATGTCTCATTTGGAAACTAAATGAATTGGGTGAGCTTAAGAATAGAGAGTTTGTAAAACTTATTACAGTTTCAC